>OY776105.1:15775929-16375929 GCA_963675205.1 Catocala nupta | reverse complement strand
TAATCCCTGCTTCGCTGAGATTTACAATAGCCTTGGGCCTGAGGACAAGCTAAAAAAGAAAACCCTAAAGGTTACAATGGCGCCCGGCTATTAAGTTTAAAGGCTTGCTACGTGGTATTTTTTATATTATTGCTATATACTGTGTACTGTGCGTGTGTATTCTGCTCAAAGGGTATGTAAGTTTTTCCTTCTTAAGTGCTTAACCAACCACGTGCGTGATCGCGTAGTGAAATTACATACATTACCCACGTCGTGTTATTATTATATTCGAGATAATTCTATTGCACTTGCTACATTTATTACGCTTATTAGCTATCGCGTTTTTTCTCCTTGCACCCTTGGCCAGAATCATACGCTTATATTTCACTGCGTTCTATTGATAGTGTTTTTATTTCGCTGCTTGTCGTGTTATATTGCGTGATTAGTAAAATTTCTCGTCCGTTCGATACCTCGTGAGCGTCGCGAACATTCTATACAAGATGGCGTACGAGATTAAGTTTCCGTTATTGAATAAGTCGGAATTACTTTACGAAGTTACTTTGCGTGGTGGTGAAGCTAACACGGTTGATGAACTACGAAAGTCAATCGCCAAGCTCGCACGGATTATTCCCGGTGTCCACCCCCTGCTTGTCCACCGCGGGTGGACAGAGACACAAATATTTAAAAAAATTCTCGCTGTGCACCCCTGGGGGACAGCGAGAATTAATTTTAAATTATTTTCGCTGGCCACCCCGGGTGGACAAAGACACGAGTTTCATATGACTACTCTCGATGTCCACCACCGGTGGACAAAGCCACTGCTTAAATAAACATTCTCGATGTCCACCCTTGCTGGAATTGGGAGTAAATAATTATCACAAAATTAATTATATAGGTAGTTTAATCATATTATCAACATCTTTGGGGTAAATAGGAGTAAGTACACCGTCAATAATTGATTATGTGTGTTTTCACACATGATGTTGATTGACACTAAGTTGCGGGACTTAATGCCATGTTTTTCCTCATAATGTCTAATAAGTACTATCATACAAACACTGTTTTAAGTACAGTATTAATAAGTCACAATAAATAAATAAAACGGTAAATCTATAAATTGTGTACAAAATATTAAGTGATTAAAAAATTTCATGTATTTATGTGGGTAATTTAAAAAAAAAAAAATTTAGAGGGTATATGTGTTACCATTTCGCATTTACACTATTTTTGTTTTTTATGATAATGTTCGTATTCGCTGTCCGGTAACCATGTCGTTTGTAAACGCCGCAGCCGGTACTTCTTCTGGTGAAGTACGTTTTACATTTGTGTATAGGAAAGGTGGAATAATTTTATTGCATGCAGGACATGAATATTGTAAGAAGCGAAAATATAATACTGGTTTAGAAATCTGGGAGTGCACTGAGAGAAAAAAGAATAAATGCAGAGGACGACTAAAAATAAAAGTAAGTAGATAGTTATACAAATACCTGATGCCGGATTTTAAATTAAAATTTAATAATGATAAATGTTCAATGATCTGGGCCTGCAGAAGCTATCCGCTTTAAAAGGCAAAATTCCGTGCGCACGCCCACCTGCTTAGTATCAGCGAACCATAGCTTTTGCTGGCACAAGGACCCGCGGTATATTGTTTATATTTTTAATAAATGGGCTGTTTTTACTTTTTTACAGGACCGGAATATTATTGAAGAACAGCCTCATTTTTGTCAACCCAATTTTGCAAAAAATGCCATTCAGTGGACACCGGGAATAATCCGCTCGCACCTGGTTCTCCTTCTGAGAGCATTTCTGAATCTCATTTGTCTCCGGAAGACGATATCGCGGCCCTAAAGACCTCATTATTCAGAGCTTCTAATAATATCAAAGTCTTGAGCACAAGATTAGACAGTACTTTATTAGCTAGAACTGAGTCACTATTACATCATATTTTTCATAGATTAAACCGCGTTTGTCTCGACGAACCGTCGATTCAAAATAACTTAAAATCCATTTGGGATGAGTTCCACGGCTTATATGCTTTATTTAAATCGTTAGTTTCCCAGCCGGAGGAATCAACTTCTCAAAATTATACACTTGAGAGCAATAAAATCGCACACGTTGACTTTTTGTTGTTAAAGCAGTTTTTTTCATAAATGTGAATACATATTAAAATAAAACTTACACTATTTGAATGTTTACTTCAGTACCTTTCTAATGATATCAAATACAGTGTAAAAAAAGTACCCATAGGGAGTTTTAGGGCACAAAACCCAACATACGGATAAAATTACCCAATTTAGCTTAACAAAGAATAAAAATAAAACTCAAAATGCTTGATCAAATTGTTTTTTAATAAGGTGTATTCCCTCCCCTAGCCTTGATTACAGCTCTTAATCGGTTTTTCATGGACCGTATTAATTTCACCATGAAATCTTGTGGTATGGCGTTCCACTCCTCTTCAATGGCAAGTTGAAGCTCTTGGAGGCGCGTAGGAGCAGGGCTTCTTGCTCGAACTCTTCTTTTTAGCTCATCCCAGACATGCTCAATCGGATTGAGATCAGGACTACGAGCTGGCCACTCCATCGCGGTGATTCCAACATCTTCCATGTAGTCGCAAACTGTTCTAGCGACATGCGGTCTGGCGTTGTCGTGCATTAAGAGAAAATCTTCTCCCATAAGCCACGCAAGCGGCCTCACATGTTCTTCGAGCACTTCTTCGACGTATCGTGCAGCCGTCAAACTTCTCGATCTCGGGCCGGTATTCGCCGTAGTGATGAATACAATGTCAGTTTTAGTGTCCAACATTATGCCACCCCAAAACATACACGATCCACCTCCAAAAGCCACACGTTCGCTTATGCAGCATTGTGAAAATCGCTCTGATGACCTTCTGTAGACCCTAGAGCGTCCATCATGACCATGTAAAGTCATTCTGCACTCATCAGAGAACATAACAGCCCGCCATTGGTCATACGTCCAATTTAAATGTTCCCTAGCAAATTGTAGCCGGGCTTGTCGGTGAGCTGTGGTCAATTTGGGACCATTTGCTGGGCGATGTGAAGTCATTCCTGCTTCACCTAGTCTTCTTCGAACTGTCCACCGACTTATACTGACATTGCGAACTTCTCGAAGCTGTTGTCCCAGTTGAACCGCGTTCAGTTGCCGATTTCTCAAAGACCTTGTCACAAGAAAGCGGTCATCACGCTCTGATGTTGTGCGTCGCCGGCCAGATCCTGGTCGCCGAATGTAGCCACCGGTCTCTTGGAACCTCTGGTATACACGACGAACAGAGTAGCGGCTCAAATTTAGCCGTCGAGCAACTTCACTTTGGTTATGGCCTGCTTCGAGCAAGGCAATAACTTGAGCGGCTTCTGCGGGCGTGGTATCCATATTTTTCCAGTAAATCCGTATGCTTCCAGTAGAGATGTTATCACGTTGACCTTCGGTATGCAACTGAATAAAAATTCCAATAAACTGACCTTTTTATACCTGCGGCTAAGGGTGCAAGTAGTGACAACGCAAACGCGTGAATTTGGGGAATTCGGTGTACGGTCGGTTTTTGTAAGTTACGTGAAGGTCAATGATTTTAATTTTATGTTTTTGTAAAGCTAAGCTTGTATGCTTTAATTTTGTCTAATGATTTTTACTCAATATCTTTCGATTTTAGAAAACAATCAGTAATAAACCAAATTACAAGGGGTGTGCGATTTTATTGCTCTCAAGTGTAGTACTATAGCTTGCGAACAGATCGAGCCTGTAAATGTATTGTTCTATGAGCGAAAACTTTTCTCAGAACTTTCTAAATTTAAATATAATGGCAAGTCTTGTGTGCGTGCTTTTATTCAGAAGGTTAATGAATTTATGTCAGCTAGGAATATACCTGATGATAAGCTATTCTCTTTTGCATTTGAGATCTTTTCCGATGACGCGTTGACTTGGTTTCGTAGTATTCGGGATAGCGTCACTTCTTGGGGTCAATTATGTCAGTTGTTGAAGAGAGACTTTAGCCCTCATAATTATGATTACAAACTGATGTCCGAAATAAGACAACGTTCGCAGGGCGAATCTGAGAACATAACCTTATATATAGCAAAAATGCAAGGTTTATTTTCTCGTCTCGATGTGCCAATTAGTGAGTCTGATAAATTAGAAATTTTATTAAATAACATTAGGCCGTGCTACACTAATTGCCTTTTAACTACCAACGTAGTAGATATTCCTTCTCTAATTAACGTGTGTAGAAACTTTGAAAGGTTTGATAGCCGTTCTAAGGACTTTAGGGAACCACCTAAAGTGTCCCCTAGCACCCTGGCACCTGATTTTGCTTATGTTTACCCTACTTCTAATTCTTCTAGTCCTTATAAGGGCAGTTTCAATAATAAAAACTTTTATAATAAGTCTCCTAATTATAAAAGTAAAAACTTTAATAATCAGCCTAATACATATTTTAATTCAAAGGCACACGTGAATGTTATTCGATCTGCACTTAATTGTAATAATCGATATTGTCCTCGCTGTAGCAGTACCTCACGCTCACTCGACGCTTGTCGCCAGCCGAGATATTTAATTTGTTTTAAATGCGGTTTGAAGGGTTTCCGTGTTTCTGATTGTCCTAATTGTAAGTCTAACCTTACTACTCCGTCAAGTAAACTAATTGGCAAAGATTGGGGAAATATTAATCACTCTAAATTCAATAAAACTGAGTGGTCTGATTGGTTAACTTATATTTCTAAATTCTTTAACCATTGTCGCTCGTCCTCAATCCGCGATTCTAATATCGAAGATACCCCTTATATTTCTGTTACCGTAAATGGCAAAAGCACCGTTGGCCTTCTAGACACGGGTTCTTTTGTGACAATTCTTGGAAACAATTCTCATAAATATTTTAAAGCAACAAATCAAATTTCTGTTTTAATAATTCAAAAAAATATGGATTTGACGGTTCGTGAGCTAAAAGTATTTTTTGGAATTAATATGGTTATGGCAAGTATTAACTACCCGCAAATAAAAATGTCCTGGAAAAAATCATGGCGTATCCCTCTACATGCAAACTCGATGACTCGAGATAGATTTTTCCTAATACGAACCCATCTGAAGGTTATGTATGATGATGACGTAACAGAAGGACAGCGCACTTAAGATCGCATATGGAAGGTACGACCGCTTTTCAACCGAGTTCTTAAAGGGTGTCATATTCAAGAAAAAGCATTGAAACTATCAATAGATGAAATGATTATACCTTTTTCTGGCCACTGTAATATAAGGCAATACTGCCCCAATAAACCTAATCCTGTGGGTTTAAAAGTATTTGTTCTCGCTAATCCAAATGGCCTTATTTGTGATATGACCGTATATCAAGGTAAGAGAACATTCAAAAGCTACAGAGAAAACGGTTTCAGCTTAGAAGCTGCTGTCCTACAGATGACGGAATCATTAGTTCCTGGTCACTATCTTTTTTTTGACAGATACTTCTCTTCTATTAATCTACTTGAAGAACTGCTAAATAGAGGATTCAACGCAACAGGAACTATCATGAAAAATCGTTTCCAGAGATATGTGTCACTGACACCTGAAAAAAGTTGTATCAAGAAAAATCGTGGCGCATTTGAAGTTGTTTGTTTGAATAACGATCAAATTGCCATTACAAGATGGCTAGATAATAAGCCTGTACTGTTGATTTCTACATGTTATGCCAACACTACATCTGACATATGCAAAAAATGGGATAAACGGCAGAAACGCTACGTACAGACAAGAAAGGTATCAAGACCAGAAGTTATTAAAGAATATAACCAAAATATGGGTGGTGTCGACCTTGCAGATCGAATGCTCTCTGTTTGTCCATCAAGATCTCGAACCCGAAAATGGACAATTAGATTTATCAGCCACATGATTGATATTTGTGTTATAAACGCCTGATTTCTTTTCCGAGAAGTCCAAACAAAAATAATATACCATTGCACAAAATCTCCCAACTAAGAGAATACAAGTTACGACTGGGAACAAAATTAATCGAGGATAACTTACTGCCTCCAGAAGAACCTCTTCTTGATGAAGAAGAAGGCTTCTTAAGGATTCAACACGTGAAGAGAAGTGTTCCTATTACACCACTGCCTGTACTGTACACAAGATAATGAATAGGGCTGATCATATGCCAAAGATAGTTGATAAAAGACAACGTTGTCGCAATAACCATTGTGGTCTTAAGACTGATGTTATATGTAATAATTGTAATATATATCTTTGTTTAACTAAAACAAGAAATTGTTTTGCTACTTTCCATGGACATCAAATGTAGCACAACAATATATTTATCATCTCTTAAATTTATTTAATTGATCTCACAATTACCTCATAATGTCAATATTTTAATGTGATTTATAAAGATTTCAATGTTAATTATTTAGAATTTTGTTTTGTTTGTGTTGGCTGAAAGATGTTTATT
Organism: Catocala nupta; assembly: GCA_963675205.1. Taxonomy (NCBI): domain Eukaryota; kingdom Metazoa; phylum Arthropoda; class Insecta; order Lepidoptera; family Erebidae; genus Catocala; species Catocala nupta. The sequence goes on along the minus strand of OY776105.1, from coordinate 16,369,508 downwards.
TTTTTTTGATTTAATATAATTTGATATTTACTAAACGAACGGCCTATTATTATTTTTTTATTTTTGTATTTCCAAATTTCATATAATAAAGCACGAATGTGTCGAATATGCCACATTGCCGTTAGGGTTACAGACCGAACGTACCATATGTGACACGTAGAATAACTCATATATTAATTATTACTGTTTTTTTTTTTAAAAAATATTTTTCTCGTGATCCTGGATAATAGATTGGATATTATCCTGGATGCTAAAGCTCGAAATTGATCGTGAATACGGAAATTTCTACGTCTCGTCCTCAGGAGGATAAAATTTGGCAAAACAAGAAGTGGCAAGCAGAAATAGGGTGGGGGTGGCAACAGTGAACCACATGGACACAATGAACCACTATATCTAGTCAGGCTATGCGACGTTGCCACGTTGTGCAATTCGCATGGTAGGACGCGCCCCGCACACCAATACGTTGTCCTTAGTCGCCGGCAAGAAGCCGTGGTAAACGCACGCGCACGCGACATTAATGTGTTTCAAAGGAAAAAAACCAACAATAACACGTGAGTATCTTTTCTTTTTCACTGTTTTTGTACTGCATTCACATGTATGCTTGTTATTTTAATGGTTACAATGGTTTATTACGCTTTTCTTAGTGGGTCTGTTTCGTCTGTTGGATATTTATATTCGTACCTACATAACCTAAAATAAAAATACACCGGGGTGGTGCACAGTGAATCAATTTCTAAGTGTACACAGTGAACCATGGTTCATTGTGTACAGCTTTGTTTATGATATGAGCGGTAAAGTGGTATGGTCATGTAACGTTGTAAATAAACGATAATATTAGTTCAACATTTTTGTTATAGGATGGGCAGACACACACTGGGTAGAGAAGCGCGACAGAAAGGTTCACACACATCTGAACAAATTAAAAAAGGTATTGAGCTGCACCATCTAGGCACGTCAATCCGTAAAGCTGCTCAAGAAGTTCAGGTTGCTTACCCTACGCTTCGAAGATACATAATCAAGCATCAAAACAACTCTAACGCTAAATTAGTCCCTCATTATGAAGTTAATAAAGTTTTTAATGAAGAACAAGAAGCTTCTTTGAAAGAATACATTATTGAATGTGCTGACAAATTTTATGGTTTAACCTCTAAAGAATGCCGCCGCGTTGCCTATCAGATGGCAAAAATAAATAATATAAAAATCCCTCAATCATGGCACAAGGAAGGTATTGCGGGCAAGGACTGGCTGAAGGGTTTTAGAAAGAGACATACAGATTTGTCAATAAAAAAACCAGAAGCTTGTTCATTGGCAAGAGCCACATCTTTTAACAAAGAAAATGTTCAAACATTCTTTGCGAAACTGAAAGAAGTTATGTGTCGTCATCCATCTTTTGGAAATGGAAGCCGACTATATAATCTGGATGAAACTTCAACTACGACCGTACAACGCCCACAAAAAGTCTTGGCTCCCAAAGGACGTAGTTCATGTAAGGTTACAAGTGGTGAGCGCGGTGTGCTGGTTACTACATGTTGCATTGTTAATGCAATTGGACAATCTTTGCCACCCGTCATGGTGTTCCCGCGTAAAAATTTTAAGCTACATATGCTCAATGGGGCACCTTCAGGAACTCTCGGCCTAGCAACACCTAGTGGCTGGATGAACGGAGATCTTTTTGTACAAGTGATGCAACATTTCATTAAGTTTACAAGCGCTTCAAAAGAAAACCCTGTATTGCTCATCATGGACAATCATGAAAGCCATCTATCTATAGAGGCTCTGGACCTAGCAAAAGCCTCCGGCGTCACGGTTTTGACACTTCATCCTCACACAACGGCCAAAATGCAGCCTTTGGATGTTGGCTTACTTGCCCCTTTTAAATCTTACTATAACTCGGCTGTAGATTCTTGGTTAATGCGACATCCAGGACATACTTTTAGCATATATGATATTGCCGAATGCGTTGGAATAGCATATATGAAGTCTATGACTCCAATAAATATAGTGAATGCGTTCAAAAAATGTGGCATATTCCCTTTAGATGAGAACATTTTCACCGAAATCGACTTTTTACCGAGCGAAGTCACAAATCGACCAGCACCGGATGAGCTCCAAATTACTGATAATGAAATGGTTAACCGTATCGACTGTCAATCGCCTTCTATTTTGAGTTTCTCAATAGTAGATGACAACCAAAATACCACACAACAGGTTACTCCAGTGATAATAGACATTCAGACGCAACTGTGTAATATAGAGGAATGCGAGCCAAGTACATCTGCAGTAAACACCAGTTCAGTGACAGTAGTAGAACAGTCCCCAAGTACATTTATATCGCCTAAAGTATTTCGACCACCATTAAAGGCTGGTCCTCGCAAAGGTAATCGCCAAAGACGACGTGGGAAGAGTATGATAGCTACTGATACACCCGAAAAAAATGCATTAGCTGAAATAAAGCAAAAGAAGAATATTGAGATAATTAAAACTGTAAAAACTGATTTATTTAAGATTAATAAACGAACAAAGATCGATACTGATTCATCCGAGGAAGAACAAATAGATTTTCAGGCCAGTGATTCTTCGTCTGGAGCAGAAAATTTTGGAAGTGAATCGGAGGACGAACAAATAATTTTAGATGATAAATTTCTTCCACTTGAAAGATGTCCCCGCCTAGGAGACTATGTGATTATTGTGCTTCAATCTAAAAAATCTAATGTCCACTATGTTGCAAAAGTTTTGGAACGATTGGAAGACGAAGACTGTGACTATTTTGTTTCTTACTTGAAATTGAAATGCAAATGGAATCAAAAATTTTCAGAGCCGTTGGAACCTGATACAGCTGGAGTTAATTTAAAAGATATAAAATATATCCTACCTTCTCCTAAAATAGAAGGATCCAACAGACGACAGGCGACATTTAAATTTTCTGTGGACATGTCATTGCTTAATTTACGTTATTGATTTCATTTTATTTGTAACCTTGTTTTATATTGTTCTTAAGTGTTGATTTTTAACGTATTGTGCTTTGATCTTTTCATAAGTGCCATAGTTTAATTGTTACCTATTTTTCATGAACAAATGTGATATTGTAACTATGTGACTAATGATAATTATAATTAAGACTAAGTCTAATGATCTCATATGATTAGATCGCTTTTATAAAACAAAGACTGCCATATTTTTAATCTTAAGCTAAGTTTGTTGTTGCCCATATTTAAAATGTGCTCAAATTAAAGAAATTGTTATAGTTTGTTACATTTTTTGAATATGTAAGTTTTTGCAAAGTATGTTTTATAATAAATGACCAAAATGATAACACAAACATCTTTAATTCAAATTCTAAGTTTTAATATCTAGCCTATGGTTCACTGTAAGCTACCCCGGTTCATTGAGTGCCACCCCCCGGTTCATTGTGTACTATGAGATGTACACAGTGAGCCGTTTCTCATATTTTAAAAAAGTATATATAAATAAATAATGACAAAATATAGCACAACGTGGGACAAAGTTTGGAAGTTTATTAAATTCCCTAGCTTTTGGTATGATCAGTGTGTTACAGGTCGCTATAGAACTGGAGTGATGACTGGTCAAACTTTTAGTGGTTCATTGATGCCACACCCACCCTACATATAAATCTGACATGAATGTAATACGAACTGCTATTGCCTAGTCTACATGTATGGGTATAGTGGATAGTTTTTATCACTTTCGAGCACCATTATTGGACGAAAGTCGAGACGCAACCGGATGCGACGTTTTTATTTTATGTTTGATGCCGAATCATGTACTCATTGCAAGTACTCATGTAAATGATTTATTCTAATCGAAATTTCTGGAGTACTTTAGCTCGTCAACTTATCGACAACAATACCACATACAATATTGTATTCAATACTAAAAGAGGAAGAATCTTCGGAATCACGGACGAAATAAGGCTGTCCTATATACCACACTATCTTCAAGACAAAAAAAGTTGTCAGAATGCCAGTTTTGCAGCACGACAAAAGTTCAATTTTACTTGTGGCGAGGCTATGGGATGTACCAGCTACATCTCAAGTAGCTTAGCATTAGATAAATACCACATGGCATATTCATGAACGGGTAATGGTGTGACCATTATTATTTACCACCATTGGCGTGGTACGTGATATTTTATTTTGTCAATTATATTGTCGGAACTTCTGATACCAATATAGATAACAAACAATAGTCCGGTGTTTAAATATTTTCACTTGTGCCCTACTAAGAATTAACATTTGGCAATTTATATATGTCGGCATTGCTTTGCGTTGGCCGTTATTTTCGGACATTATGTGGGCTTGCTGCGGGTATCGTTCAAACAAAACGCGGTGTAGTAATTATAGGAACACTTTTATTCCGTTACTGAGACACAATAATCACTATACTTTAAATTATTCTAATTGAATCTATCACGAAGCGGAACGACAGTTCCGTGTGTTGCTCCGTCGAGCGTCTAATCACAAGTGAGCTCGATCGTGCCACGCACGACTCCGTCAAGGCACGCCGGAAGTCACGTAGTCGTCTGGCGCCTCTCCGTTCATTGACAATTGAACAGAAGTCACATAGTCATTTTGTGCCTTCCATTCATCGATAGTTGACCGGATGCGACATATATGAGGGGATGAAAAGGCTAAATGCCAAAATTTAAGTGTGTAAACAAGAAAGAATATGTGCAAGTGAGAAACGGGCAAAACGACTTAAGACTTCGCCGAGCGAAATGGGCCAAAACAGGCACTGATTCTCATTCGTCGCTAAACTGTCCTGAGGATGCCTCGCGCTGAGGCTAAATATGTCGATGCATATTTTGTGTTCGAAGCGAAAAACTGCAAACTGAGTGCGCTCAGACCCAACGACGCGACTGTCCCTTATGAGACGAGTTGGATATTGTCAACCTTTTCCGAGTTCAGTCTATTTCAGCTTATTTGAATCAGTCACAAAGCGATCGTTTTACCATATAAGTCTTCTTAGAGACTGGTACGTCTCGTTAAGATAGGGAATAGGGAAGAGTCTTCATTTCAATGTATATTTTCGATATCTGAAGTATTGGTATAGTTGTTTTTAGGTTATGGATCTTTTGCGAGAGCATTCTTCATACTTGATACTGCGATATTGGTAGATTCGATTTCGATTCGATTGGATCGAAACAAGCTATTCCAAGTCGTCCATCCATGAGACTAAGTCAAGTTATTTAGGTTATGAGGTGAGATCATTTCCTACCTACACGCTACCAGCCGACCATACAGGTCGCCTGGATCAGGTTTTTTACCGCCGCCTGATACTCGGCGTTGACCTTTTGCGGTTGGTTAGGTTTACCCAGCCAACCCTCCTTCTTTCTCATACGGGCTTGGGACCGTCAAAGGCGAAGTTAAAGGTCAGATTTTTTAGAAAACTAGTAATTAGTTAGCAAATCTATGTATTATATACATCAGAGATGTTGCGAATAGTCGCATCCGCATCCGCAATTGCGGAGACACCGCATCGATTTGGAGATCTGCAGCCACATCCGCAATAATCAAAGCGGATGTTAATGCGGCGCATCCAGATATAGCGTAGGACACGATAAGAAAGAAATCAGTTGTTCAGTAGTACGTGTTTAATTTATGAACTTTTGCAAAACAGACTTGAACCAGCGAAGACGGTGTAATATTGGATACATTTTATTAAATAGGTTGAACAATTTTCATCAACATCCGCATCCGCAACATCCCTGTTATACATATAGAGGGCCATACCCAACATTGGGACAGTTTATATATATATATATACAAATTGGCGCAAATGTTATCACAATAATTGATATCACATATACTACATGGTATTATTTCAAAGAATTTCTTTGACAATTTACAAATTATGAACCAAATGTATTCAGTAGTTTAGCCACAGTTTGTTTTCATAATTTAGAACATCATGTGTAATGCAGAAATAAATGTCAAAGACTACAGCGGCGATATTAACCCATTACCGCCCGCCGTACTCACGTGGGTACGGCTATAAAAATGCACATTTCAATATTATCACCTTTAATCATTATATTATGTTCAGATACCGTTAGAACAAATAATATTATGATATTGAAGGTAGCATGAAAATGTATGTCAAATTTGATAGTGAAAAGTACGGAGTGTAAACAAAAGATTTATGGTAAGATAAGTTATTGCTTATTAATTATAAATTAAAGGATATTGTCGTTGTTTTTCGTTGAAAAATAATTGTTGTTTACTATTCCATGAAATAATACTTTGTTTAATTAAATTGTTTTTGATAAAGTCACAACGGGGCTCATTTTAATTTACTGTACCCGGGCGAGTACAACGGGCACAAGTGTACTAAAATTTTACAGGTATTTTCGCATATGTTACAATGGCTCATCGCTCCGATTTTCAAGCCAAAATAATTATTCAAGATGGAAGAAGCTCTCGAATCGATACTGGCTGATGACTATGATGATTACAAATATAATGTGTTATTGTTACCATCTCAACCTGCACTGAACCTCTGTGGCGCAGCGGTAGTGAATGTGACTGCTGTGCATGAGGTCTCGGGTTCGAATCCCGGGTCGAGCCAACATAAAGGTATTGGGTTTTTCTGTTAAGAAATCTCAATACGAGCTCGGAGTTAGGAAGTTGGCGGTGTTAGACACCCCCGTGCCTCGGAAAGCACGTAAAGCCGTTGGTCCTGCGCATGATCTTTCCGGTCGTGTCGAATTATCCGTTTCATCGGATCATGAGGGTAAGGGAATAGAGAGTGCACTTGTGTTTGCGCACATACTTGTGCACTATAATATCTCCTGGGCAGATGGCCAGTCTCCATTAAGATTGGCTGCCGAGACCGAAAATCGGTCTGGAGGAGATTATTATTATTAGTAAGTGACGAAGAAGACGGAAACGACGATGACCTGACATGTTCAACTCTTCCGAGAGATGTGCCTGCTCTGTCGAGGTGATTCCTCGCCATCCAATTGCTGATGATGATTTAAATCCGTATGATAGTGATGAGGAGCCGCTCTCAAATCGTGCCAAACCATCAAAAAGAGCTAGAATTCAGGATTCTATTAAATTTAACTGGAGAAATGAATCCATGATAAAGTACCTTGGCCGCCATCTCGCCAAACAATATATTATGGGTTTAACATTTCACGAAAATTTCACAAATCTAACGAAGTATCTACTGATACCCTAGGAGCAAGAGTTGTAAAAGGTTTACTAGAAAAAATGCCAATTGCTCACCAAAAACATATCATGTACTTCGATAACTTCTTTACAAACTATCAACTATAACATGATCTGCGACCCTTAGGCTATACGGCGACAGGTACGATATGCGAAAATAAAACAAAGAAATGCCCTGTTACCTCTGTAAAAAAAATCAAGCTCGGAATTTGTCTATCGTTTTGTATATCAGAAACGTAATTACAATTGTACGCTGGAAGGACGATAACATTGTCACAATGGGGTCAAACTATTATGTTATCGATCCTTTAGGAAAGGTGAAAATATGGTGTAATGTACGAAAGCAAAAAATGTATTTCAATATCCCCGGGATGTTTATAAATTACAACAAGGGTATGGCCGAAGTTGATCAAATGGATCAAACAATTGGCCTATATTGAGTAACCATAAAAGGAAAAAAAGTGGTGGTGGATTATATATACTTACTTTTTAGATATGGCTGTTTCTAATGCTTAACGGCTTCACGTCTTACCAAGCAGGCATCAAGAGGGAATGACATACATACATATTATATAGATCAATTATCGTTCAGACAAGCTTTAACACGCGCATACCTACGACCAACAAAAATAAAGAGTCGATCTACGTCATTATCAAACATAAAAATCGAACGAAATAAAAACAGCCATAATTTGGAGCGCATTGAAAACCCTCTGCGATCCTTCATTTGCCATAATCAAGTTCGATTGCGTTGCACAATATGCATGAAAACTTTGTGTTGAGAGATCTTGTTTTAGACAATTTCATATGTAATCCGCTCGTTGTACTCGAACAGGTACACCCCTATTTTTTTTAGTCAAATATCGCACATCCGCTCAAACAGTGTCACAAATTTAAAAAAAATTGAATCACTTTTATTAAAGCATTCGTATCAAAATATACCGTATTTTTAGCTCGGAAAATGTCATCAACATCTTTCAATTATTTGACACTAGATGGCGCTAATGATGTTATAATATTAAGAGAAACTTATGACTTACCACACATGAACAGTGTCATGTCACGACTTGAACGAGATGGCAATATTTAAGAGTGTTGTATAAACTGATGTTTATCGACTTGTGACCTTTCATTCGATAAGTTTTTAAAGAAAATTCTGTTACTTTATGCAATAACAGTGAACAGTGTCGATTCAAGACAGTTTTTGATAACAAGGTTAGTAAAATTTTATTGTTGTTTTAATTAAATTTTGTTAGTTAGTTGTTTAATTTTATTTTATTGTTGTATACGTGATTAAAACTATTACTAACTAATAAACATATTTATTTTGCATTAAGACTGATCTATACTGAGTTGTGACAGTACATGTGATGGAGGTAATGTTACGATACGTTTTATTAATTAACAATACTGACCTATGTCGAGACTTGACAGTATTCATATTGGAAGCGACTGAAAATACCTATATTTTAAGCAAGAAAACTGGTTTGTGTTAAGTGGTGCTAGTGTATTCGACAATAGTTATTAATAAAACTATTCGATTTTCAATTAAAACTGATCTAAATAAACAGCTGTCAATATTTTAGATACTGTTTACGCATATTTAATGTAGTAAGTTAAATGAAGTCAGTTAAAATGTATATTATCCGTACTAATATTACAAATTCTTATTGTCCATAGGTACCTACTTAGTAGTTGTGGTGGTGGCATATTTACAGATTATTATACACTATGTCCAGATCCAGCAAAATATTATTCTTATGTCTAGAGCCTAATGGCCAACATAACGAAGAAACAGATGACTTGCCTTTTGTGGCAGATGATACTCATAAAAAAACTCCAAAAGATATTAATGACAACTCAAATAAAGAAAATATGTATTGTATAGATGAACCTTCCACTAATATTGCCGATTTACCATTAGAGTGTAGTAGAGAGAATATAGACCACAACGTAGAAAAATGTGTAACTGAGGGAGAAGAAACAGACGATTCCGTTAAAGATCCAAATTACAAATTGGCTCGTAAAAACCGTCACAAAAGTAAGGTTGTTCCTCGTCAGCGATCATTATCATCTTCAAGTACCTCAAGTTCTTCATCGTCCAGTTCCTCATCGTCAAGTTCATCCTCGTCTAGTTCGTCCTCATCTAATTCGAATACTTCCACGCCTAACTCGGCACCATTGCCTCTTAGTACACAATCAAGCGAAAACAATAATGAATGCTTGCCATCAACTTCCCAAGAAAATAACTAAAGCAGGATTCACTCCCCAGTAACAAACGAAACCGTGATACAAGAAATTTCTAATACACGCAAGAAACGCCGTGCGGAGGCACAATGGAAGCAGAATGTTACAAAAATTTTCTCAGGATTACCTTATCAAACGAAATCTGGACGAAATATTTATAAAAAAGTATGAAAGAAGGTTGTGGAGAACGTTTGTGACTTAAATGCAGCTCTTTTCTTACCAATGAAATACGACACTAATTGTTTGAGTCTTACTGGGCTTTGAAAGATTTAGGGAAACAGAGACAATTCATTCATAAACACATAAGACCAGTAGAAGTTAAGTACGCCAAAGCGCAGAAACCCAGAAAAACCAATTATGCTTTTTACCTCGACGTTGAAGGTTCCTTAAAGAGGATCTGCAAAACTAAGTTTAAAAATACGTTAGATATTAATGATAGAACAATCAGAACTGTAGCAGAGAAATCTACTGGAGGTTTTTTGAAAGAAGATCAAAGAGGAAAACATAACAGACATTATACTGTAGGCGAAACTATTAAAAATAATATAAGAGAACATATAAAAGGCATACCGAGAATTGAAAGTCATTATTTGAGAGCGCAAACTACACGAGAGTACATTGATGGAGGAAAGACTATATCTGACTTACATAGGGATTATGTGAAGCAGTATAAACGAGATGGACGCAACTTTGGTAACTATGTAATGTATAGCCGCATTTTTAACGGTGAATTTAATTTAGGATTCTTCATGTCAAAAAAAGACAGACATGAGTTATGCGTAGCTTATGAAAATGCAGTTCCTGAAGATAAATTGAAGCTTAAGCCAAAATATGATGAACACTTAGTTGAAAAGAATTTATCCAGGGAAGAAAAATGATAGACAAGGAATTCCTTAAAGAAAACAAAAACCTAATTGTAGCCGATTTACAGGTACCTCGTGGCGATGTTTCTGCTTTTTACTATAAGAGTAAACTAAATAATATGAACTTTACGGTAAGCAAATTGAAAACAGAAGAAAAAAAAACAAAGAAGAAGAGAAGGCAACAGACAGGAGGTGATAATAGAGATGGTTATAATAGAGAATCTATTGTAAATCAAAGCACTACAGATTGCTATTTTTGGCACGAGGGTCAAGGTAATCGGGGTGCAGATGAAATTGGTAGCTGTTTGTTAAAATTTATCGAAAATGAATTGCATAGTTATGAGGGTGACGAGCCACTTGATTTATTTTTTTATTCGGATAACTGTTGTGGACAAAACAAAAATAATTTTACTGTAGGATTGTATATGTATGCAGTGTTGAAGTTTAGTAATTTAAATTCGATATGTGATACATTTTTAATAGCGGGACATACACAAAATGAAGGTGACTCTATACATTCGGTAATCGAAAAACAAATAAAACGTTCCTTGAAATCGGGTCCAATTTATGTACCAAGTCAATATGTACAAATAATTAAAGAGAAAGACTGGGGAACCGCTGAGAGTAAACGAGCTATCACACAAGGATTTCATTAATTTAAAGTTTAATTAGTGATTTAGGTATTACGACTTTAAATAAGATAAAAATCTCTGAAGTTAAAATGATGAATATTACCAAAGACAGACCAAATATTTAAAGTACAAAACATCTTACACTGACACTGAATGGTCAGAAATTAATTTACTTTCTCGAAATAAGAAAATAACAGTTCCAAATACAAATCAAGCTTATACTACTAAATTACAGATTAAGGAAAATAAAAATACTGATTTAATGACATTAGTGCATAATAACCATATTCCTAGTTTTTATGCAGATTTTTTTAACAGTTTGTAAGGTTTATAATTTTTTTATTACTTTACTCTCATTTGTATGCGCTACAGAAATATTCTTTTTCTTATTTTTGAACTTGTTTCTCTTTAATAGTGTTTGTAAACTGTTGATTGGCTTTAAGAATAAAATTTAATTATGTTATTTTGATAGAATTTTAAATTATTTTCCTGTTATACGGTTGAAAATTTTAATTTCATTATTATTTCAGACATTCCTAAGTTTGATAAGTGAATTAGAATTAAATTTTTAGTGAATTTCACTTCAAGTAAATATTTTTGTGTCACTAAAATAAACATAATTTTGTAAATATTTCGTTTTTTTTACATTATAGTGAATAGTATACATAATAGTGAATATATATATTTTACGTATTTTGTCAGGATTTTCAGAGTAGTAAAAACATGAATTTGTAGAGTTCCAAAAATCATTATAATTCGCCGAAGAACGTTTTGTACTAAATTCGTTATTTTTTTAGTTATGGTCCGAAAAGTGAAAAATTGCCTAGGTTCAATTTTAAACGCATTTTTCTCAATGATTTGGTTTTTTGATTTGTGACATTATTCGAGAGGAGGTGCGATATATATTTCATATTTTTTGTCCATTTTCCTTTTATTTATTCCATATTGAAACTATAAATATCATTAAAAATATTTTTAATCAGCAGTTTTATTTTGGGCATTAATGGGTTAAAACAAACAAACGACAAAAAACACAAAAAGAAACAAAAAAAACAAAAGAAATAAGGCCCATAATCTTGTGAGGAAAAGAAATTGGTTAGTGTGTGCTTATTACAATGGTGTTCCTATTTGTGACTGTTTTTTTTTATTTTGTTCAAAAAATAGTTTCTTAATTTCTGGGAAAATAGGTTTTTTGTTTCTGTTAACCATCTTATATAAACCAGCTTAAGGCAGTATATCATTTTAATGTGATAAGTTTTGCGCCACTTTGTATAATAATATAAGCCTTTGTATTAAACTGTCCCAATGTTGGGCCGCTTCCCAGTTCTGTGTGAGAAGGACCACCATGGCAGTGTGGATGACTTCCAGCTGCCAGTGCATCAATTGCTATGGGTTTGATTCTGGATGAACAGTTGTGTAATATATTCACTAACAGTTGTGTCCTACATCCAGAGTTAATTGTGTCATTTTTCTAGTGTCCTCCTTTTTTGTAAAGTTCACTGTGATACAGAGATTGTGCCTATTGCAGGAGACACATGGGTGAATATACGCTATTTGAATTCCAATGGTCCATAGATAAATTTTATGCATAACTTATTATATTATTGTTTATTTATGCTTAAAGAATAAACAATATGGTCTTTTATTTGGCCCACAAAGGCATTAATATTTTAAAATATTTATAAATGTATACTCCTCTGGCTTCCCCCATTACTAGATTATAATGATTTTATGGCCAGATACTTTAAATGCGTATGCCATTATGTTTTTTTTTAATACAGGGTGGCGCAATAGAACGTGCATATTGCGTCATCTTTTTTCGCGGTGTAAACAGTGCGCGGACGGGTGGAGCCTAACGTGGTTGGATAGTGGCACTCGTGGAGTGTTAGTAGCCATGAGTCACTTCGACGGGAAGCGTCGCGCTTTTTGTGTTCGCACGTTTTACGAGAAATGTCGTTCATACATCTCTACAAGGCGACTGTATTGTTCTGAATATGGATAATCACACATTAATGAAGCTCCGAGTGCAAATTTAATTAAAATATGGATAAAGCGTTTTGAAGAGACCGGTTCCACGTTTAAACCACCAGCAAAAGGTCGTCCAAGAACGTCTAGGACCACAGACAATATTGAGAGGGTGAAGGAGTCGGTACGAAAAAATCCGCAAGTGTCTACTCGGAAGCGATCGGTGGCTTTAAACTTGTCGCGACGAAGTTTACAGCGAATTTTGAAGTTGTATCTTAAACTGCATCCTTATAAGCTCCAGTTAACACAGGAATTAAAAGAAGCCGACTTCGGAGCAAGATTGGCATTTGCTGAAGAAATGCTCTTAGCCGATTTTCCACTTTTGACAACATCCTTTTTTCTGACGAGGCTCATTTCCATTTAAAATGGGTTCGTAAATCGACAAAATTGTCGTTATTGGAACGACGAGAATTCAAATATGAAACATCAAAAACCACTGCATAGTCCGAAAATAACGGTATGGGCAGCAATCTCAAGCAAAGGAATTATTGCCCCTTTCTTCTTTGAAGATTCACGACGACGAAACATCACCGTTAACACCGACCGCTATGTTGCGATGTTAAGAGGGATATCTGACTCCAGAACTTGCGAGATCAAGAATAGCGAATTCGAGGACTTGGTTCCAACAAGACGGAGCGATCACACATCAAATGACTCTATAGCGGTTGTGAGGCAGATGTTTCCTGGAAGACTAATTTCCAAAAGAGGTAATATCCCTTGGCCCCCACGTAACCCTGACTTGACGCCTCCTGACTTTTTTTTGTGGGGATACCTCAAACATAAAGTTTACATGAATAATCGGAGGAACATCAGTCAGCTAAAGGAAAATATCCGTGAGGAAACGGCAGCAATCACCCCAGATTTATTGACAAGAGTTTTCACAAATCTTCGTTCCCGTTTTGAGGAGTGCCGTTTTCGAGAGGGCCGTCATTTAGATGATGTTATTTTTAAAAAATAAACTACATTTAATTAACTAATCATCCTATCTTTTATTTCAACTATACCTTTTGTATTTCTAGCCTATACTTAATAAATGCACGTTCTATTGCGCCACGCTGTATAATCATATGCTTTTATAAACATCGAAACATATTTTATCAAAATAAACTAAAAATATTTATTAATATAAAAAAAATAACTTATTTTCGTGTCATGTTACAATAATGTCACTTTATCTGGCGAAACTCAAAGAAGTAGAATTTGACTTAAAACCGCAGTTATGTTTTTGTCCTTGAACTACGTGCGTACAACAGTGTGAAGTTAGAAGCAAGCTAACGACGTTGAGCAAATATCCAATAATATTACGTCAGTTTGCGATTCACTATAGGAAAGCGTGTTTGTGCCAGTAGTTGGAGTATTAAGTATATGTTTTTGTATTTTATCGTTACGAAATTGTATATTTGCACAATGCAATGTTTACTGTGTGTAGATGTCATGTATTACATTAAACTGTGGTCAGAAAAGCAAGTGATGTTATTTTTGAGTGTATCCCATCTGGCCCGGTGACTTGGCCTTATTCTGGCATATTTAATGCCAGAGCAAATACATACGCGCCAGGAACGTGACGAAATTTTAATTTCGTTAATATTTAATGTTTTAAGGCTTCATTTCATTTCTTTTAGATACTCGAGCATAATCGGACATCATTGCGAATGTTAAAAAGAAGCAAACAAGGGAAGTGAGGTTAGAAAAAAGCGTTAAGCTTAAAACTTACGCTACCAAAGAATTAAAAACGATCCGGTTAAAAGAGCTGAATTAAAAGAAAAAGAAAAGCAGCAATATAAAAAGAAAAATAAAAGGGACAAAAGGAGCATAAATGATATGACTAAAAGGAAACAAAGGGCTGTTAGAAAAATATGGCGTGAGAAGACAAAAAAGCATAGAGATCGCGTTAAGCTACAATCTATCAGAAACTATCCAGTAACACCACCTGCGTCTGATAATGAAGACCAACCTCCACTTCCACAAAACAATATCGCTCTGGCTGCTAAAAGGCGATAAGAAATTCAGCGGAAACTACGAAATAAACTTATAAAAAACAAAAATATGAAATTAAACAGTTACGTCAAAAGGTACGTGAGTATCAAAATAAACTACGGCGCATCGGAAAACAGAAAATGACTCCAAACTCAAAAGTGGCCGATATTTTACAGAATAATAGTAAAGAGAATGTAGAAGAGGTGAAGAAAAAATATTATTTAGTTTGTTTAGTTACAAATAAGTTTGCATACTGTGGTCTTATATACCAAGGAAGAACCAAAATGTTTTGCCAATGTTAGAAAACCTAAACCTGTACTCTGGGCTCATCTAAAACCTGCCATGGAACTCCTGCCGTACTCAGTAGAAAACGTTCATTTTTTAAGCAATGGCCCTGTTACTCAGTACCGTAACAAAGATATGATTTTTTACTTACTTTGTAAATCGACTGACCTATCTGAATATTTGTGATTTTACCTGGAACTATCATGAAGCCGGTCGTGGTAAAGAAACTCCAGATGATATCGGAGGGACATGTAAAGGAACCGCTGACAAAATTGTAGCTTTAGGAACTGACATTGCTCATTGACATTGCTCAGACAAATATTGTCCCGGCATTCAAATTTTTGTGATACCCGAAGAAGAAATTGAAATTGATTCAAAAGAAGATAATCGACCAACCATCAAAACTTTTACTGGTACACTAAAAGTACATGAAGTACGAGGAAACTATCTGAGCAATACGTTGTACATGAAGAGCCTCAGCTGCTTTTCTGGTATATTTTGTCCTCACTTCCACTTAGGCGACACTAAATACCCCCAAAATGAAAAAAACAAATTGGATGTTGATGCAGTAACACCGATTCTGAGGAAGATGTGCAAAACAAAATGGTTGCACAAACATCTACTCATCTGATTAATACTACAGACAATGCAGACACTGCTATGACTGTCAAGAACGGAGATTTTTTATTTGTGGAATACCATATTAATAATAAAAAATATAGATATAGCTGGCGTATGTTCGTCAGATTTTGATGAAGATTGTTGATTGTTTAGTATTTAAATAAAAGTATTTAGTTTAGTGGAAATTATTGATTCCGTTCTTTGCAATTAAAGATTTAATTTATACTATGCACTGATAATTGAGTCTATTAGAATCAAATACCGCAATGTCCATAAAAAAGTCAAAATGAGTTGTCTATGACATATGAATCCAAAAATTGAAAGAAGTATTTCTGTGTATTCAAAATGCAACTAAAGCCGCAATGTACTAGAGAAAACAATGCTTAAAAATAAAAGTGTGCAACAAAAACAGCATTGTCCGTTGGTGTATGTATCCGAATCAGCAATGTCCCCTGCAGCCAATCACGTCGCGTTAGACAGTATGGCGGTTTAATGTATTTGCGCGTGGCAGTCTGCATTGTTTATTTTATTTTAAAGGTGTAAAATTGATATAAA
Source organism: Catocala nupta (assembly GCA_963675205.1). Taxonomy (NCBI): domain Eukaryota; kingdom Metazoa; phylum Arthropoda; class Insecta; order Lepidoptera; family Erebidae; genus Catocala; species Catocala nupta. The sequence goes on along the minus strand of OY776105.1, from coordinate 16,353,113 downwards.
TTCTGTAAATTATACTTAAATAGTAGTGATGGAGTGTTTTCCTCGTGTGGTTGGTAGTAAACATGCACGAAAACGTCGAATTAATCGTGATAACTGGAAATCAACTAAGGCCAAGCAAGACCGGTGAGTATAGTCTAACTACCTCGACAGTGATACTTTAGTTGAAATTTTGTAATAGTGGTAGAAGTACCTATAGAGTTTAAATCTTATCCCACGTGTTGATATGTAGATTTGGAGTAATTTGGACGAATAATCCTCTTTGATCGACGTTATAATTGTTTTAATGAATTAAACATATTTATTATTTTACATATCAGCTTATATCTGAGAAAAACTACGATGCTAAATATGCCTATCTGCTTGTGTTTAATCGTTTTCAGCGTTAAATATCGCTAAAATTATTTTATAATATTTTTTTTATGTTTAGTTGAAGTCTTATTTAAATATACCTACTATAGTATGGTATATAAAAACGATATAAAATGCATACATATAATGTAAGGAAATTCGCCAGGAAGAGTAAATAGGTGATCTATATAAAAAATACTGTTTGTTCCAGATATGCTCCAAGAGATTTACCTGTTAAGCCTAAATGTTTACACAAAGACAAAAAGCTACAGTGTTTTTCAATTACAATGGATGACTTACAGAAGTTTCATGAATCTTTTTATGCGATCAAGGACAAAGTTAAACAAGATAATTTTATACTAAAACATGTAGTAGCTGTAAAACCAAAACGACGTCGTCCCAGGCCGAATTCTAACCATTATAAACCTAGAGATATGCAATTATTTTACAGGGTTTATTGTAGATCCCAACTGAAGGTGATTTTTGTTTGCCAAAAAGCTTTCATGCAGATATTGCATATAAAAAGGTACAGAATAGAAAACGTAGTAAAAATTATCTGAAAGGAAATTTCCCCAAAGAAAACCGTAGCGGTGACCACAAATCACATAAATACGAAGAAAAAAGGCGAAGTGTAATTTCATTTATAACCACTTATAAGTGCTCTGAACCTCACTATTGCAGAGGTAATACTAAACGTATGTATTTACCTTCAGAACTGAGTGTAAATAAAATGGCAAAAATATATAATACCTGAGCATTATATATTTTTGCCATTTTGATAACTGAACACCTGAAAGTCAAACCCTTGTATTTCCGACAGATTTTTAATACTTGTTTTAATCTAGGATTTGACACACCGCGAGTTGACGTATGCTCAACATGTTTGCAATTGACCGGAAAATGTAAATTGGCAAGTGAGGATCTAAAAAAAATACTGATGGCTGAAAAAACTGTGCATAAAAGACGTGAAAAATCATTTTTTACAATGTTGAAATCTGAAGACCCATCAATAAAAATGATATCTTTTGACTGTCAAAACAATATGCCTTTGCCAAAAATCCCAGACCAAGGTACTTACTACTCCAGACAACTGTATTTCTTTAATTTTACTATAGTCGAGGGTAATTCAAAATCATCTTTGACGAAACAAAACGTATTCAGTTATTGTTGGACTGAGGATGAATATGCAAAGGATGCTAATCTAATAGCATCTGCAGTATATCATCGACTTTGCAATACAACATATTTACCAGAACATGTTACACTTCGCATTAAGGATGACGGTTGTGCGGGCCAAAATAAAAAATTAAATCCTAATAGCGATGCTCTCTAAGTGGTTGCTCCAAAACGCACCATATCAAATTAAACTTATTGTAGTAGTGTTCCCGGTAGTAGGCCATTCCTTTTTACCAGGGATTCCTTTTTAGAGTCTTTGCTCGTATCGAAAAGCATTTGCGAAAGATGGAAAATATAGTAAGTCCGCATGAATATATGCATGTACTGAGCGAACACTCAACCACCACAAACATAGCATCAGCAAGTCAAGTATACGACTGGAAAACTGCCGTAAAGGACACATTTTTAAATGTCGGTAAATGATATGTTTCTTTTTTAAGATGCAAAAGTTTTTATCTGAAAAGGGCTAGTAGATGCAATGAAATGGTTGGCTTAAGAGGAGAACTGCATTATAAACAAGATTTAGGTCAATATAAGAATATTTGTAAAAAGGGTAAAACCACCGCAATGATTCCTCCAACTGTTATATCACAAGGCGTGGTAGTAAAACAATTAAAGCCGAGAGACGTTAACAAATTGCTAAACACTCACTACGGTAACGATTGGCGTAATGTAGATATTCTGCGATATTTTGCTCGTGTGGTGCCACAAGATTCGGTAGAACATAATGATGATCATGGCGATAATGATAATCCTGATGAGCAGATGTGTGAAACGCGAGGAGCTACCTTTATTAATCGTCCAACTTTGGTTTAATAAATGTCATGACACAATTTTTTTTTTCTTTGCACAATTTATGCTTAAACTATACACAAAAAATATTATAAGATACATAGTTTTATCAATTCACTGCATATTCATTTTATGTTGTACTGTGTTCTACGCAAATTATCTAAAGTATGAAAATAGTTCAAGGATAGTACGTCCAATGAGATAACCATCAAAATAAACAATGTCCATCAAATACATGCAACAGAAATAGCATTGTCCCACAATATATTTCAACACCTGCAAAGTCCTAATTATTTATTTAATTTAGTCATAATTATTAACAAATTTACTTGATTTGATTAATACAGGTGCATACAACTACCAGTCTTTTTTGTATACACATCCTACATTTAAGCATGAGCATGTAACTAACTCACAAGATTAAAATTATGGATAGCGCTCAAAACAACATAATGGACATTGCGGTATTTGATTCTAATACACTCAATTTTTAAGTTTATTTGTTTAGATAGCCTCGATACTGATAGGTGTATTATTAGATAATACTATTGTTTTCTTTTGTAAACGAAGTTTATATTATTGTTTCATTTAGTAATTGTATTCAGATTAAAGCAACTTAAAAGCCATGATGCTTTTAAATTTCTGAATGTTTTATAATTAAAAACTATCAAACAGTATGTAATGTGGTTTTCATCTCAGATGACACTGATAAGCAGAAAATATTAATTCTGTTATTTGATACAGGTAATTGAAACAAGCTTTAACAAACCATTAATATTAAAAATAAGGATGCATTTAGAAACTGTGAAAACTGAATGTACTATACTACTATGTAATGAACTTGTAGACACCGGTGACAACAGTGATGTTAAAATGTAATAATTTGACTTGTCTATTGTACCTTGAATACACTTATTTATACCTTATCTGTATCACAGACATTACTCCGAACATGAGCTAGCTTTCCATGCAGTTTTACCCATGTTTATGATTACTGCCCTGCGCCTATGGATTATAACTTGATGTTATATTTCCAATATTATTTCTAGATAAAGTAGCTTGTAACTGGTACTATTTATTACTTTTAAAATAATTAAATTTTTTTTAAATTATCTATTACAAACAAAAATACAGGTACATCTTTATAATATATGTATATTACTGATTACCCCAAATATTATTGACTACATAAATCTAAAACAGATAACAATGATTACTATACTCTTTTTCAATGGCCATTAAATTGTCTACCGTTATCTCAAATGGTAATTATTTGTTTTAAGATTTTATTTATTTTATATATTAATCCACGTATATGGAATCCACACACACACTTGTTTTACTGGGGCACACCTGTGTAGGGCGGCAATAGGTCTGGCATTCTAAAACTTGGCTGCATTATTTCATCTTAATATGTAGTACACAACCAACCAACTATATCACAGCATATTAGAATAACTTATGTTTGCATTATAATAGAATAAATGCTGCATACTTTTAATCTAGTTCAATCTTCGCTTTGACCATTCTTCGGAAGACATGTCAGGCTATTGATTCCCACCAATGAACATCTATACAATCTATATGATAAGACAGTAAGCTCTGTTTTATTCTAACATCAAAATCAAAATATATTTAGTCATGGTCATAAAGGTGAACATCAAACTTACAATTATTAACCTGTCAATTATTGGAATGCCAGACATGATTGAAAATCTTTTGTGTCTGAAAAATTAACTGTAAATTTACATCTACCAGTTTTCAGGTTCAGTAATGCAAGGGTGTAGAACCTATGAAAGTAAACTTATTGCCACTGTTTTAATAAATTAGCCTGATACATACAACAATTAAAAAATATTGTGTCGAAGCCCTGAGGACTGAGAGAGCATTGGCCAAGACATTAACCTGTTGCCTCTGAGCCCCGGATCTGGCTGTTGGCCAAGAGATTAAAAACTTAGCGAACAGTCGGATCCCATAGCTTGGACACAATACTTGAATGAAAATAAACGATGGAATCTGAAAACGGCCAATAACCGTCCCACCGTACTTATACCTATTCTAGACAAGCCATGCTATAATTTGTTACTCTTGCCACACCACACACGAATTACATGCGTTTCACTTTGGTTTATACATATGTTATAATTATTGTATTTGTGATTAACACTATAAACAGCAAACATAATACTCATTTTATTTTGAGCTTGGTTGGACGCGTTAAAACAATGATTATTGTCACGTTAGCTTTTAATTACACTAAAGATTCTGGTATTCGAGAATGTATATTATTATAAAGAGTTAAAAGACTGATTATGACTTATGTACCTATGTATTGCAAACTGTAATTGTATTTAACAACATAATTTTATCACGTTTTATGTTTTATCTTGTATTCAATTGAATGTATTCAGTATGCAGGTATTATAGGTTAGACACTATGTATAGACTTATAGAGTATAGACTATACAGTATAGTCATAAACTAGTTAGTATACTCTTTGGTATAGTCTATGGTTTCATTTAATTAATGCTGCGATCTTCTGAATTCAGTTTCCCCGCTTAGTCCGCATAGAAAGAAATGCAAATAACGTTCTAATTATTCACTCTATCTATAGATATGGTATTAATTACATTAATTCGCATTTGGTCGTATTAGCAAATCGTCGGATTATTATTTCGTCGGAATGCAGTTACGAAGAAAAACGGGTTATCTGGGGACAAAAAAATATTTTTAGTATTTTAAAAATAACTATTAATATATTAAAATAATATTTTATTTGCTCGTTTATTACAATTACAATTATAGTAATAATATTGAAAGAAACGCGACCAAATACCATCCGACTGAAGTAAACGTTTAATATTGTCTTACGTTTATGCGAATGTTATGCATTGAAATTAAACAACTTTATACGGATTTTACCGCGTTGTTTATTTTTTATAATATTTAAAACTTTAAACGACAATTGTTAAACACTTTGACTAGTTACTGTTTACTTCTAATTAAGCTATTTATATAATAAAACTATTTAGATTTTATACTTTCACAGGGAGAAAAGAAGAAATATTTTCAAATATATTAGGTATTTTAGAATTAACTTCTTATTGCACTTATTAAATATATAGTCAGGGTCAGCTAGTTATATATCGGGCATGCCAGGATTGTGGCGGTAAGTCCCGTGTTTGAGGAGCGGCTGGAGAGGCGGCATGGCGCTCTCACCTTCCGGCTGACACAGGTTCTGACTGGCCACGGTTGTTTTGGCCAGTTCCTGTGTCGTATACGCCGGCAAGAGACGCCCAGTTGTCATCACTGCGGCGACTGCCGCGACGTTGTTGAGGACACGGCGCTGCACACTTTGGCGGTTTGCCTCGCCTGGGCATCGCAGCGCCGTGAGTTGATCGCGGCAGTCGGATCGGTTACCCTCTCGCTCCCGGCCGTAGTTCAGTCTATGGTCCGGAGTGAGAGGTTGTGGAACGCCGTCGCCTCCTTCTGTGACGAAGTGATTTCCATCAAGGAGGCGGCGGTGCAGGAGAGGGAGCGCTTATACCCTCTCCTTAACCGTAGAGCCGGGCGCCGGAGGGTGCGAGATGACCTCCAGCCACCCTGAGGCAAACCTCAGGGTGGCTGGACAGGCCCACAAAGCCCACCAGCCCCAGGTCAAAACCTGGGGCTGGTGGGCTTTGTGGGCCTGCCCACCATCCGTTCAGCACCAGGTCCGAGAGACGGCATGCGTGTTCCCACGCGCGCCTCTGTGTCGAATCCGTCTCTCCTCTAGCGGGGAGACAGTAGGGAATATATTTGAGTGAGTGCCTTTGGATAGGTCTCTTTGTGTAGTGGCCTGCCGTTTCATACGGCGGGCCGAAACCTCGGCGGGGTCGCGACCGCATATGCAAGATTTCGCGCGGCCCCGTCGATAGCGGTTTTGCTTGTAATGCAATCATTATTTTCCTATTATACTGTATTATAATTCTAGTTTTTTTATTACCAAGTGTATTGCAATAGGTATTTTAAATAATCAGATTCCGAATAACAGATTTTTCACGGTTTTCTTGCCATCAAACCTCTGCAGTTTCAAGATGTAACGAAGTTTTAAGATTAAGATTGAGGTCTTCAAGACCAAATTTCAGTTCAGCCAATATTTATTTACTTTTATTTTTGTTTGGTTTGTCATCAGTAAATATATAATGCACTGCAGTACTATACACGACACAAAATGAGTTTCTGATATATATACCTATTAAGGAGGAAATATTAAATCGAACCTTGCAGCGGGTGAATATGCCAAACACATTAGGCAATTTTATTATTGAAAATAATATTAATAGAAGATAAGCCAATATTTTTAACATAAATGAAAGTCACCCGCTGCTGGAAGTTTTCCCACAAATGACCATGTCCGACCTTATATTGTTCGCTTTAGGGATATATCAAATAAAACAGGCACGTAATTATTATGGCGAACATATTAGGAGGAATGGATCATTTGTGGTGGGACTGTGCAGCGAGACCATGGTACCAGGTACACTGTCATCACATGAAAGCATATTAATAAGAGCCAGAATCAAATCTCGCCATCGCAGCAACAAAGTATATTACACATATGTGTAAATAAGCTCTCTACAATCCAATTGGGCAAACAGTATAGAGGGCTATTATTGCAGTTGCGTATGTGGAATGCGAATTGTTGGATAGTGTGCTCATGTGATGACAGTAGTCTGCTACCTTGACTGGGCTCGGTACCAAGGTAATATTGAAGCCCAGCGTCATTTCTAGTGATGAGATGGACTGATACATAATAAATATTAAAAAGCTAAATTTTTGTTTCATTTAAGTGTAGGTACCTATTTCAGTTCCTTGTTACTTTTTATAAACTAGTCATGATGTAATGACAATCTGAACTTTCCAATTGTGCCTATTAGAGAGTCGTAAAACGTGACAACACGCTTTATAGAAGTGATTCAATTCACTGACTAGTTTCTAAGTCTTACTCAGCTCAAATGCGTTTTGTACTTTATAGGTTACTAGATGTGCCCGCGGTTTCACTTGCGTTTATAATTACTGCGCCGCCCCCGTGGGTCGTAGCATGATGTTATTACCTTCCGCGGTAAATAGGCTATCCAACACTAAAATAATTTTTCAAATAGAACCAGTAGTTCCTGAAATTAGCGCGTTCAAGCAAACAAACAAACAAATTCTTCAGCTTTATTATATTGTAGTATAGATGTAAATGTCATAACCTCTATGGTCATAACATTCCACCATGATTGTTCAGATAAACGTCAAATATTTTCGATGTTTATTTTGAACATCTTCAATACTGTTATAACGTGGATGTTTTTAATTTAAATATATTTATGAGTTAATTTTTAATCACATACATGTTGTAGGCGGAGTTCAATACAAAAATGAAACGTCTCCTTTTACCTTTTTTACCTCTTTAAGATTAGTTTTAACCGCCATAGACATCATAAAATCATTTATCACCATACATTTTCTTTTTTATTCCTTTTTTATTTCGTATTACAGTTTTATTAACAACATAATATTATACTTTATTAATTACTAGCTTTAGCCCGTGGCATCGCTCGCGTAACGGTTATTTTTCACCAACAGGCAGAGTGATTCATGAGGAAGGTAAAAATAAATTATTTGAATTTGGATTATACACCCAAGTGTATAATCCAAATTCAAAACATTTATTTGCAAACTAGGTGTACCTACATATATTATAATAGTTACTTAAAACTTAGCGGGCTTTTATAGTCATAGCAAATTAGAAGGCATAGCAATTTCGTTAAGGTTTTGTGTAAATTTTTGATATACAGGATGTCCGGTAATTAATGGATAACCTTGAAATGTCTTATAGTAGAACTGAAGGTCGCACAGAAAAATTAAAAATAAATTAAAAGAAAAAATATTTATCTTTCATTTATGGTCGTAGTATACAAGAAAGTTATACAGAGTAATTAAAAAAAAAATACTTACTTTCAAATATTTTACACGGCGACGATGGGTTAAGGTTGCCCCTTTTGTTAAATAAATGAGAAAATTATTTTTGAAGACACACACTACATTCAGCTATTTGCAAATGTGACAAGAAGACAGTATCGCTGTTTTAAAAAACTTAGAAAGGCTAGCCACCATCAAAGATAATTTTATACAAAGCACCGTAATTTTATAGTTACGCACATGGTCATGACACAAAACCTACTCAGAAAGTTTATGTTGTTCAAAATCATAAATGGTCATTACTATTTATATATTGTTTAAACAGTCTTAGAGAACAAAGATTAGACTTGCATAATTGCTATCATATTTCGCAAAATAATACATCTACATACAAAAAATGGTCCGTTACATTTTGGAGCTATAATTTTTTTAAATATCTTTCTTATCATTTTATGACAAAAATGGTATACAGACATGATACTAGAGGTAAATTTATATACAGATTATTTTTTTTAGATTATTCTTACAACTCACACAAAAATGTAAGAATAAGTTCACCCATATATTATGTGACAAGTTTTTTAGAAGTAAGAATGTGTAATCTTTTAACGAGAGCTAACTATAAGCTCTCGTTAAAAGATAGACATAATATGCCATCCCGGACTTTATTGTAGACCTATAAAAGAGGAACAATCCCACCATACATTATTTTGTTATATCTAAACGGGTTTAGGCAGCGTTTTCGATTAAAGGTCCCATTCGGGTAGTTTAAATCAACATCTTTAATCATACAGTGTCCGGTAATTAATGGATAACCTGGAAATGTCCTATAGTGGAATTGATGGCCGTTCAGAAAAAAAAATGAAAAGAAACTATCCTTTTTTTTTTTTTTTTACGTGGGGGAATGCTATGACGCATATCCCTCCGCGGGGGCGGGCGGAGGGATTATGTCGGACTCGCCGGGGTAAAAGAAGGATGTAATAATAGTAAAGTGCCTCCCGGAATACCGACTAAACCTACCACGGTGTTCCTCGACAAAATCACTATCGGCGGGGCCGCGCGAATCGCTTTCGCATGCGGTCACAAAAAAGAAACTATCCTAACTACTACATGAGATATGTGTTTTTTTTTTAATTAACCTGTATAACTTTCTTTATATTCTTTAAAATTTTTTTTTTCCTTTTTTCTGAGCGTCCTTCCGTTCTACTATAAGACATTTCAAGGTTATCCGTTAATTACCGGACAACCTGTATATCAAAAATTTACACATAACCTTAACGAAATTGCTATTGCTAATTATATTGCTAATTTGCTATGGCTATAAAAGCTCGCTAAGTTTTAAGTAACTATTATAAAACATTTAAGACCTATTATATGTACACCTAGTTTGCAAATAAATGATTTCTTTTTACCTTCCTCATGAATCACTCTGCCTGTTGGTGAAAAATAACCGTTACGCGAGCGATGCCACGGGCTAAAGCTAGTAATTAATAAAGTATAATATTATGTTAATAAAACTGTAATACGAAATAAAAAAGTAATAAAAAGAAAATGTATGGTGATAAATGATTTTATGATGTCTATGGCGGTTAAAACTAATCTTATAGAGGTAAAAAAAGTAAAAGGAGACGTTTCATTTTTGTATTGAACTCCGCCTACAACATGTAAGTACATGATTAAAAATTAAATATATTTAAATTAAAAACATCCACGTTATAACAGTATTGAAGATGGACAAAATAAACATCGAAAATATTTGACGTTTATCTGAACAATCATGGTGGAATGTTATGACCATAGAGGTTATGACATTTACATCTATACTACAATATTATAAAGCTGAAGAGTTTGTTTGTTTGTTTGCTTGAACGCGCTAATTCCAGGAACTACTGGTTCTATTTGAAAAATTATTTTAGTGTTGGATAGCCTATTTACCGAGGAAGGTAATAACATCATGCTACGACCCACGGGGGCGGCGCAGTAATTATAAACGCGGGTGAAACCGCGGGCACTTCTAGTAACCTATAAAGTACAAAACGCATCTGAGCTGAGTAAGACTTAGAAACTAGTCAGTGAATTGAATCGCGTCTATAAAGCGTATTGTCACGTTTTACGACTCTCTAATAGGCACAATTGGAAAGTTCAGATTGTCATTACATCATGACTAGTTTATAAAAAGTAACAAGGAACTAAAATAGGTACTTACACTTAAATGAAACAAAAATTTAGCTTTTTAATATTTATTATGTATCAGTCCATCTCATCACTAGAAATGACGCTGGGGCTTCAATATTAGTCAAAGTCAAAAATCATTTATTCATTTAGGTCACAAAGTAACACTTATGAACGTCAAAATATATGGGTTAGTGAGTTTACTAAGTTACTGAAGCTACATTTAGGTTAGTTGCTAGGTTCAGGCAAAGGGTTGAGCCTATGAGAAGAAACCTGCAAGAAACTCACGGCCACTCTTTTAAATCGCCAATTAAATATAATTTCAGTATTTTACAACTCAGATTAACAAGGTGTTGCAGCCATTATGCCATATACTACAGACTATAAAAAAACTAAAGATAAAAACAGTAATAACTTAATAATATTATAGAGATTAAATAATTTGGGCTAAAGTATATGTTTTAATATAAATCTAAAATAAGCAGTAAGATGGCATGATGGCGCATACACTTACATTGGTACCGAGCACAGTCAAGGTACCAGACTACTGTCATCACATGAGCACACTATCCAACAATTCGCATTTCACATACGCAACTGCAATAATAGCCCTCTATACTGTTTGCCCAATTGGATTGTAGAGAGCTTATTAACACATATGTGTAATATACTTTGTTGCTGCAATGGCGAGATTTGATTCTGGCTCTTATTAATATGCTTTCATGTGATGACAGTATACCTGGTACCATGGTCTCGCTGCACAGTCCCACCATAAATGATCCATTCCTCCTAATATGTTCGCCATAATAATTACGTGTCTGTTTTATTTGATATATCCCTAAAGCGAACAATATAAGGTCGGACATGGTCATTTCTAGGAAAACTTCCAGAAGCTGGTGACTTTCATTTATGCTTAAAAAATTGGCTCGTCTTCTATCAATATTATTTTCAATAATAAAATTGCCCAATGTGTTTGGCACATTCACCCGCTGCAGGGCTCGATTTAATATTGCCTCAGCGTCAGGACGGTCTACGAGGGAAGAATTGAATGATTTCAAAATGGCAGCACATATTTTAAAATCATCCATTAAATGTGTACATTAAAATAATAATTTCTAAATGATTTAAATTGCAATATTATTTCTAACTCTACTAACTAATTATAGGTATATATATCAGAAACTCATTTTGTGTCGTGTATAGTACTGCAGTGCATTATATATTTACTGATGACAAACCAAACAAAAATAAAAGTAAATAAAGATTGGCTGCCGTAACTGAAATTTGGTCTTGAAGACCACAATCTTAAAACTTCGTTACCTACATCTTTATACTGCAGAGGTTTGATGGTAAGAACACAATGATAAAACTGTTATTCGGAATCTGATTATTTAAAAATACCTATTGCAATACACTTGGTAATAAAAAAAACTAGAATTATAATAGAGTATAATAGGAAAATAATGATTGCATTACAAGCAAAACCGCTATCGACGGGGTCGCGCGAAATCTTGCATATGCGGTCGCGACCCCGCCGAGGTTTCGGCCCGCCGTATGAAACGGCAGGCCACTACACGACAAAACCTACTCTAGGCACTCATTTCAAATTCCTACTGTCGCCCCTCAGAGGGTAGACATACACGACACAGAGGCGCGCGTGGGAACACGCATGCCGCTTCTTGGACCTGGTGCTGAACGGATGGTGGACAGGCCCACAAAGCCCAACAGCCCCAGGTCAAACCTCAGGGTGGCTGGAGGTCATCTCGCGCCCTCCGGCGCCCGGCTCTGCGGTTAGGGAGAGGGTTTAAGCGATCCCTCTCCCGGTCCGCTGCTCCTTAATGGAAATCACTTCGTCACAGAAGAAGGCGACGGCGTTCCACGACCTCTCACTCCGGACCATAGACTGAACTACGGCCGGGAGCGAGAGGGCAACCAATCCGACAGTCACGATTAACTCACAGCGCTGCGATGCCCAGGGGAACAATCCGCCAAAGTGTGCAGCGCCGTGTCCTCAACAACGTCGCGGCATTCGCCGCTGTGGTGACAACCGGGCGTCTCTTGCTTGCCTATAAACACGGGACTTACCGCCACAATCGTGGCATGCCCGATATTCAACTAGCTGACCCGACAGTCATTGTCCTGTCAATTTATCTAAAAATATATTTGATGTAAGTAAATTCAATATTATGTTGTCAGTAAATATTTTCATATAAAACTAATTTAAATTTTCGACATATCCCGCAGCTTCTTCGCCTTGTCCTGACAATTATAAACACCAAAAACATACAGCCAAATCGGTCCAGCCCTTCTTAAGTGATGCTCTGTCATACATGTGGCAATTGATTTTTATTTAGGTATATAGATATACATACAAGTGATAATCGTGCTGTTTGCGGTACTCTTGAAAAAAAGAAGAACTTAGCTCTAAATTTGGAAGTTTGGCATATTGAACTCTAACGGACACTATATTAGAGTTCAAATTGCCAAAAAAGTTCAAAAGTGAATTATCATGAGAACGATAATATGTTTCCTAATGATACACAAGTGGAATCATTTACGTCATCAATATATCTGAAGCAATTACCAATCAATAATATAGAATTTTAAATGCGAATGTGAGTTTGTTTGTTACATTTTCACTCCTTAACTACTAGAGTAGTTAGGGATCGTCATGAAATTTCGCATACACGTTGTCGGGGGAACAAAAAAGGATATAGGTACCTTTCATCCAGAAAAAGTAACATTACTTTTTCTTAACTTAAAAGAGAGAAGCCGCGAAAAGAATCTACTCTAAAATAAAATTACACAATTTAACTCTAAGATCAAAAAGTAAAATAGATCGGAATACAATTATTTTTGTATAACCCTATGGGAATGCGTTGACGCTTATCTCTCCGCGTAAAAAGGAAGCAGGGAGGCTATGTCGGGCTCACTCGGGATAAGACGGAACATCCCGTGCCAGCTCGCTGCCTTGAATGGTGGGTGGGTCGCTGGAGCTGAAACTACATCAGCAATCTTGCTGATGTAGTTTAACGCAGGCAAGAAATGCCTGCGGACGACGACTTCTGGGCGACGCCCCGGCAGGATAGAGGCCGTCGAATTCCCAGGCCGTCTCCAAACTCAGATACGTCGGTCAACGTAATGACAATTACGCCAGGCATCTTCTTCTTCGTCTTCATCGTTTTGACGCTGTCTGACCCACTGCAATCTACGCCACTGTCGTTCCCGTGTATTCAAAGGTGCTCGCCAGGATCTCCTTGATCGTAATCTAAAGTGCTGTAAACAATTATGAATAGTCTGAGTGCTAATACTAGTCCAGTAGCAACTCGCAGCTCTAATCACAGTTTAGTAGCGTTAATTATTGGATCACGGGCGTCAAGAAGTCTGATGAAGCGCTTCTGATCATCACTAAGGACAGCCTTACGGGCGGCCACTGCGAGCTCGACCAGCCAGGTTGCCCATGCTCCAGAACCTCTGCAGGGTAGTAACGACGCAGGTTTAAAAAAATGGTGTTAATGATTAAAACAGCTTTCAGGCAGAAACAAGAATGAGGGTCATTTATCCTTGACCTCATTTTTATATAAAAAACAAAAGAAGATTATATGTTTTCTACATTAAAATTATGTATTCTTAAATCAAGAACACAGACTTAATAATTTATTTTAAATATTTTAAGCAATTAAAAAATATGGCCCCTTTTTCCGTGAACGTGGACTTTTTCGATGTGATATGTAATGATGTATTACTTCTGTACAGTTATTTTGTTAATACTTATTAATCTCTAAGTCTTATTCGAAGAGGTTAATTAAAACACTATGTGGGTCTGTGTCTGCCTGTTAGTGACAGTTTGTTAGTGACAGTTTGTTAGTGACAGGCATAGCTCCGGAACCACTGGACCGATTGACTTGTAACTTGGTGTGCAGACACCTTGGGGTCATCCCTCAGTCGAGTTTGAATATGGGCCCTGTAGGTGAAAAAACTTCGAGATATAGGGGTCACAAGGTCATAAGGTCAGGGGATATCCACCAACAGAGTGATTTGGAAGTCCAAGGGAGAGGCTTTTGCCCAGCAGGGGACAATACAAATGGTGATAAAAAAAAAGAAAAAGAGATCATATGAAGACGAAAAGGTTGAATCCTGGGTTTTTACACCTATCTCGTTAGTTTTATGAAATGCATCCTTAATTGGTAAGGCATTCGATATCTTCTGAGTTCGATCCACACCCATTGTAATCGTGACTGCACGAATGGTGTATTGGTTCAAGTGGTCGCCTCGCCATTGCCACTGCACCGAGTGTTATGGGTTCGATCCCCATACGCGACAAAAAGTTGTGTTATCCACAAATAATTGTTCTTTGTATCCGTTGTTTGAATTTTGTAAAGCCTCCCACGACACAGGAATTTTACTAATATTGTAAAGAGGAAAGATTTGATTTTAGGGTTTAACTGAAAAACTAATCAAATTATTTTAAAATTTATTTGAGTATTGACAAGCTATATTATCACCAAGCAACATAGACTATATATTATTTAAAACGCAAGCTCAGTCGCGAGCAAAAGGTAGTCTTTTATAATAATAACAAAAACAGACGTTGGTCACATGAATAGTAGTCATTAGCAAACCAAATATTTAGTTTTAAAAGCCATTTTGTATGTAGAAATTCAAGTGAAGTTGTATAATTTATACCAAGTATTACGTCAATTATTTTTGCATGACATATACGAATTCAAAGACATTTTGCAAGTATAATTACTTAATAAGGGTCGAGTTTTTATAGTCTGAGAAATATATTTAAAGTTTAGATCGGTTTTTCCTTACTAATATGATAATGAATTGCGAATGTGATTTTGTTTATTCATTTATTATTTTAAAAAGTCATCTGTTCCTGTTTTAACAGACACAATTTTTCTTTAAAAAGACAACTCTCGCTCTATAAATATTTTTGTGTTGCGGGTGGACTTTACAAACATTCAAGCAACAGACACAAATTACACCCAGACTGGGACACTGGCACCGACCACTATATTCGGCGCACTGTCAGTGGAGAGGTGACCACATAAAGTATTATCCGTGGTATAATTATGTTGTTATGTTACTCCTCTGCCTAGCCTTTATTTGCGTGAGACTATATAATGTCCTCCAGACCGAATTTCGGTCACGGCGGCCAATCTTAACGGAGACTGGCCATCTGCGCAGGAGATATTATAGTGCACTAGCGTGTGCGCAAACACAAGTGCACTCTCCGTTCCTTAATTCTCATGATCCGATGGGACGGTAATCCGACACGACCGGAGAGAGATCAAGCGCAGGACCAACAGCTTTACGTGCTTTCCGAGGCACGGGGGTGTCTTACACCGCCAACTTCCTAACTCCGGGCTGCTATTGAGATTTCTTAACAGAAAAACCCAATAACTTTATGTAGGCCCGACCCGGGATTCGAACCCGAGACCTCATGCACAGCAGTCGCATTCACTACCGCTGCGCCACAGAGGCAGTTATATATTAGGCTATATACGTACAGTTTCGTAAACATCCGACTCACCAGCATAATATACATACATACATACATAAATTCACGCCTGTTTCCCAGAGGGGTAGGCAGAGACTACGGATTTCTATTTGCTACGATCCTGACACACTTCTCTGGCTTCATTCACTTTCATAACATTCCTCATACACGCTCGCCGGTTTAAGGTGCTCTTAACCTGGCCTTTGTCCAGAACGTCTGCAATCTGATCAGGAAACGTTCGCCTAGGTCTTCCCCTTGCGACTGTTCCATTCACACTAGCCTTATAAACTTTCTTAGTCAGTCTGTTCTCGTCCATTCTTTCTTAATATACAACATAATATACAATCATAAGTTAATACCTAGTACCTGCTGTGTAATAGAATTTCGTGCCATTAGTCCCGGTTCCTATATTCAAGAAACGAGTCGTTTCACCTATCCATGTATAATATGTTAATAATATAAACTCTATATTAAATTGTCCCACTGCTGGGCACGGGCCTCTTGTCCATGTGAAAAGGGTTATAATGTTCTTGAAGACATGTGAAGTCCCTTCTGACACTCAGAAGAGATCCGTGCCCAGTACTAAGACAGTTTATATAGGTACAGAACTGATATTTATAAAATATAATTAAGAATATTAATGCCGTCAACTTTGTTAAATGATTAAGGATTGATTGCTATCTTTAATAATAATAGTAATAATGTCGTCCAGAACGAATTTCGGTCAGGACTGTCAATCTTAACGAAGACCAGTCGTTTGCGCGTCGGCAATATTAGTGCACAAGTGTGTGCGCAAACACAAGTGCACTTTCTCTTCTGGCCTACGCGCCTGTCAATATAATAAGCGCAAAAATGCAATTATATAACGCTCTGCCTTTGTATATTAAATATTTTTTATTATATACCATAAATATAGTTCTCCGTGGCGTAGCAGTGTTGAGTGCGACTGCTGTACATGAGGTGTCGGGTTCGAATCCCGGGTCGGGCCAGTAAAAAGTAATGGGTTTTTTTTATGAGGATCTCAATAGCAGCCCGGAGTTAGGAAGTTGGCGGTGTTTATTTTATTTATTTAATTAGTTTATCCAAGATTTGTTTACACAACACATTATATAATTATTGATTAAGTATATTTACAAGTGTAACAATCATTTATTGGATAACACCACATGCACCATATAGGTACACTATTTAAAGGTTGACATTTTGAAAGGCGCTAAGCTAAAATGAGCTAATTATAACATTAAATAAGATAAAATTAATAATTACAACATTATATAAGAAATAAAACATTAACATTAAATTATAAAAACAATACAAAATAATATATATAAAATAATTAAATTAAATTAAATCACATTCAATAAATAACATTATTATAAAATATGCTTGTGCCTCGGCAAGCATGTACAAAGCCTTTGATCCTGCGTCTGATCTCTCTTCGGTTGTATCGGCTTACTGTCTCATGGGATCATGGGAGTTAGTGATCAGAGATAGAGCAGCGATAGCTCAGTGTGGAGACCAATAGGCTGCAATGCAGAGGGTCTCGGGTTCAAACCCACGTCGCGCACGTCTAACTTTCGGAAGTTATGTGACTTTTCGAAATTATTTATGTGCGTATTAATTGACAATTATCGCCTGCTCCGTGCCTCGGAGAGCACGTTAAGCCGTCGGTCCCGGCTGCTATGAGCATCTATGGCAGTCGTTATTGGGGAAAGTCGACGCAAAATATCCCACTGGGTCGAAGTGTCGCTGGTCTTTACTGACTGACCCACACAAGATAAGATAATATAAGATAGTGAACAGAGAGTGCACATGTGTTTGCGCACACACTTGTGCACTATAATATCTCCTACGCAGATGGCCAGGCTCTGTTAAGATTGGCCACCGTGACCAAAATTCAATCTGCCGCGGGCAATATCTGGTAGGTACTGTTTATAAATCTGTCTGCCACCAAATATTCTAACCATAGATGCCTTACTAAGTTTCGTCATAGTCACCTTTCAAGATGTTAAGTTATTATTCAACACACAATGTCAACATAATATCTGAATTATACATACATACATAGATTCACGCCTGTTTCCCAGAGGGGTAGGCAGAGACTACGGATTTATATTTGCTACGATCCTGACACACTTCTCTGGCTTCATTCACTTTCTTCACATTCCTCATACACGCTCGCCGATTTAAGGTGCTCTTAACCTGGCCTTTATCCATAACGCCTCCGATCTGATCGAGAAACGTTCGCCTAGGTCTTCCTCTTGCGACTGTTCCATTCACACTAGCCTTATAAACTTTCTTAGTCAGTCTTTTCTCGTCCAGTCTTTCTACATGGCCAAACCAGCTTTAAATACCCTTTTCTAATCTTGTCACTCTATCCACTTTCATGCCTGAATTATAAATATAGTATTGTCACACTCATTCATATTGATAATTGTACACTACATTTCTCAATCTGTAACTGTAATTTGTAAACTCACTGTTCCCACAGCCGATAGTTTTTTGCGATTAATTATAATAATAATAGTCTATTACATAACCACAACACCATCTAGCCCAAACTAAGCAAAGCTTGTACTATGGGTACTAGATAATGGATAAACATACATATAAGCTTTTTTTTGTATATACATAGATATTATACATAGAAACAACCAGACCGAGACAAACATCCGTGTTCATGCACACAAATGTTTGACTTGTGTGGGAATCGAACCCGCGACCTCAAGCGTGGCAGTCGGTTGCACTAACCACTACGCCATCGAGGCCTTATATCTTTACTGTAAGTTTTAAATATTCGATTTCTACTCCGTAGTAATTAACGCGTTAGTTATAATTGAACAGAGATTACCAATATTCTTCTATAAAAAAAAGAATTGTCTTTTTTTCACATACTTTTTTCTTTGTCGTGCCCTCAGTAAATAGGATCGTGACCATATACTATTTGTCTCCGTTTGCTTCTGTCCTGCACCAGTTCAATAGATCGATGTAGGATGTCACCTGTTGCCTCTACAATACTTTTGTACCATCATATTGGAATTCGGCCCCTGGAGCCTGCATTTGTCCCACAATCAACTGCTTCTTCAACTCATGCATATGTGATCGCATTATAAGTCCAAAGAAGCTTAGTTGACGTTCTCGGCATAGAGGTGGGGAGTGGTTTTTTCATGTAGAGCTCTTGTAAAATTGATTTGTTTGTCCTCATGGCTGTCCATGGTATCTTTAGCTTTTCCAAAGTATTAGGAAATTCCTCATATTATCAGCTTATTAACGATAGCTACATTCAATTACTTTAAGTAGGTATAAGTTAACCTAACTAATAATGTAACTGCGGCTGTGAGTTTGGTCGTTTGATTATTGGTAAAAATGGTTATGAATAAATTAATAAATAAATAAAAAATAATCTAATTAAATGAACTATCTATCGTGCCTTATTGTAATTGCAAATTATTCATTTACACAGGGAATTTTTACAGTTGATAATTTACATAATTGTATTGACCTATGTAGGCACAGTCAAGTTCATTCTATGCGTAACTCATTATAATTTTTAAATGTTACTAGCTGTCCCGACAGACGTTGGCCTGTACACACGACAAAATAAAAATAAAGAAACAAATCTAAACCATTCCCGAATCCACATGAACACACACAAAAAATTTCATCAAAATCGGTCCAGCCGTTTAGGAGGAGTTTAATTACAAACACACGCACAGAATATTTATACGTATATATAAAGACTAGATTTTTCCCGCGGCTTCGCTCGCGTAAAAATGTAAATTAGATTAGCAACAGAACTTTGTTCTAGAGGAAAGGTAACCTATGTCCTTTTCTGTTCTCCTAACAACATATACGCGAAATTACATGATTTTCGGTCGAGTAGTTAAGGCGTGAAAGCGAAACAAATAGACTAACAAACTCACATTTACATTTATAATATTAGTTAGGATTAAATATGGCATACTAGTAGCTAGATACAATACATAGAGTCACATTTCTATGTATAGAATACCTTTATTTGATATCTCTATGGTTAGATAATGAATAGTCTAAAACCATAACTGAACGAATTGTTTGTTTATTAAATACTAAATGTGGCCGCGGTTTCACCCGCATTTATGATTACTGCGCCGCCCCCGTGGCTCGTAGCGTGATGTTATATAGTCTATAGCCTTCCTCGATAAATGAGCTTTCCAACACTAAAAGAATTTTTCAATTCGGATCAGTAGTTCCTGAGATTAGCGCGTCAAGCAAAAAAACAAACAAACTCTTCAGCTTTATTATATTAGTATAGAAGACAGGTATATAAAATGATTGTTCTTTTTTTATGTATTGGTAATATCTGTATCTCCATGGCAAGGGACGTAAACATTATACAATAGGGGACACTAAACGAAAACTGTGTAATGCACAAATAGTTTTCCGAGTCTGGGTGTTCTTTGTATCCGTTGTTTGAATGTCTGTAAAGTCTCTCACGATTCTGGAATTATTCATGGTGCGGGAGTAACAAAGGTTACAAGGTTACACTTATGAATGTCAATGTTACACGTAATTTTTTTCTGTGAATTTACATTTACTGCCACGTTCAGCAAAGCAAGGGTGTAGGGCTCATGAGAAGAACGGGCAAGAAACTCATAGCCACTCTTTTTAATCGCCAAGTGTACAATAATATTTCGTTTACTATATCTAATATTAAGAATAGCATGCCAATACGAAAATATAAGAGCTACTTTTTGTGTACGAAATATTTGAAACAACCCACAGCAATAGCTCTATAATAAAGCAGTCTTAAAACCAAATGCAGGCAATTAATACGTAAATTAATCGGTAAACAAATAACCATTTTAATGACTTGAACTTCTTTGCAAGTATGACTGTACAAATTTATAATATAAGGATGTGTCCAGATCTGGCGAATGCGCCACGAATGCGCAGCTCACAACCCGCTCACGAGCTGCGTGCGTGCATTTCAAGTTAGCGCGCCAACTACGCGCCGTGCGTGAACAGCGCAAGAGCCGCGCGCGAGAAAATTTTCTACTGACATAATATACAGTATGGAAGCGAACGGAACTGCATGCGCGCTGAATTCATGCCGCGCGCTCACTGTGCAAGCCTTGCGTAAGTTGCGACAAAAAGGTGCAGTAACTGCACGCGTCGCAGCTCGCGAGCGGGTCGCGAGCTGCACATTAGCCATTAGCCAGATCTGGACGCACCCTAAGAAATAAGGTAATGCATTATACATAATTCAAACTACATGTGATATTGCGTTATTGTTTCTGAGCCACCGCCGCTCAGTCGGTCTAATTCCCTACAAGCTTACTGTCGTTCGAGTAATTTTACGTTGTTGTTGGGATTGGACGAGTTCGAGGCCCCACCTTGTGGTAAGTGTCAACTACCGCTCATGAATGGAGCTGTATCTTTTTACATTACATAAACAATTCTACAGAACAGGGTAACGGGTAATGAGGTTTTCTTTTTTCATTCTTAAAGACAATTAGGTATAATTCCTGTGTTGCTTGAATATTTTCCGTTGTTTCAATGTTTATAAAGTCAGCAACTTTGCAAACATTCAAACAACGGACTCAAGGAACACCCAGACTCAGAACAACTATTTTTAGATCACACACATTCATGTCCGGTATGGGGATCGAACAGTGGTGCCACTGGGCGCGACGACAGTGACGAGGCACTTAAACCATTACGTCATATGTGTAGACATATAAATATTAAACAGTTTCAAGCCGTCTTGATTTTTAAATTAAAATGTCGTCCATTTCCTTTAACTAGCGGTCGCCAAGTGGCCGAAATTCGCCAATAATTTATTTAAATTTTAAATTTGATCGTTGATAAGGTCTTATTGTCTTAACTATACCCTTATAATCACATTCTACATACTCCACATACATATGGTCGGCCGCGATGGCGTAGTGGTCAGTGTAACCGACTGCTACGCCTGAGGTCGCGGGTTTGATTCCCGCACAAGTCAAACATTTTGTGTACATGAACATGGACGTTTGTCTTGGTCTGGGTGTTTCTTTGTATAATATGTATTTATTTACAAAAAAAAAGTATATATGTATGTTTATCCATTGTCTAGTATCCATAGTACAAGCTCTACTTAGTTAGGGCTAGATGGTGCTGTGTGTATGTGATAGAATAGAATATTATATTATATTATATATGTAACCATAGTTACGAAGCATTCTACGAAGTCAACCGAACAATGCCGAAATACTACGAACGCAAATCGACTGCTTGTGTCAAAAGCATGGTTATATGCGCGTAGTGATTTTTCGTTAATTTAATGTATTTCTAGTGCATATTTTATATAAATATTAGGATTTGCCCCTCCTTTTCCATATAAACTTTAACTGTGCTGAATTTCATACTCCTCTATCCGCGCAATTTTCGTAAAAAGGGGTACAAAGTTTTTACTTTACAAGATTATGCCCTTGGCTACTAGCTACGTAAATGTATGTTAGTAACAGTGCTTTTTAAAGAGCAGCGATAGCTCAGTGGGGAGACCAACAGACTGCAATGCAGAGGGTCTCGGGTTCGAAGCCACGTCGCGCACCTCTGACTTTCGGAAGTTATATGACTTTTCGAAATTATGTGCGTATTGATTGACAATTATCGCCTCCTCCGTGCCTCGGAGAGCACGTTAAGCCGTCGGTCCCGACTGCCATGAACATCCATGGCAGTCGTTATTGAGAAGTCGACACAAAAGATCCCACTGGGTCGAAGTGTCGCCGGTCTGTACTGACTGGCCCCCACAAGATAAGATAACAGTACTTTTTGCTGGATGAAGAGACGGATGAAAGGTAACTTATGTCCTTTTCCGTTGCCCTGACAACGTGTATGCAAAATTTCATGATGATCAATCCAGTAGTTTAGGCGTGAAAGCGTAACAAACAAACAAATTCAAATTCGAATTTATAATACTAGTTAGATGTGTTTATGTGTGATTCTATTATATTCTATAAAAAGTATATATGTATGTTTATCCATTGTGTAGTACCCATAGTACAAGCTCTGCTTAGTTTGGGCTAGATAGTGTTGTGTGTATGTGATAGAATATTATATGCAAGAAGAAGCAAACCACAGCTAGACTTCATGATACTTTGAGCTCATTCTGCGTAAATAGAAACACCAGAGATTAAATTATGTTCGGGTACTTTGAAATAACTACACTGGAACATTGAGACAACTACCATCTTAGTCTCCCCGTGACCATGGCTGCTGAAAAGCAACCGAAACGTCGGGGAAAGGGTTTAAATAGTTTTAATAATTTTATTAGCTTATAAATTAGTAAAATTCAATAGTAGTAGTAGTGTAACAGTTTTCAAAATTATGTAATAGGTACAGAGTTAAATAAACAACGCAATAAAATCCATATATAGTAGTTTAATTTGAATGAATAACATTCGCGTAAACAGAAGACAATATTATTTGAATATTATTACCGTTTGGCTATAACGTAATTTCGAATTATTTTAAACGACTTTATTATAGTTATAGATTAAACTTACATGAAGTTATTTATTGCAATACTAGATTTCGCTCACGGCGTCGCTTGCGTAAGTGTAGCTAAAGATAGATTAGACTAGTAATATTACTTTTTCAGGATGAAAAGTACACTATGTCCTATTATGTTTCCCAGACAAAGTGTATGTAAATTTCACGATGATCGGTCGAGTGGTTAAGGCATAAAAGTGTAACACACAAACAAACTGACATTTGCATTCATAATATTAGTTACTAGCTTTTGTCAGCGGCTTTGCTCGCGTATAAGTAGAGTTACAGGTTAACAGACTGGCGGGGTCGCAATTGCATGTGAACGTGATTCGCGCGGCCCCGCCGATTGCGGTTATGTCGATGAACACCGTGGTGGGTTTAGTCAGTGTTACCGGATGTCGCTCAAGTTAGTAATAGTCGGGCACGCCACGATCATGGCGGTAAGTTCCGTTTTTGAGAAGTGGCTGGAGAGGTGGCATGGCGCCCTCACCTTACAGCTGACACAGGTAATGACTGGCCACCGGCCAAGAGACGCCCGGTTGTCACCACTGCGGCGACTGCTGCGATGTTGTTGTGGACACGGCGCTGCACACTTGACGGCCTTTGCCCCACCTTAACATCGTAGCGCCGTGAGTTGATCGCGGCAGTCGATATTGTTGCTCTCTCGCTCCCGGCCGTGGTTCAGTTCATGGTTCGAAAAGAGAGGTCGTGAAACGCCATCGTCTCCTTTTGTGAGGAAGTAATTTCCATCAAGGAGGCGTCGGAGCGGAAGGTGGAGCGCTTAAATCCTCTCCCCAACCGCAGAAACAGGCGCCGGCGGGCGCGAGATTATCTCCAGCCACCCTGAGGTTTTACCTGGGGGTAATGGACTTCATGGGTCTGCCCGCCACCCGATCAGCACCAGGACCGAGAGCCGGCGTGCGAATTCCTACGCGCGCCTCTGTGTCGTGTGTCCGTTCCCCTTAAGGAGACAGTAGGGTTAAAATGTAGAAGTGCCTAGAGGGTAGGTCTTATCGTGTAGTAGCCTGCCGTTTTATATGGCGGGCCGAAATCTCAGCGGGGTCGCGATTGCATGTGAAAGCAATTCGCGTGGCCCCGGCTTCTATGGTTATGTCGAGGAATAATATATTTTCCCCGGTAAGCCCGACATAACCTCTCTGTCGCCTCATGGCTCTTCACGGCACGCATACCTCTGTATAAGTCAAAAAAATGTTAGTAGCCGTACTTTTTTTTAAATACAATGTAGCCTATATTGCTCGGTGATATCATAGCTCTGTAATGGTGAAAGATTTTTTAAATCGGTTGAGTAGTTTTTGATTTTAATCCTTACAAACAAACAAAAAATCAAACTTTTTCTCTTTATAATATTAGTATAGATTATATGTTTATGTGTAATTCTATTACCTTATCGCTGTAAAGTTATTTCAAAATACCTTTAAACGATAAAGATTTAGTTCCATAACGTTATTTGTTGCAATAATATCAATAATATTGTGCCATTTCAATAATATATAACTTTAAATGTTTTTAAAGTGTTCGTGTTATTTGAAACTTGTAAGACTTTCATATTTTTGTTTCATTTTATACATTAACTAGATTTTGCCCGCAGCTTCGCTCGCTTAAATATAAGTTAGGTTATATTAATAACATTAGTTTTTTTTGACTGAAGGATAGCCTATGTCCTTTTCTATTGCCCTGATAACGTATATGCAAATTTTCGTATATGAAAATTTCTTGAGGATTGGTTGAGCAGTTAAATTAATATTAGTTAGGATTAGGATATTATTCTAGACTTAAGATGTATCCGCTAGCGGGGTTTGAGTAGAATTGCAATTATGAGCTCGTGCTAGATGCAGAACACTGGCAAGCCAATAAAAAAAAACTCTGTATTGACTTACTTCGTTGCCTCAAAGACTGCTCGGGTAGCGTAGTGGTATTGCTGTCACCGTGCTGAGTGTTGTGGGTTCGATCCTCAGACGGGACAAAAAAAAGTGTGTTGTTTAAATGTTTGTAAAGGGCCCCGTGGTACAGGAATTATTCCTAGTGCAGGGGCTGTCTATTTAAGATAAGAGGACCTGAAATGTGTGTTGGCCGTCGATAAGAGAGAACGCCACTTCGTTTTCGGTCTTTGTTTGTGTCTCTTCTGTTTTGAAGCTCTTGCAGATCCATTTCTACAATACCACCCCAGCGATATCTGGAACGACTGACAGGATGTCGCTCTGATAGCCCAGATGAAAATGAAAATGAAAATAGCCTTTATTATAATAATAATATAATAATATTCATATACACACAACACCATCTAGCCCAAACTAAGCAGACCTTGTACTATGGATACTAGACAATGGATAAACATACACATATATACTTTTTTTTTGTAAGTACATATATATTATACATAGAAACACCCAGACCAAGACAAACACCCATGTTCATGCACACAAATGTTTGACTTGTGCGGGAATCGAACCCGCGACCTCTGGCGTGGCAGTCGGTTACACTGACCACTACGTCATCGAGGCCGACCACTCACTTTCACTTCACTTTGTTTCACTGACCATTAAAAATACTTCGTCTTCGGCTTCGGTTTATCACGTCCAAACCTTTACCTAATTGTAAAGGTTTCAATATGATTCAACTTACTAGGTTGTGTATTGATTGTAAGACGTGTTGCTAAGATTTCAGACTATAGGGATATTATATTATTTAATTTTTTCTGTTTAGTTATTACTAGAAATTTGGTGCCAGCTAAGTTAAAATGCTTGTCGTTGATGGTACAAAGGGTAGGATTCGAACCTACAACCTCTCAATCGGCAGTCCGATGTCTTATTACATTCCATTAGGCTACTACTGTTCATAAAAGTTACTGGGTTTTTCTGTTAAGAAATCTCAATACGAGCCCGGTGTTAGGAAGTCGGCGGTGTTAGACACCCCCGGAAAGCACGTAAAGCCGTTGGTCCTGCGCCTGATCTCTCTCTGGTCGTGTCGGATTATACGTCCCATCGAATCATGAGGGTAAGGGAACAGAGAGTGCACTTGTGTTTGCGCACATACTTGTGCACTATAATATCTCCTGCGCAGATGGCCAGTCTCCGTTCAGATTGGCCGCCGTGACCGAAAATCGGTCTGGAGGACATTAATTAATTAATTACAGTATTTTGACCTATTACAACTCTTGAAATAGTACTTTCAAATCAAAATATTATTTTAAGAAAATATGTTTTGTCTGATAGGATTTCAAGATGGATCCCGCTCAAGAAATAGAATTGGCGGCTCTACGTCATCAGAAGCCAATGCTGGAAGTGATAGACCGAGGAGACTCTCCCATACAGCAGTTCTACAACGGAGCCACAGTCTTCGTGACTGGCGGATCCGGCTTCATCGGCAAACAACTCATTGAGAAACTGTTCAGGTAGGTTCTTTTTTGTGGAAAAGACAACTCCTGGAATAGAAATAATTTTTGTGTCGCGGGGAACATTATACAAACATTTAAACAACGGACACAAAGAGCGTCCAGACTCGGAAGAAACATTTGTGGATAACATAAAGTTTTGTCCCGTGTGGGATTCAAATCCACAACACTCCTCGATTTTATGGTCTACCGTAAGGCTGTCTACAGCCTAGCAGCTGGAAAGGTGGTGACTGCAATTATAAATGGAGTCTCAGGTTCGATTTTCAGAAGGCTGTCTAACGATACACAATTTCGGTGACGCAAAAGGAGACAGCTATAGACGGGGTCTTGAATTAGATTCTACGGCCGAGTAAGAGCCAAGGTGGTAAATGCTACAGATGAGGTCTTGGAATTTATTTCCTGGTAGGGCAGTGTTGCGGATTTCTGTCAAGAAATTTCAATAGCATCATTAAGTTTTGAACTGTATCTGTATCATCCCATATTATATAATACTTGAAACTTAACCTTGGCTTCAGTGTAGTAGAGCCTCGCTGATTTCAGCATGAATGGGCCGGCTCGACGGCTAAGTACCCTCTCACAGAATATTGACGTGAAATAGCAGTATTCCTACTGTTGTGTTTCGTTCAGTGAGTGAGAGTGCCGGAGGCCCAGTCACCCTCTTTCCCCTTCCCGCTCCTACTCCTTCCCACTTCCTTTTTTTCCTAAAGGGTCGACAACGCGCAAGTGATGCCTCTGGTGTTGAAGGTGTCCATAGGCTACGGTGACCTTCCAGCAAAGGCAAGCTAAGCTAAATGCTGTCATTACGAAAGGGTTTAGATCAGTAGTGTAATGGGTGGGAATTAAAGCTGAGACTGGAAGCATTCGAAATGTAATGCTGGAGGCACATGGAAAGAATTAGCTGGACAGAAAAGAAAAACAACTACTGAATCTTGGCTAAGAAGAACGCAACATTTTGACGACAATTACACTCTCAATACCAATAGGCTGCCGTAGCTTCAATATTCTATAATTTTACACTAAACTAATGTTATTTTCTATATGACTGCTGCCCAATCGCTGTCTTGGGTTCAGTCTCAAATCGAGTCAGCAAATAGTTATTGGTTTGTTTGTCACCAAATTTTTAATAGCAGTCAGGAGTTAGTTAGTGGTCTATGTTGCACACCCCCGTATCTCAGCAAACATGTACAACTATTGGTCCTGCCCTTGTCTCTCTCCGGTCATGTATAGAATCCATCCCATCGGATTATGAGGCTTAAGCAACAGACAATGCACTTGGGTTTACTCACACACTTGTGCACTATGATATTTTCTGCGCAGATCGCTAGTCTCCGTTAAAAGTATTCCATATAGTTATGCAATATTATGATTCAAATATAATTTTCAGATCATGCGCAATAAAGAAGATGTACTTACTGTCGAGGTCAAAGAAAGGAAGGACGATACAAGAAAGACTACAGCACATGTTGAAAGATCCGGTAAGTGAACCATGCAACGTAAATGCTAAAGTTTCGGTTCGAAAATATCAATATTTTTTTATTTTCAACTATCACATGATGATATAAATACGGTTTGGAAGCTCTTCTGTTAAGTTCAATAACTTTTTATCCATGGCATGCATTATAACAATGTAATAGAATAACAAAGTTGAGGTAAGTACACATTCCATTTCCAAAGAAATAGACCGAAAGAAATATAAAGAGAAATACCGATCATTTGGACTATATTAAAATTTGTGTGTTCCACATTTGGTTGTTCCGAGCCTAGGTGTTCTTTGTGTGCAAAGGCATAATGTTTTTTAAGTCCCCCGCGACACAGGAATAAGACCTAGTGCGGCAATTGTCTTTTTAAAAACCAAGAAACCAAACCAATTATTGCTCGCTTTAACGGTAAAAAAAACCATCGTGGATAACCTTGCATATCTGAGAGCTGTCATAACGTGTTCAAAGATATGTAAGGTCTACCAACCTGTCCAAGTCAACCAAGTCTGGTAGACTATAGCTTAACCCTTCTTACACTGACAAGCGACCCGTGTCAACAATGGAACAACTTATAATGTGAGTGTAAGTTTGTTTGTCACGCTTTCCTGGTTTTAAACCTATTCTACACGGTCAGGTCAACCGCTCAACCACCGTGACCTTGCTTGAGTCAACCAAACTGCATCTACACGATCGCGTGTTTGGAAAAACTTTAGTTTTAACGTGAGCGGCGAGCTCTTTCAAATACGCAAAACAGTACCTACTCATACTGTCTATCTACCAAATAAAAAGATTGTCAATAAAAACCTTTATTTAATTTATATACCTACTTACATATCCATTATGTAGGTACTATATAATAATATTCATTTTACCTACCTTCTTCGCTTCTCTTTTGTAAGCGGTACGCATAATTATTTTCTATGCATTTTTTACATCTTTGATATCTGCTGCAGGTTCAAGAACTTTTGTCTGCCAGCAATTTCCATGTTTGAGCATCAGAACTTAAATCCCACAAATAGGGAAGATCTCTGTATAGTCCTAAAAAATCAGACAATGTTACACGCTCGCTCACGATTTCGCGTCCACTTCGGGCAACGCCTCGATCAAAATGGATACGTGCGGTCGTGCAACAAGTTTTCACACGTTTGGTTTGACTACTCAACGCCTTCTATTATAATAATAATATTAATAATAATTTATTTTCTCATCACAAATGTTTGAACAGTAATATGGCTTAATGTAACACCAATACAAAAAGACATTTGTGAGAGACTGGTGCCCGAAATAGATATAAGAATACCTGTGTTACGGGTCACCAGGCCCCCAAGACCTAATAGTATACATATTATAAGATTAAGTATAAACTTAATATACGATGAGGAACAATTCTAACAATCCTAAAATTCCTTTAATTCTATTGGAGTGTATTCATTGGATATTGGGTATACATTTAAGGTGTGAGTGCGTGTATGCGTGTGTGCATGTGTGCGTGTGTGCATGTGTGCGTGTGTGCGGGTGTGCGTGTGTGCGTGTGTGCGGGTGTGCGTGTGTGCGTGTGTGCGAGTGTGCGTATGTGCAAGTGTGCGTGTGTGCGTATGTACGTGTGTGCGTGTGTGCGTATGTGTGTCTATGTGTGTTTGAGTATGGGCGTACGTGTTTGCGATCAGCTGATTGGTATCAATAAACTCTCAGTTGTATTATAGACTATAGTCAAGAGTTTTGAGCCATTTAAATACAGTTAGTTTACACGCTGATTTACGCATTGGGTATATTGAAAGAGATGTGTTTATTTTATCTATAGATATCCTACAAGAAAATAGTAAAATCTCTGTGATAGTCTGGTGTGAAAAGAGCCCTTTCTATGTTTGTCTTTATTTAGATTTGGGTCGTAAGGCAACTGAGTGTGTTTCATAACGACTACAGAGAGAATGAAGTTTTGCCTGACTGAAAGGACATCCCAAGGTTTATACAGATTAGTGGTTGAATAACTAAATGGTAATCCAGCAGCAACCTTGAGTACAGCTCTTTGCGCCCTTTTGACTTCCATATGGTGCACTTTGCCTGCTCCTCCTCAGGAAGTTATGCAATAGTTAACTATTGACTGGCAGAGTGCAGAGTACACAATTTTGATCGTCCTAGTATCCGCTACATGCTATAATGTCTTGAATATGTATATCATTTTCTGAATTCTAGCCACAAGGGTATCAATATTCGCCCTTTGTTGCGAGCGCAATGCTGCCAATCAAGGTCGTTTGGATGTCAACTCAATTTGGTGGTCCGTCCAACGACCACACGATCAATTTTGGCTTCAACTCAACCAAGTTAGACGTGACCTTAGTTGAGTTGGGCGGTTGACCCGACCGTTGTACCGTTGTAGAATAGGTTTCTACTCAACCGATCATTATGAAATATCATACGCACGTTGTCAGGGGTACAGACAAGGACATAGGGTTCATTTCATAATTCATCAAAAAAGGTACTATTCCCAAGGAATGTACATTTATAGACAACGTCTACGGTAAGGGGAGCGAAGCTGCGGGCAAAATCTAGTATTAAAATTATTGGGAAGTGAGGAATACGCCACGCACTCTCATTGCTAACCCCAACTATTGCTAGATATAAAAAAGTTGACAATACCGAACTCCTCTGAATAGGAACAGCCACTATATGGGGACCGTGCGTACTCCAACATGTTGTATTCCGCTATTTAATATTATTTATATATTTCAGGTGTACGATGCTTTACGTGAGACGAAGCCGCAGTTTGCTGACCTGATAGTGCCGGTAGAGGGAGACGTGGCTGATGTTAGACTTGGGCTCAGCGACACAGTGTGGAACATACTTGCAGCAGAGGTAACTCAGTTATTATTATATAATCTGTCTCATTGAGTCAATTTGACTTAGTCTTTTGATACTGTCGTCACCAATGTTATAATTGCGAAAGTGAGTGTGCTTATTTGTTACGCTTTTACGCCTTATCTACGCAACCGATCACCATGAAATGTCTCATACACGTTATCAGGGGAACAGAATACCTAAATGTAAAAATACCGAGAGAAGCCGCCTAATGTTTTCCAGAGCGAATTTCGGCGACGACGCTGACGGCTATAGAATAGAATAGAATATAATAAATTTTATTTGCTTTGATTGTAGGTACATGAAATATAGATGTTAACAAGATATTTGATCCTTATACAATCTACCTTTAATAGGCATGCAAACATTTAGATGATAAACTAAAATGCATCGAGATATAAACAATAAATAACCAAATTAATAAAATTCGAAATCAGTCAACAAATTAGTACCTAAATGAAATGTTTGAAATTACAAATTACAATTCATAAAAAAAATTACAAATATAATGACGAATATAATTATGTAAGCAGTAATAATTAAA
This sequence comes from Catocala nupta, assembly GCA_963675205.1. NCBI lineage: Eukaryota > Metazoa > Arthropoda > Insecta > Lepidoptera > Erebidae > Catocala > Catocala nupta. The sequence continues at coordinate 16,321,362 of OY776105.1, read as the reverse complement.
ATTAGGAAAATAAATTAAATGTCAAATAAGCGTAAGTAATACTAAAAACTAATAATCTAGATTAGAGAATTTAATTATATTATTATTGATGAGACTAATATCATTGTAAGAGCTTTTATACCTACTCATGTTCTGCAAAATAAAGATTTTGATTTTGAAATTAATGTTAAAGTTTATCATTTAAAAACTCATTTATTGAATAATAACACTTATCTAACAGAAGTGCAGTCAAGTTGTTTTTAAATGTATGTATTGTTATTTATTATTGTTTTTGAATGTACGTGGCTAATCTTAATGGAGACTAGCTATCTGCGTAGGAGATATTATAGTGTGCAAGTGTGAGCGCAAACATAAATGCACTCTCTATTCCTACGCTTTCTTAGTCTGATGGTTTGGCTATTCGACACAACCGAAGAGGGACCAGGCACACGACCAGGACCTGCTTTATGTGCTTTCCGAAACACGGAAGCTACATCACCAATTTCCTAACCAGCTGCTATTGAGAATTTCTTGAAAGGAAGCCAGAAGGAAACCCAAAATCTTTTTATTGGCCTGATGTGTGATTGGAATGCGACACTTTATGTTCAGTTGTCGAATTCTCTGTCGCTGCGTCACCGAGGCAGTTGTAAACTAAACATATCGCGGTAGATAATAGAGGAATATGTTGTCCATCGCAGACGTCAGTAATCATAGATAGAACACGCTAACTTCCAACTAGATACTTCCTTCAAGCGTGGCGTGAGATAGTACTTCCTTAGACCGTCAAAGAAGAGATCTCGGTACTATTTCACGTGAGGACATAGTGTGGAGAGCTCTTCTCGTGGCGGCAGGCGGAGTGTAGTTATTTTGATTTTTTTCATAAAGAGGAACGATTTTATTTTTTGTTTGTTTGTAAGGATTAAACTCAAAAATTACTCAACCGATTTTTAAATTCTTTCTCTTTTAGAAAGCTGTAGTAAAATAGGTAATATTTTATTTAAAAAAATTACCATTATTAACCTAACCGACTTTTATGCGCGCAAAGCCACACAAGCAACACTTTTTTTTAAATAAAATAGATACGCCTCGTTTGTCATATTCCAATTATGTCAGTGATAACTACACTAGTAATTTACGAATGGCACTTATATTGGCAAGAACTGCTGACTAACAGGTAGCTACAAACAGTCTAATGCTTAAGTTACCTATGCAATTTTTAGGTGAATGTGATATTCCACGTTGCAGCAACAGTACGATTCGATGAACCGTTGCGTGTGGCGACACTGACGAACGTTCGAGGGACCAGGGAGGTGCTCGCTCTCGCCAAACAATGTACCAATATCAAGTGAGTCACTATTTTATACACAAATTACGTGGTGATCAAGTATAAGTCCAGCATGATGTTAATCAGAAACTGATAGATGCGTGGAAGAACTTGGTATGATGTCCCTTCACACAAAGATAGAATCCTCCGACCAGGCTGGGTGATCGTGCCTGGCGGGCCGCGACCTAAAAGTTGATGTCAGTAACATATATATACTTAGTCATGCCATAAATATTGTTACAACGAAAAATAATTTTTCTACTGCATATTACTGTAAATCCAACCAAACCATCACTGAAGTCAGATAATGTCATCGTTGTACTCTGCTGACTAATTGGGAAGCTTCTATAGAGCTTTGAGCTATATAAACTCAGTCATTCTGCTTGCTAAAACATAGCTCAATAGTAAAAAAACGAGTCGTTACATAAAAATTTTCTGTGACCTCTCCTTGTGTACCGCTTAAGAAGTTATTTTGATTATACCACCCTATTAATTATTAAATTATCAATTAAATAATGACCAGTGCGTCTCTTAAAGGCTAAGTTCTAATTCATTTTTAAATACGCGACATGGTTCTATATGCTATATTTATTTCCCGAGATAAAATCTTCTGCTTTCGGACAGGATTTCTTCGAATTCTTTCTTTCACTGCTTTGATCGCCTTTTTCGTACGAATGATACGTGAACGGCCAGATATTTTTCAGTCAGAAACAGAGGAGGTTTCATTGTACGTACATTGATACGTACAATGAAACCTCCTTTGTTTCTGACTGGACTGAGCCTGGTACACAAACATTCCACTAATACCAAGCGGCTAGCGAGTTTCAAGAATTGCATTTGGCTCCATACCTACTTTGAGTAATGCTATCACAGCAATTCGGTAGTCTATATCACCCCACTCCATTTTAATATCACAAAAATATTTAACGCCGATTGACGCAAAAATTATAAAACAATGAATATTCATTCATATAAGAATTACAGATTCCAAATTCAAATGTAATATTACGTTTTTTTAATTGTAACGGTATTTATGGCCAGACTAAGTAGTTATACGCTGTGTAAACAACACTTGCGTGATTCTGGAATTACACGCTGTGTAAACAGCACTTGCGTGATTCTGAAATGTATGGGTGAAGGTTGTATTGAATATTGGGTGCAATCTAAGTACGGTGAAGACTTGTCTATGATTCAATAACATGTTTTCAGAAAATTCGTCCACGTATCAACTGCGTTTGTTCATGCTACTAAAGACCGAATCAACGGAGACGTGCGTGAACAGTTCTACCCGAGCCCAGTTCCTCCGACTACCATGATAGAATTTGCTGAAAACGTGGACGAAAAGAGGCTGGACAACATTACTGCCAAGTAAGTGGAAATCAAGCAATCAAGGCTTACAAAGTTCATTTACATTATTTTGACTGCTTCGGTGGCGAAACTTGGATCGAGCCAAATTCAGTTATTGGATACTTTCGCTGAGAAATTCTCAATAAGGGCCCGGATTTAGGAAATTTGTGGCTTTTACATTCCCATGCCTCGTCAGCACGATAAGCTGTTAGTACTGCCCCAGGTCTCTTTCCGGTGATTTCAATTTATCGCCTCGTTATTCTCTTACATGATGTATATACGTGCCAAATTTGCAATTTTACAGTTTGATCGAGGGCTGGCCAAACACCTACACGTTCACGAAAGTGTTGGCTGAAGAGTTACTCAGAACTTCTGCTGGTAAACTGCCTGTGTGCATCGTGAGACCTTCTATAGGTACGTCTGTCTCTTTTTTAAATCGCAAGGAATGTGAGAGGAAAGTGGGTAAGCCTGCGGTACTCTTGCTCGTGGCTGGTTTCCTGTAAGAGAGTGGTCTAACTGCACAGATGGCTTAGTGGTTTAGATGGTTGCCTAGCCATTGCTGCTGCGCTGAGTGTTGTGGGTTCGAATCCCACACGGGATTTTTTTTTGTGTGATCGACAAATGGTTGTCCCAAGTCTGGGTGTTCTTTGTGTTCGTTGTCTGAATTTTGTAAAGTAATAATTTTATATCAATAATTTTTGTTAACAAAAATCATTGCTAGTGCGGCAAAATTCTTATTTAAAAATAAAACAAAAAAATAAACTCTCTCGAGGCCGATTTCTTGTAAGAGGGTGGTCACTGTATCTTGAATTAAAGGAGCATTCGAAGTTTTTATTGCGTTCTTTATATTTTTGCTTTTACGCGAGCGATGCCGAGTTCAAAAGCTATTTTACATAAAATATCAAGCTAACAGTATCAGTAACAGTTTTACTGTTATTTTTTTTTATTGCAGTCCTACCAGCGTACTATGAACCAGGCCCTGGATGGGTTCACATTGCCACACTTAGCGGTCCAAGTGGAGTAAGTAATAATATAAATATTCACTAATATTATAAATGCGAGTATGAGTTTGTTTGTTGGTTACTAGACTAAGACGTGGTAGTCTCAATGTTCTGAAGGGTAGTTCTATTTTTGACCTGAGCGATAAGGTTTTCCTGGTATTCTTTTGTTGGTTTCCTTCACCACCCTAAGCTTTTTCGCACCTTAATTTTGTGATTGGAGTGGAGTTGACTCTATATTGTATTGTAGATGGTTGGACTGCTATGCAGATATCTCAAGTTTCACACCATCCCACTTAAGACTTTTCAAAGTTATGTACATCTTCTCCCTAGCCTTTATTATTCCCAAGTCACTTGGGGTCGGCTTTTCTGATCTAACCGGATTTGACTGGATATCAGTTTTTACACGGAGCGGCTGCCACCTGACCTCCGCAACCCGAAGACTAACGATACCCTAAGGCTAGACCAGTGTCTGGGCACTGACTTCCCAGTAACGACTGCCATAGATATTCATGGCAGCCATGACCGACGGCTTAACGTGCTCTCCGAGGCACGGAGCAGGCGATAATTGTCAATCAATACGCACATAATTTCGAAAAGTCATATTACTTCCGAAAGTCAGAGGTGCGCGACGTGGGTTCGAACCCGAGACCCTCTTCATTGCAGTCTGTTGGTCTCCCCACTGAGCTATCGCTGCTTTCGAAGTTATGTATATATTAGATAGTTAATTATCACTCGCTTTAGAAGAGAGCACAGTGAAGGAACCCATCGTGAGGAAATCTCCATGATTAAGATTTCTACATAATGTTCTCGAAGATATGAGAAGTCTGCCAACCCGCACTGGACTAGCGTGGTGGACTATGGCCTAACCCTTCCCACACTATGAAGAGGCCCGTGCCCAGCAATGTGACAGTTTAACACAGGGCTGATATTATTATATTATATTTTTATATTTGAGTCCGAAATTTTAGCAAAAAAAAAAAAAAAAAAATTCTTTATTTTAATTTTCTTACGAGCTAGTTAACATCAGTTAATGAGGTACTCCTTTTAAGTAAGAGAAATACTTGTGTTAGGAGCCCCCGCTCTTCATATTACACAATTACACAATTACACAACTAGACAGGTAAGTATATCTATAAAAGAAAGATGAAATAAAAAATTAAATATTACAAAATAAAGTAAAGTGTGTGTGTGCGTGTACATGTGCGTGTGCATGCGCGTGTGCGTGTGTGTGTGTGTGTGTGTGTGTGCGTGTGCGTGTGCATGTTCGTGTGCGTGTGCGTGTGCGTGTGCATGTTCGTGTGCGTGTGCGTGTGCGTGTGTGTGTGTGTGTATTTCTAGACAGTATGTGTATATTACTATAGACACGTATCTTTTCAATACTCAAATTATTACTATCATGATACTATATGCAGCAGGTCTTCTGTACTATAGTAATTTAGAGTCTTTAGCCAATAGAGTAACGCTTTTTTACAGTCATAAACAGTCATTGGGTAAATGTTGATAATTTTATTTATTTTATTGTATAAATACGAGGACTATCTATCAAATTGTCTTCTTGCGAAGGATGTACTGACCGTCCTGGTGGGAACAACATAAGATTTATTTCTTTTCCTTAGAATGTTAGGATCAAATTTGAGCTTTGAGTGTACCTTAAGGATAACAATTAAAATGTATAATTGCCTTACAGAGAGAATGTTAGCCTGTTTGTACAGTTCTTCGGTAGAAAACCTATACGGCTTATGGTACATGACTTTTATAATGGATCTCTGAGCCCTCTCTAGCTCAATGAAATTACTTTTTGTTGTTCCCCCCCACACAGGTATACAGTACGATAATAGTGATTGAACTAGTGCAACGTATATTTTGTTCAATATTTCAGGTGGTGCGACGTCACGTAATGTTTTAAAAACCCATATGAATTTCCTAATCCTGATTTTAAGAAGTTCTAGGTGTGAATGCCAAGATAGTCTTTGGTCTATCATCACGTTTCCTTTAATTTCCAGATGTATTTTGGAGGCGGTATAGGTATCCTACATGTCTTCGGTGTGGATGTTAATTCAGTTCTACCGATGGTGCCAGTGGATTACGTGAACAATGCGATCATAGCGGCCGCCTGTGATTCTGCTGACTCGAAAAATAACAACAATCACGAGATCCCTATATATACTATTAAGAAGAATATGCGATTTGGTGAGAAATTAATTTTAATCTCATTTTAAAACTAGTGACTGCACGGGTAGTGCATAATTATACACCTAAGCCTTTCTCATGAATAAATGTCTACTGGTACAAACCGCATGAAAATCCGTACAGTAGTTTTCGAGTTTATCGAGAACAGACAGACAGACAGACGCGGCGGTGAACTTTGTTTTATAATATGTAGTGAAAATTCTGGTGTCTTGTTGTTTTCGACGTAAATGATCCGGCTTGACGTAAGGTACTACTTTCTGTAAGAATTTCGTAGATTTTATCCTAACTCCATATCTAATGTTATAAATGCGAATGTGACTTTATTTTTACGCTTTCACGCCTCAACTTCTTGTCCGATCATCATGAATTTTCACTTACACGTTGTCAGGGGTACAGAGACATAATAATAATAATAATTTTCTAATATAATATGTTAGAAAGTACCTGTGATAATGATAAGAGAAACATAAGTTAAGCCGCTCCTCAGCAAACATGCAGAATTGTCAAAAACTTTAATCCTGACTACTAAACTAGGCGTTATGCCTGTATCTTAGGAGTCAGTGCCTCTCCGTAAATATTACAATACAAGCCTTATAAGTTATATTTTATCATGACATAATTCAAATTTGAAAATAAATAAAACATGATAATAAATACAACGGAACAATAATACTAGAACAATATGCAATTTTTATACAAGTAATTGAAATTAAACTACTATATACGGATTTTATCGCGTTGTTTATTTATCACTGTATTACAAAATTTTGAAAATATTACTCTACTACTACTATTGATTTTATTTGACTAATTTATAAGCTAATAAAATTATTTAAACTATTAAATCTATTTATTTTTGGTTTACACTTTCCCCGACGTTTCGGGTGCTTTTCAGCAGCCATGGTCACGGGGAGACTAAGATGGTAGTTGTCTCAATGTTCCAGTGTAGTTATTTCAAAGTACCTGAACATAATTTAATTATTAATTATGTTCAGGTAATATTTTCAAAATTTTGTAATACAGTGATAAATAAACAACGCGATAAAATCCGTATATAGTAGTTTAATTTCAATGAATAACATTCGCGTAAACAGAAGACAATATTATTTATACAAGTAAGTTTACATTTATCTAGAACGTGTGAATGAATGTTCGTGGTGTGTGTGTGTGTGTGTTTGTGTGTGTGTGTTTGTGTGTGTGAGTTGTGCGAGTGTTTGTATATAGTTGTACATAGAGTACTCTTCGTCCAGAAAAAAGCACTATTGTACCGTTTGTTTGTTGTGTTTTATTATACTCAGGAATTATTACTAGTGCAGAAGTACTACAAAAATTGTTCTAAGTCTAGATTTTCTTTGTGTCCGTTGTTTGAATGTTAGTAAATACAGCGCAATACAGCCATTCTTCCTATTGCAGAAATTTCTTTTTTATTAGAATAAATACATACATAGATTCACGCCTGTTTTCCAGAGGGGTAGTCAGAGACTACGGATTTCCATTTGTTACGATCCTGACACACTTCTCTGGCTTCATTCACTTTCATAACACTCCTCATACACGCTCTCCGGTTTAAGGTGCTCTTAACCTGTCCTTTGTCCAGAACGTCTCCGATCTAATCAAGAAACGATCGCCTAGGTCACCCCCTTGCGACTGTTCCATTCACACTAGCCTTATAAACTTTCTTAGTCAGTCTTTTCTCGTCCATTCTTTCTACATGCCAAACCCAACTTAACATACCCTTTTCTATTCTCGTCACTATATCCACTTTTATGCCGCATCTCTCTCTAATCACACTATTCCTTATTCTATCTTTCAGAGTCACACCACATATATTTCTCAGCGCTCTCATTTCTACAGCATTTATTCTGCTCTCATGAATAAATATATTATTTTTTTGCTTTCTAGGGTTTGTAAGTGAAACAATGAGTAAAGAAAGAGCACGGTTAAGCCCTCCTCATGCCGTGTGGAAAAGTGGAGTACTGCAGATAAAGAATAAGCAATTATATTTCATGTTGGCGTTGTTTCTACACTATATACCTGCCTATTTCTTGGACTTGGTTTGTATGATAATTCGAAAGAAACCGAAGCAAATAACTTCGTAAGTAATTTCTATATTCTCACAAATGTTCACTAAAGGAGCCAGTTGGAGTCAATAAGAATCCACTTGGAGTCAATAAGAATCCACTTGCAATAGTGTCTTAGCCTAATGGGAGACCGCGGTTGCCTGTCACGCAGAGTTCTCGAGTTCGATCCCAACGCGCGCATCTCTGACTGAGTTAATTATCACTCGCTTTAACGGTAAAGGAAAACATCGTAAGGAAACCTGTATGTCTGGATTTTCCATAATGTTCTCGAAGGTATATGAAGTCTGCCAACCTGCACTAGGACCGCACGGTAGACTATGATCAAGCCCTTCTCATACTTAGAAGAGATCTTTGCCCAGCAGTGGGTTTTTGTTACTGCGTCGAGTGTTACGAGTACGATCCTACACGGAACAAAAATTAGTATGGTCAACTAATAATTGTGCCGAGTGTGTGCTCTTTGTGTCCGTTGCTTGAATGAATGAATGAACGAAAGAAAATTAAAAAAATATTTTCAGATTTGTGGACCTATACAAGAAGATAGATAACCTATGGAACGTATACGATTATTTTATTACCAATGACTGGGACTTCAAAGACGACAATCTACGAGATATGATCGACAGAATGAGTGCAGCTGACAAGGCGATTTTTAACTGCGATGTTGCTACTGTAGACATGTATGAGTACATCTTAATTTGGGGCGTTGGTATAAGGAAATATATTATTAAAGATGGACTGAAGGATACTGACAAAGCTTATAGAAAACAGAAGGTATTGACTATTGTCAATTATATTGTTCTAGCCTTGTACGGTTATGTGTTATATTACAGCGCCCGTGTTATTTTTATGGTTGTTAAAAATATATTGATGTTGTTCTTCTATTGGTTTGTTTTATTTATTTAAAGCGTTATATATTTATTTAAAAATATGGTCTTATAAGGTACCTAAACCTAATTAATACTCGATTTTTCCAAAACAAATTAATGGACAGATCCTCCTAATTAGATTGCATGGCAGTCTGTATTAAGAAGCTACATTGTGCACACTCTAATTTGGTATTATATGATTTTTATAATACTTATAAAACCTCCTCTTTTAAAAAATGGTTTGAAATGAAACTACTTTATATAGATTATACTGCGTTTTCAGTTTTAAAACACAATTATCACATAATTTTGAAACTTTAAACTACTATTGTTAATCACCGTTACTTTCCTATTTCTTTTTTTTTATTTTGCTCGTAAAAATGAGCACACTCCGCCTGATGGTAAGCAGTCGTGTAGTCTAAGAGCAGTGGCCTCCACATCGTCCTCATAGCAGCCGAGGCGATGTTGAGGTCCCTACTTTGACGGCCTGAGAAGGTGTCTCAATGTCTTGACGTTCAAAACATTGAGACACGGCTGCTGAAAAGCTACCGAAACGTTAAGGAACGTGTAAAATTAAAATTATTGGAAGCCTATAGGGCTTTCAATAATTTTAACTCCGTATAAAGTAATTTAATTTAAATGTATTACATGCGCGAAAATGTATAACAATACTATTCAAAAAAGAATATAATCATAATGTTCTATCACATACACACAACACCATCTAGCCCAAACTAAGCAGAGCTTGTACTATGGGTACTAGACAATGGATAAACATACATATATATATATTTTGTAAATATCTACATATTATACATAGAAACACCCAGACCAAGACAAACATTCATGTTCATGCACACAAATGTTTGACTTGTGCGGGAGTCGAACCCGCAACCTCGACGTGGCAGTCGGTTACACTAACTACTACGCCATCGGGGCCGAGTTTTGTTTGTGTTTTTGTAAAAAGGTCGAGGTAGTAGGTTTGTGTGTAATATGTATGTTTACGCGCGGTATCTGACTGTTAGTGTAAGTAATATGAGCATTATTATTTATTTGTAATGTCCTTCAGACCGAATTTCGGTCACGGCGGTCAATCTAAACGGAGACTGTCCATCTGCGCAGGAGATATTATAGTGCACAAGTATGTGCTCAGACACGAGTGCTTCTGCTCTGTTCCCTCATGATCCAATAGGACAGATAATCCGAAACGAACGGAGAGAGATCAGGCGCAGGGCCAACGGCCTCACGTACTTGCCGAGACACGGGGGTGTCTAACACCGCCAACTTCCCAACTCCGGGCTCGCATTGAGATAAAAAACGAATAACTTTCTGTTGGCCCGACCCGGAATCAGAACCTGAGACCTCATCTACAGCAGTCGTATTCACTACCGTTGCGCCACGGAGGCTGTTAGTACTCAATAATATTATTTGCACATAATACTAAGACTATTGGGGGTGCGTTCGGGAATATAAAATTCTGGATGTTACAGTAAAAAATATTTGTTTATTGGTACATATAAGTTTACACTAAAAAGATCACTGTTCATAAAACAGTTCTTAACTAACGGCCAGTTTCATATCATATCTATCAAGCAAAAGTTATCCGAAAGATAAATAGCATGTTGTCTCACTCTAGTTAAGTTATAGAAGAGTGTTTGAAGTTAAAACATATCCACCAATAATTGTATAAAATACAATTAGCGGTGAACGCAACCATATAAACTGTCTGTGTGCTCGATAGATGGTGTAAGGATCGAGTTAGATCGCGATATGGTTTCGTTCACATGCGGGGTATATAAGGGTCGGGATTTTTTATTGTCAGTGCGACTTTTGTGACCATGGGTTGGAATCTTTCTTACATTCATGAAAATCTTCACCGCTAGCTCCCTCTGTAAAATGTGCGCGAACTAAATTCATCTATGTTGCAAGTATAAAATATATAATGAATTTCCGTAGAATTTGTATTAATAGTGACCTTTGAATTCTACTAAAAATCGGCAAAAATGATATTAATTCTACAATTAACTGAGATCAGATAATTCTAGTAATAATTTTTCCCGTTAGAAAAGTGTGAAAATAAGCTTCAGACTTAATTTAAGTTTATGTATTTAAAGAAATGGTACAGGTGTGGTAGAAATACGTTTTAGGGTCTGGTGTCAGTTGACATTTCAAAAAGATAATGGCGGCCGGCTTGTTTACATGCTCGTGCGCATTTACTTTTGTTTTCCGGTGTATTTGATTTGTTTTCCGTGATATTCGCGTTGAGTTGAGCTTTAGTTCCTCCGCGTATTTCAGGAATCCAAACACGTTCATCGGTCTTTCCACAGTTCATTAGGCAGTTATGACAAATCATAATAGCAATATGAAATAAATACCTATTTTGCGATTTTGGTAATTTTTTTATTCTGTAATGTATTGTGAATGTGAGAAAATGATGAAAAATAAAGATTACTTGTTACTTTACAGCATAGTTTTATTTTAAAACTCAGTTATTTAAATAAAATTAAATTCATAAATAAGCGACATCTATTGTCAGAAAAAGATACTACCACTTTACCGCACAATTTGTAGGTGGCGATACTATCGCTTAAAATATCGAAGTTGCCACTCTATTACCCAATATAAATATACTTCTCTATGTTTGTGACACTAAGTGTTAATTTTACCAGTATATATAAAGTAGTACAATGTAATGTAATGTGTGTAGTACAATTCGTCAAAGTGCCATCTAGTGGAGGGATATACGTTTCAAAACGAAGTGGCGTATTTATTTATCTCTCGTCCCCGGACCCCCATCGTGTTCAAAGAGAGATGGCGAAACTCATATCTTATAGATAAATGGCATTTGGAGGTGGTAGAACAGGCTCTAAATGTTAAAGTTAAAATGTTGGATAGACGAATGTCAGTTACTGTTAATGTTATGAATGCACTCGGTCGCAACGGTTCCGAAAAGTACACTAATTGATGTTAATGAATTTAGTACCTAATAAAATGTGTCGCATGCCTGGCACAATTCACGTATTCGATGTCAACAATAAAATAAAGAAGGATAGATTTAATATGGTGAAAATTAAACGCAAACATAATTAAAACACTATATATTTTACAGTAGAGTATGTTAGGCACAAAATATAATACAAAACATAACCATATATACTTAAAAAGACAATGTTTACGAAGAACAGCCACTTCTGTTTTCTGTATGCTTTGGCGGAATCTTTTAAGCCATCGTTGAACACATATTTCCTTAGTCCTACGATCATAGATTTTAAATATAGGCCGTAATCAATAGTATTTATATCACAATTGAATATATCTCTGTCCTTCCCAGACATTCTACATATCATATCGGTTAAATTCTCATCGCTGAAGTACCATTCGTGTCTGAAGAAGTGACCAAAAACCATTGACATCTTGTAGACTTTATGGTAGAATTTTGTGAATCTGAAATTAAAATAATTGGTTACTCACAGATTTTAATGCTATCAGCCTTTTATATAAACTGCTGGGCACGGGACTCCGCTCAAGTTAGGCCATAGGCCATACACGAGCGTGCAGGACATATAACGAACTTTCTGACTAATTCGATTTTGATTTACTTGGGACCAGTGTTAAGGTCATAGCACACATATCAACTCGGAAAAGCATCGTCACCGTATCAACTCGAGCCGTGCAGTATTCTTTGTATGAAACTCCCTACTGCAACGCACACTAATCGAAATCGTAACGTAATCGTCTCGCCTCGGGACAAGATCACGAACCCCGGTACGATGCGTGGTCAACATGCAGTTCCCGCACTTACGGTTCGTTGTCCCCGCGCTTACGGCTCATCGTCTCCGCGCTTACGTTTCTCTGAGCATTACTGTTGCCGAACGTGCTGTCTTTTACAAGGCAATTGCCGATTGTGAAGCGCGCGTGCTTTATTGAATTTGTAGGTTAGATTTCAAACAAAAATAACGATGAAAAGGGATAAGCTCATTGAAGAAGTGAGAAAATATTTATATTTATGTGATTTAAGTGACTAAATACGCGTAAGCGCGGCATCGCGTAGCCTTAGCCGAGTCGACGTATCGAAGCTGCTGATCCGCTGTAGTTACGTGTTTACGTCAGGTTGACGCCTGTTTTACGGCTAGGGGAAAGATGATACTGAGAAGAAACGATGCTGTAACGATCCTTTCCGAGTCGATATGTGTGCTACGACCTTTACTCAACTTAAAAGAAGTGTAAACAAGAAGATCCTTTTAATCTACCAAGTTTTTATACAATTAGTATGTTGCAATGTTAAATTTATTACCGACCTTGTATTATGTTAAACAATTAATTTATATTGGTAAAACGGTAAACGGCCTTAAATGCTTAAGATTTTCATATTGAAACTGTAAGATTTCTAAATAAAATAAAACAACAAATAAAATTAAAAAGTCTATCACGCTAGTCCAATGCGGGTTGCCAGATTTCACATATCTTCGAGTCAAAGACTTATCTAAATAATTATGTGCTAATTAAATAGTTAATTATCGCTCAACGATGAAGGAAAGCATCGTAAGGAAACCTATATGTCTGAGAGTCCTATATAATGTTTTTGAAGATATGAGAAGTCTGCCACTAGGCCATTATCATTACAATATTGGATTAAAATTGGCTTAGTTTTAGAGAAGTGAAAAGTCCTCTGCATACGAGACAATGGTTTCAGATATATGATCAGTCCCAACTGTATTAGTTATCTATGTATATATTATTTACTTCGGCAGCAAATTCAATAGAGTTAAAGACCTTTTCTTTAATTGATTTGGTACCCGCATCGTACTTAGTGCTTATGATATAGGTATATAATGTCCTCCAGACCGAACTTCGGTCACGGCGGCTAATCTTAACGGAGACTGGCATCTGTGCAGGAGATATTATAGTGCACGAGTGTGTGCGCAAACACAAGTGCACTCTTTCCTAACTTTCATGATCCGATGGGACGATAATACGACACGACCAAAGCCAACTTTCTAACTCCAGGCTGCTATTAAGATTGAAAATTAAACTATTATATACGGATCTTAGTCTCCCCGTGACCATGGCTGCTGAAAAGCAACCGAAACGTCGGGGAAAGTGAAAACTTAAATACAAATAGTTTTAATAGTTTTAATAATTTAATGAGCTTAAAATAAGTAAATTTTAATAGTAGTATAGTAGTGTAACAGTTTCTAAATTATGTAATAGAGTGTTAAATAAACAACGCTATAAAAGCCGTATATAATAGTTTAATTTTCAATTAATAATATTCGCGTAAACAGAAGACAATGCTATTAAGATTTCTTAACTGAAAAACGCAATATTTTTTTGTTGGCCCGACCTAGGATTCGAGCCCGATATCTCATGGACAACAGTCGCACCCACCACGACTGCGCACGAAGGCAGTTATATGTATATACTTACGAGGGAATTTCCTTAATTTTGATTCCTAATACATTGCAAACTCCATCGGCCATGTAAGCAGGAATATAGTGCAGGATCCATGTCAACAGCCAAAGTAAAAAGGGGTTCGTCACTTCTATAAGATAACAGTACCACACTGCAAGCGGTGAACAAATCCTTTTAAAATCATCACTCCGGAGTAGTGAGCCCATGAAATCTAAAAATAATGAAATTTATATCAGTTCCTTGTTAATAAGATCAACGCCCGCACAAAGTATAATACCTGTATCACATTGGAGTATACAAATATTCAAACAAACAACGGACACAATGAACACCCAGGTGTTAATTCAAGACGTTTTATGAATTTTTGTAAACGCCAAAAATTTATAATACTAAAAACTTTTATGATAGTACCACAGGATTATAATTTAAAATGTTTGGTTTTACAAATGGACGCAAATGGTTGTACCGAGTCCAGATTCGGTACAATTGACATTGACATTTGTGGATCGTAAATTTTTTTGTCCCGTCAGACACACGGTGACCACTTACAACTAGTGTAGTCAAACCACTTGTTTTAAGTGGTCACCGTCTGTCTGTGCAGTCAGTATTATAAATGGAAATGTTTGTATAGATTTCTGTATGTTTAAAATATTCGAAGGGACGGTAATGAATTTTTAAAGGGCCGTTCTGGGATTTGAATCCGAATCCTCATGCACAGCACTCGCATTAACGACCACTGAGGCAGATAAATATGAAAAATAATTTTACATTATTTTAGTATATTAAGACTTATTTTCTAAATATTTCCCATGATAACGTAGATTGTAAATTATAACAGAGGATAAAGGCAATCCATGTAGCAGGAATTGCACCTGCAACTTCGACAACAGCTCATGTCGTCGCCCTACCAACTGAAGCAAACTTCAGTCCCTAATGTAGGACCATAAATAGATCATTACTTGCTGCCAAATGTTTATTTACAAACGTGTGACGTCACTTGATGCCTCTACGAAATTTCTTTTATGAAAAGCTTTAAATAAAAAAAATTGTAGACTCCATAGACACCACTAAATAATACACTTTCTATATTGAATCGAATTAGGCGTTACTTGGCGGCAATCCGAGGGTGCGTGGCGGGTTCCTCTATTCTCAATATGTTTTTACCACTAAATAATGCGAGATTATTTTGAATAACTAGTCAAATAGCCTATGGGCTATAACCGCTCCTTAGGTGAGTTTTCTACAAAATTACCAATATAACTTACCCCAAACAATACCGCGTTTGGATGAACTGATAGTATACATAGGTATCTCTTTAAGAGCACCATGGTTTCGCCTCTCACACGTGTCCCAAGCTGCCGTAATGATGGCATTGTTCACATAGTCAACAGGCGCTATGTTCAATCGCTTATCTATTTCAACAGGGAAGACGTGAAGAACCCCTAAGCCAGCTCCAATCATGATCTGCAAAATGAAATGATTTGTTATATTTATCTCTGTTTTTTTTTTATAGACATACACATATATTTATTAGAATCAACAGTTACCCATTCGGGTATTGCAACTTTACATTTGTTATTTCCAGTATACATCAAGAAATACTTAAAAAAATCCCTTAGACTATAGAAGGCATTATTAATAAGCCACTATTTAAGGCAATTTTAAACATAATTATTGTTTTATGTAGACAGGAATATGATTAAACACACGTATAGCTGTAATATAGGCACTTTTATAATAACTATCATTGTTTATAATAGGGAGGTTAATATTATATTTATATTTACTGCGAATATTTCAGTTAGTGAATGATTTAAAATTGAAAAAATCGGTTTACATTTTACAAATAGGCAGAGGTCCAGTATGTATACACCCGTCAATGTTAGGAACCCTTTGCATTTGAATTTATTAGGAAAGGAACATCAAACTGCCACAGTACATAATAAAAACAACAGAATCAACTTAAAACTAGGTAGTAATGTAACCCACGGCGATGTTCACAGGTTACAATTCAATTAAAACTACATATAAGACGAAGAAAACTTACACCACTTGGTCCATACATGACGCTTAAATCTGACCATCCTGGACAAGGCTCATAGAATGCTGGCAGAACTGGAAACAAGAAAATGCACCTTTTACATACAATCGTATTTCTATATCCTCAAGGAGGTAGGCAGTAGTTGACGAATACGTCTAGACACACTGATTAACTGCACGAATGACGTTGTGGTTTAAGGGATCGCCCCACCACTGCCTCTGTGCCGAGTGCTGTGGGTTCGAATCCCATACGGGACAAAAATTTGTGTGATCCATAAATTGTCGTTTCAAGTCTGGGTGTCGTTTGTGTCCGTTGTTTAAATGTTTGTAAGGTCCCCTGCGACACAGGAATTATTCCTGTAGCCATATTGACTGCCCTCATTTACTTTCTCAAATAAATATTAATGTGCCATATAAACTCGCTCGGTCGTCTAGATACCAGCCTTTCAACGCCAAAACCTCCAAGACAAATCTAGGGCATTTCTCCTCTATCAACAGAATGCAAGTGCAATACAGTCGCCTGTCACGCCTACCTGATGTGGATATCGATTTATCCTACTCCTTGCCCAAGTTTAAATCAATATTGGTCGACAAGTTGATGTGGAAGTAATTTATTAATTGATTTAATTTAGTTTTAATATATTAATATAATTATAATTTATTGCATTTTTTCATTGTGAATATAAATTACAGTGTCAGCATTTTAAATTTTATAATAATTATCAATTATCATTTCAATTTCCTTTTTTAATATAATTTATAATTACAAACTATGCATGAATTTCGTTTGTATGACTTTTTAATAGAATTAATCTCACTTTGTAATTTCACAAACGAGCTTATATAAATATATACATATTTTTTTTGTTAATGCATGCCGTGGCAGCCTGTAAGTAAGGCAGCACTATGATATGTATCCGCATTTATATTTCATTACGATGTTTAAATTAGTGTATGCTTTGTTGGTTGTCCATAAATAAATAAATAAATAAATAAATAAAATATGTTTACCAAAAATACTAATTGCACAACAAAATATATTTAAAGAAATCAAACTAGGTTAACGAAGCCCCGCTTCGCGGTGCTCTTAATTCTGGGTGGGTTTAAGAAGGAACCTAACATAATCTAACCCTTCCGAGACGGAATGTTGTGATTTGAGGCGTATAGGTGCTCGTTATGATATATTTTAGTAAGCATATTTTTCTGCGCAATTAGTATTTTTGGTGGTCATTATAATTATTTAATCCCTTTTAAAAATAATTATATTATTATGTTACATTTTTTACTCTCGTTGATATTTATAATATAGGCAGATTAACAAGGCTCTAAAAAAAACGTGGAAAATACCGGTTGCGCATTTCAATTCGTATTAATAATTTTTCCATATACATACAAGGTCGCGGTTAACTATCATAGAATGCGGCGAAGCGCGCATCCGTTTCGACGTGCTCGACAAGATTTTAGTTTACAAATTATTCTTACTTCTTCGAAGTTAATTGTACCTATCGTTTATCCTAAACTAGCGACACGCTCCGGCTTTGCACGGTTAGTACAAAACCTTAAATCTAAACCTTCCTCATGAATCACTTTGTCTATGGTGAAAATAGCATGAAAATCCGTTAAGTAGTTTTTAAGTTCATCGCGAACAGAGAGACATACCTGGCGAAAACTTTGTTTTATAATACGTAGTGATTACCAATATAGCGAAGTTTAGCAATACACTAATAAATAAATACTTAATTAAATACCACTAAGTTTCATCTACCTATCCTAACTAATATTATAAATGCGAATGTGAGTCTGTCTGTTTGTTACGTACACGTTTGTTTACTTGTCACTATCATTAATCTTGCTTCCATTTTTTTACTCAGACCTGATAATTTTATTATTGTGCTTATTTTAATGAGTAATCTACCTACAGTTAATTGTACATAATCAAAACACGACCACGTGATATAGTTACACGCTTTATATATAAGTACTATTAATACATATAATAAAGCTGAAGATATTTTTTTTGTTTGAACGCTTTGATCTCTAGAACTGTCCAGTCGCACTTGAAAAATTCTTATTTGCATTTGATAGCCCTATTCCAATTCAAGGTCATAGGCATCCTTTCTTTCTGTAAAAAATACAACACCCGTACTAGGAATAATACTTGTGTCGCCAGACTACAAACATTCAAACAACGGATACAAGGCTCTTTTTTTATACAACTGAGGTGGCAAACAAGCATACGGCCCACCTGATGGTAAGTGGTCACCGTAGCCTATCGACGCCTGCAACACCAGAGGTATCACTTGCGCTTTGTAATTGGGAAGGTGAAGGAGCGGGAAGGGGGCAAGAGGGTGATTGGGCCTCCGGCACTTTCACTCACGGAACGAAACACGACAGTAGGAATACTGCTATTTCACGTGGATATTCTGTGTGAGGGTAGTTCTTCCTCGGTCGAGCCGGCCCATTCAAGCTGAAATCAGCGAGGCTCAACTACTCAGAAAAACAACCATTTATGGATCACACAATTTTTTGGGATCCAAACCTACAATAGTGGGTGCAGTAAAGACAGTCGACGGCGACGGGGCAGACCTAAACGGAGATGGCGAGATGACTTGGACGTCTTCGAAAGGGACTTGCAAGGAATGTCTTCGAATAGAGTGGTTTGGAAGTCCAGTAAGCCTGTCCGGCTTTTTCCCAGCAGTGGAATATAACAAAAGGGATTTAAGGGGGAAATACCCTCAACACTGCGCGGAGTGGCGAGGCGAGGTGCAGGAGTGGGCCAGTAATCGTAAACGTGAGTTAAATTTCAGGTAACAGCTACTAGATTATATCATATGTATCGATTAGAATGTATATTACCGACTGGTGGCTTCACGATACACACGGGTAAGTCTCCAACGCTAGTCTTCACAACCTCTTCAGCTATAGCTTTGGTCAACGTATATGTGTTTGGCCAGTCTTTAATCAAGCTGAAAAAGAAAAAAATGTATATTAATACATTCAACTTCAAAAATATTAGCTGTGAAGCTTTGCCCGCGGTTTCGCTGAGAACAGTACTCTATGTCCTTTTCTGTTCCCCTGACAACGTGTATGCGAAATTTCATGATGATCGGCCGAGTAGTTAAGGCGTGAAAGAGTAACAAACGAAAAAAATCTAATCTTTGCAGATTAGATTTTTTTTGTTTGTTACACTAGTAAAATATTAGTTTAGATATAGATCAAAAACTTACTCCATAGTAATTTTATCCAGTCGCTCCGGTTCAGTGCTTTCAGCCAGCTCGATGATGACGTCAGGTGGAATGGGACAAGGGTAGAACTCTTCCTTCAGCACAGTCCCAACGCGACTGGTGGTTGCATGTGTGAAGGCTGTGGAGACGTGTACGAAGCACCTGGACAACAAAGGATTCTGGATAATTTTGACTGCCACTATGTCGTGTCTAGTGTGTTAGATCCCGACACTGAACAAAAATTTGTGCAGTCCGTAAATAGTTGTTGATGACTGCACAAAATTTGTTCGTTGTTTTTTTTTTAAATAAATGGCAACTTTTGTAATAACCACCAAAAATACTAATTGCGCAGCGAAATATGCTTACTAAAATATATCATAACGAGCACCTATACGCCTCAAATCACAACATTCCGTCTCGGAAGGGTTAGGTTATGTTAGGTTGCTTCTTAAACCCACCCAGAAATAGGAGCACCGTGAAGCGGGGCTTCGTCAACCTAGTTTGATCTCTTTAAATATATTTTGTTGTACAATTAGTATTTTTGGTAAACATATTTTGCTGTGCAATTACCTAGTATTTTTCTGCCGTGCAGCTAAATACTACGCGTTTTAAGAGCCTACTCCCGCACCAGGAATAATACCTGTGTCGCAGGGGACCTTACAAACATTCAAACAACGGACACAAAGAATACCCAGACACGGAACAACTAGTTGTGGATTACACAAATTTTTGCCCAGCGAGGTGATCGAACCCACAACACTCGGCGCAATGACAGTGCCGAGACGACCACTTGAACCAGTACGTCATCAGTGCAGTCAACATTTATTTCTTGTTTTGGAAATAAAATGCAACTTATTGGTATTAGGTAAATGGTAGGTCTTGCGGTTACAACGAGATGGGTGTAAAAACCCAGGATTCAACCTCTTCGTCTTCATGAGACCTTTCTTTTTTTTATCAGCTTTTTGTAATGTCCCTCTGCTGGGCAAAAACCTCTCCCTTGGACTTTTAAATCACTCTGTTGGTGGGTATCCCCCTATATCTCAGGGATCTTTTAACCCACAGGGCCCATATTCAAACTCGACCGAGGGATGACCTCAAGGTGTCTGCACACCAAGTTACAAGTCAATCGGTCCAGTTGTTCCGGAGCTATGCCTGTCACTAACAGACAGACACACAGACCCACATAGTGTTTTAATTAACCTCTTCGAAGAAGACTCAGAGGTTAATAAGTTTAGTAATTATTTTAGCATTAAGCTATCCTCTAATTGCTATTGTTACAATAATTGCTTATCCGTGCTGTGAGGCCGTGAGTTTCTAGCAGGTTTCTTCTCGTAGGCTCAACCCTTTGCCTGAACCTGGCAACCTAAATGAAATTCCAGTAACTTAGTCAACTCACTAACCTATATATTTTGACGTTCATAAGTGTTACTTTGTGACCTAAATGAATAAGTGATTTTTGACCTTAATTTGACTTATCATCGCATGGTTTATATATAATTAAACTACATATTTAAACAACTCACCGAAGATTTTGACATTCTTTAGCAAGTGTGATGCATTCTCTGGTGCCTCGGACGTTTGTTAATGTTGCATTTGCCAGAGGCTCGTCAAACCGAACCGTAGCAGCCATGTGTACGATAAAGTTTACCTGGAAACGATAAATAACAATAATTAGCTGTCTTAAAGGCTTAAAGATAGCGTGAATACCTCACAGATGAATACTAGTGAGTGATCTTCGATCAAATAAAGTACTTGATATCGGCTTCAAAAGCGTCTCGGCAAATAAGACCGGTATTAAAACTGTATCACTGCTGGACACGTGGCCTCTTCTTAGTGTGAGAAGGGTTAGGCCATAGTCTACGGCGCTGGGACACTGGCACCGTGGTTGGCAGACTTTATTTATCTCTAAGAACATTATGGAGAACTGTCAGTCGTGCAGGTTTCCTCACGGTGTTTTCCTTCACTGTAAAAGCCACCGTTAAAGCGAGCGACAACTATTTAATATCTTCAGAAAGTTAGAAATGCTTGTCTTGTGATCGAACTCGAGACCTCTGCGTGGCAGTCCAACAGGGCCATCGCTACTTTTTATTTTTTATATGTAATCCTACTAATAACTAATTTAAACGGTTCGTTGTTTACAAAAATAATAATAATGTCCTCCAGACCGAATTTCGGCCACGGCAGCCAGTCTTAAGGGAGACTGACCATCTGCACAGGATATATTATAATGCACAAGTGTGTGCGCAAACACAAGTGCACTCTCTGATCCCTAACACTCATGACCCAATGGGACGGTAATCCGACATGACCGGAGAGAGATCGGGCGCTGCACCAACGGCTTTACGTGCTTTCCGAGGCACGGGGGTGTCTAACACCGCCAACTTCCTAGCTCCGGGCTGCTATTGAGATTTCTTAACAGATAAACCCAATAACTTTTTGTTAGTCCGACCCGGGATTCGAACACGAGACCTCATGCACAGTAGTCGCATTCACTACCGCAGCGCCAAGGAGGCAGTTAAAGTTGGTGGTTACAAAAATAATATTTGCACAACGATGGTCAACAATAGACAATGTCATCAAGTCTTTGTTAGATACGGTGCTGATTTATTCACTTGTTAACTAAATAATACAAATGCAAATATAAGTTTATTTGTTACGCGTTCACGCCTTAACTAATCGACCGATCATCATGAAATTTCGCGTGCACGTTGTCAGGGGAACAGAAAAATATATAAATACCTTTAATCTAAAAAAAAGTACTGTTCCTAACCTAACCTACATTTACGCAAGCGAAGCCGCGTGAAAAACTAATTAATAATATTGGTTTACTTGTATTATTTAATATTTAATTTAAAATACTCGAAGTAGGCTTCGATATACTATCACTATTAGGAAAGAAAAAATAAAAAACACGCATTATTAATAAAAGTAGAAAATTATTTAATAATTTTAATGTAATAAAGCGTGGGGTAGCTATCAAAATATCTTAGAAAGCACTTTACTCTTTTTTACATTAAAATTATTAAATTATATTCTACTTTTTTTAATAAAGCGTGTTTCGTTAGTTTGTTTAAACTATTATTTATTTTTATATTTTTAAACTTATATTTATTTTTATTTTCTGTTTATTGGTGAAAACCGCATGAAAATCCGCTTAGTAGTTTGTAAGTTTATCACAAACAGACGTGGCGGGAGACATTGTTTTATAACATGCAGTGATAATTATTTAATTTATAATTTTCGTTACACATGTTTTCTGGACGTCTGTAAACAACAATACGTACAAACGAGTGAATTATAATTTTTGAAGGTGCCTGACTCTTATAATGAATAAAGAATGAAACAAGTTAGAAACGGCAATAAATTGCCATAAATCTTAGTTCGAAAAAATGGCTCTAGTAATATGCAAAGGTCACGTGATACCGCGTGACCTTGGTCAGAGATCAAATGTCATAGTCATTTCAGGGGTATATCGACTATGCTAAGTCGAATGGCGTTGACCGCGAGTCTCTAGCTCTTACAGTTCTTGAGTTGAAAGTTGTATAACAGACAGACGGACAAAGCTGTTGTATACGTCTTTTCGAACTCTTAAAAGGAAGACATAGGTACTTGGCAGTAGTAAATATAAATTACTAGATTCTACCCGCGGCTTCGTTCGCGCAAATCAGGTTAGTAACAGTTCTTTTTCCTGGATATAAGGGAGCATATGTCCTTTACTATACCATGAAAAAAAAAAGTTAGGGCGTGAAAGGGTAATAAACAAACCAACTCACATTCGCATTTATTATATTAGTAAGTATGTCTTAATTCTTTGGTGCTTTAGTGTATTTACACTAAAGCACCAAAGAATTAAGACATATTTTTCTATTTTTATTCACCCTGACTATTTAGTCAGGGTGAATAAAAATAGAAAAATATGTTTGTACCGACTTAAGGTTGTCAAAGTCAAAGTCAAAATCATTTATTTATTTAGGTCACAAAGTAACACTTATGAACGTCAAAATATATAGGTTAGTGAGTTTACTAAGTTACTGAAGCTACATTTAGGTTAGTTGCTAGGTTCAGGCAAAGGATTGAGCTTATGAAAAGAAACCTGCAAGAAACTCACGGCCACTCTTTTAAATCGCTAATTAAATATAATTTCAGTATTTTACAACCCATATCAAGAAGGTGTTGCAGCCATTATGCCATATATTACTGAC
This sequence comes from Catocala nupta, assembly GCA_963675205.1. Lineage (NCBI taxonomy): Eukaryota > Metazoa > Arthropoda > Insecta > Lepidoptera > Erebidae > Catocala > Catocala nupta. Next base: position 16,297,696 of record OY776105.1, on the reverse strand, counting down.
TATATAAATCTAAAGCTTATAACCATAATTTTAAATAAATAATTACTGAATAGTGTAAAGGAGATGAAATAATAAAAATTTAGTAGAATTAATTAATATTAATCTGTAATAGACAGTAGGTAGGCATGAGGGCGCAAACACTTACACTTTGTGACAATGCAAAGGCAGTCCGTGACTAAATGCGAAATGGGAAGCACGACACTTGAAAACATCACAAATAATGACGAGGTACCTCTACATTACTAAATTGACTTATAAGAAGTACAAAACTTTAATCCTGTATAGAACAAGCAACTAGTTCCATGAGATTTTGTCATTCAAGTAGTCGTTGACTGAATAATAACCCATCCGACTTAGCTGTGTTTTAACGGCACTTTTAAATTGAAGTAAAGGTAAATTCATTATATTAATGGATAATTTATTAAAGAAACGTATACCAAGTCCCGCAAATGTAATGTGAACTTTATATAATCGATGATACGGACCTACTTTTTGTCCACATTTCCTATTAAACCATAGCATTACTTACTTCTGCGGCCATTTTGGTCCAGTCTTTGTCGCTAAGGCCCAACTTTAACTGTGCAACATCTCCTTCCATAGCTTCCAAGATGTTGGAGAAGGCCGGTTTCTTCTTACGAAGCAAATCGTAGACCTGGTGGAAAAAGATTCACATAAAGATCATCGTGGTTCAAAAATCCATCTCTTTTTTTAAATAGACGCACATCAAATTGATTTTTGGAATAGGCAGTATATATCAGACTAGATGTTGCCCGTGGCTTCAAAGAATTTTTAAAATCGGTTGATTAGTTGTAATAGTCTTACAAACAAACTAAAAATCAAATCTTTCCTCTTTATAATATATATATATATATTTATATATATATATATATATATATACACAGTACCCTATTTTTATGTTTATTTGTTTGCAAGGGTTTAACTCAAAAACTATATTATCACCGAGTAGGCATAGATTATAGAGATAGGCAAAGTAAAAAATATTTATTCATTTAGGTCACAATGTAACACTGATGAACGTTAAAATATATAGGTTAGTGAGTTTACTTAGTTACTAAAGCTAGTTATTAAAGCTTGTTGCTAGGTTCAGACAAAGGGTTGAGCCTATGAGAAGAAATCTGCAAGAAACTCACGGCCACTCTTTTAAATCGCCAATTAAATATAAATTCAGATTTTTACAACTTATATCAGCAAGCAGCCTTTATACCATATACTACTGACTATAAAAAACTAAAGATAATTACAATAATAATTTATATATTTAATTATATATGTATATACAGTATTAATACTAACATAACGTAACCTACTTTTACGCGAGCAAGGCCACGAGCACAATCTTGTTCTAAATAAAAATAAACAACTTACTGGATCTTTTAACATGAATTCCAGCCTTTCATCTATTGTTTTACCTTTCTTAGGCCTCAGCAAAACATATATTTTCTTTATATCACAAGCTCTGAAACAAAAAAAAAGGTTTAAATCAACGTAATTATTATACACACAAACACATATTCACTAAATATAACACTGTAACACACACACACACACACAAACACAGATTTACTCAATATAGAAAGAAAGAAAGAAAAATAATTTATTCAGTAAGCATGGATCGCTAAAAAGGTTACCAGCTCAACATGTGCTAGGCGTCAAAGAACAAGCGCTGGTTTTCAGCTGGCACCCTGCAGTGCTACTCGGACGGTGGCCTCTTTGACGCAGCAGTAGTGAATGCAACTGCTGCTCATGAGGTCTCGGGTTCGAGTCCCGGGTCGGGCAACAAAAAGTTATTGGGTTTTTCTGTTAATTAATCTGAATAGCAGCCCGGAGTTAGGAAGTTGGCGGTGTTAGACCCATCCGTGCCTCGGCAAGCACGTAAAGCCGTTGGTCCTGCGCCTGATATCTCTCCGGTCGTGTCGTATTACCATCTCATCGGATCATGAGAATTAGAGAACAGAGAATGAACTTGTGTTTGCGCACACACTTGTGCACTATAATATATCCTACGCAGATGACCAGTCATCGTCGAATTTGTCGCCATGACAGAAATTTGGTTACGCTTAACTTATTACTACCGATGTAAACTTAGCTTACATAAATATTTAACAATAATATATACAATAATATCTGCCCTTTATATAAACTGTCCCACTACTAGGCTCGGGCCTCTTCTCAGTGTAAGAAATTAAGGCATAGTCCACCACGCTGGCCTAGTGTGGGTTGGAAGACTTCACATATTATCTACAAGAACATTATGGACTGTCAGTTTTGTAAGTGGCCTATAGACGCCCGCAACACCAGAGGTATCACTTGCGCGTTACCGACCTTTTAGGAAAGGAAGTGGGAAGGAGAAGGAGCGGGAAGGGGGAAAGAGAGTGATTGGGCCTCCGGCACTCTCACTCACCGAACGAAACACAACAGTAGGAATACTGCTATTTCACGTCGATATTCTGTGAGAGGGTAGTCCTTCCCCGGTCGAGCCGGCCCATTCATGCTGCAATCAGCGAGGCTCTATTGCTTAACGATGTTTTCCTTTATCTATCAGGCGAGCGATAATCAACTATTCATAAAAATATGTTACAAGAATAATGGCCACTCCTACAACAAGTAAAAGTCATTCGAAAGATAAATTGCATGCTGTCTCACTTATGTTAGGTTAAAAAAGAGAGATGGCATGACGTTTTATCTTATAGATCAGAGATACCCAGACTTTTTTGTCATAGACCACTTTCAAAATTTAGCTTACTCCGGTGGAACCCTGCAGCTAGAAATTTAATAATTCGCCAAGTAAAAAGTTAAATTGGGTTAAACTTAAAGAGTTAAAATTTGATCAAATAACTACGGGCTGACATTTTTTTTAGAAATTCTCTGATATTTAGCGTATCCTCAAAATATCCGTCGACCGACGTTTATACAAGTAACAGTCACTGAGCTTCTTAAAATATTATCTGCTTACATTGATAGGTGAAGTCAAGCCAACATTTTAGTTGTTCACTACCGAAAGCAAATAAATTTTCATGGACCTCCGCTTACGAATTGTGAACCCCCATTTTTTTGTCACGCCAACGTAGACCCCCGTCGAGTCTCCCGTGGACCCCTGGGGGTCCACCTGGACCACTTTGGGAACTAAGGTTATTTCTAAAGGTTATAGATAAATGCTATCTGGAGATGGAAGTACAAGACCTAAATCTTATTAAAAAAAACGTCGATGCTCGCACTAGGAAAAATTCCTGTATTACGGGGGACTCTACAAACATTCAAACAACAGACACAAAGAACATCCAGACTCGGAACAACCATTTGTTGACCACACAAATTTTTGTCTCGTGTGGGATTCGAACCCACAACACTCAGCGCAGCGGCACTGGCGAGGCGACCACAGAAACCACTAAATCATTCGTGCAATCAAATCATATGTAATTAGAAACTCAGATTGCTAGTAATCTGTTGATAGGAAGTAAATTAAAATGTATGTGTGCCAAAAAGAAACGTAAAGGTCACGTGGGGACGGTAAGCGTAATTTGATAAAGCTGACCAATTAGTCACGCACGCACTTTAAGTTCATTCATTAATTCATTAAAGTTTCTATTTTAACTGCTTCCGTGGCGAAGCGGTACTGAATGCGACTGCTGTGCATGAGGTCTCGGGTTCGAATCCCGCGTCGGGCAAACAAGAGGTTATTGGTTTTTCTTTTAAGAAATTTCAATACGTGCCCGGAGTTAGGAAGTTGGCGGTGTTAGACACCCCCGTGCTTCGGCAAGCACGTAAAGCCGTTGGTCCTGCGTCTGATATCTCTCCGGTCGTATCGGATTAGCCGTCCCATCGGATCATTAGTTAGGGAACAGAGAGTGCGTTAATTGTATGGCATATCACTATTACTACATATGATAAAACAAAGTGCCCCATCGCGTCTGTCTGACCGCGATAAACTCAAAAACTACTTAACGGATTTTCATGCGGTTTTTACAAATAGACAGAGCGATTCATGAGGAAGGTTTAGGTGTATAATTTGTTCGTAGCCGGAGCGGATCGCTTGTATTTTTTTAAGACGACTACACTAGGCGTATTTCCTGTTTTACGGGGACATTCAACAACAACGGTTACAAATAACTTTTTGGATCATATAATTTGTTAATAATAATTAAAGATTATTCATAATTACACGTGTTATTTTGAATGGGAATCGAATCCACAACACTTGGCTAAGAAGACCACTAAAATCGCTATCCGTGCAGTCAATTTATCACTAAGGGCCTGTCCCACGACCTCCAAATAGCATTTATCTATAAGATAAAAGTCTCGCCATCTCTCTTCTTTAACCTAACAAGAGTCAGACAGCATACGATTTATCTTTCGGATAACTTTACTTGTTAGTTGTGGGACTAGACATAAATATGATAAAAAACAGAGTTCCTCACCGCGTCTGTTTGTACGCAATAAACTGAAAAACTACTGAACGAATTTTCATGCGGATTTCACCAATAGATAGAGTGATTCATGATGAAGGTTTAGGTTTATCATTTGTTAAGGTTTTGTACTACACGTGCGAAACCGGGGCAGGTCGCTAGTCTATTATATAATTTAATATACTATTAGCCTCCAGTGGTTTTATATTATACTAGCTTAGTGGTCAAAATTCGACCATAATTGATTTAAATTTTAAGTTTGTTCATTATTAATGGTTTATTATCCTCCTTCACCCTTATAATCACATTTCATTTAGATTTCGCCAAGGCTTATACAGTTTAATTTTACCTATCTTTTTCAAAGAAATTATTATTTAATTAACTATACTTTTTCATTGACGATATTCCTAAGCTTGCTACTTTGTCTTCTTTTTTTCTTTATTACATATAAATAAGGTATATGTAACCATAGTTACGAAGAATTGTACGACGTCAGACGAACAATGCCGAAATACTACGAACGCGATTCGACTGCGTGTGTCAAATGCATGGTTGTGTGCGTGTCGTGTTTTTTCATTAATTTAATGTATTTCTAAAGCATATTTTATAAAAATATTAGAATTCGCCACTCCTTCGCTATATGAACCTTAACTGTGCAAAATTTTAAACGGCTACGATCGCGCAATTTTCGTAAAAAGGGGTACAAAGTTTTCGCTTCACGTATAGAATCCATATAAATAATTGCATATAAAACAGATAAATTTTCGATGCAATTGTGAAGGATAACATCGTAAGGAAACTTGCATGTCTGCACTGTTTTCATAATGTTCTGGCAGATATGTAAAGTTTGCTAACCCACACAGGGCCAGCGTGGAGGATCACGGTCGGTACGGTGCCCAGCCATGGGACAGTTTAATACAAAGTTGATATTATTATTATAGATTTAATCGCGGCTTCGCCCAAAAACTTTTCTAAATGAAATGTACCATATTTCCTTTTGTGTTCATGTGTGTTCCTGACAACGTGTATGCAAAATTTCATGACGATCGGTCGAGTATTTAGGGCGTTAAAGCGTAACAAACAAACAAACTCATACTCTTATGTATAATATTAGTTAGTTTATTTACAACTAGCTGACCCGCACAAATTCGTATGCTTCTATATGAAAGATAATTTTCCCCGTTTTTGAAACATTTTTCATTGCTACTCCGCTCCTATTGGTCGTAGCGTGATGTTATATAGCCTATAGCCTTCCTCGATAAATGGGCTATCTAACACTTAAATATTTTTTAATTCGAACCAGTAGTTCCTGAGATTAGCGCGTTCAAACAAACAAACAAACAAATAAACTCTTCAGCTTTATAATATTAGTATAGACGATTATGGAAAATACAGTGTAACGTCGACCCCAAACTAAGCTATCACTCTTGATAAAACAGACACTTAAATCGAAATTTGGAAGTAAGATAATTTAAACTCTAATAGTGTGTCAGTTAGAGTTCAAATTCAAAGTTTCGAGCTATATCTCTGTTTCATTAGTTAGGATTACCTGATCAATTTCTCAATGAACTGTTTGCCGAGAAATCCACCTCCACCAGTCACGAAAACCGTAGCTCCTTGGTAGAACTGTTGTATCGGAGAGTCGCCATCTTCTATTACTGCATTCATAAACTTCTGGCGGGCGAGTACCTCCAACTCCAATTCTTGGGCTTTATCCATTTCTGAAAACAAATAGTATATTTGGCGGTTTGAAAAATATTGACATATATCTTTTCATATGACTTCTTCTGCATTAGGAATTATACCTGTATCGCGGGGGACTATACAAATATTCAAACAACAGACACAAAGAACACCCAGGCTCGGAAAGAGATGAGACGTATTTACGCTACCTGGTTTTAAAACCAGGTTTTCACTTTGAAGTACGGCGCCCTGGTATGAGCAGAAAATACTTTTAAGTATATGCTATAAGTCGGATGCGCGAGAAACTTGAAACACTACATATGAAAATACTTGCATAGGAAAATGATCCGAATCATAATATAAATAAGAAACAATAGTGTTTGTGAACAAAAAATACTATAAACAATTATATATAAACTATAGATACGTTGCCCGCACTCTGTAGTGGCAACATGAATGCAAGGTGATTACCAGAAGTCCATTTAGTAACTTACCAACCAGTGCCGCGTACACCCGTACGTGACATTAAAATAACTTGAGTGAATAACTTCCTCAATAACAAAAAAATGCCGTCCTGTGTTTTTAGGAAATGTAAAAATTATACTGCAACTGTGAAAGATAAAAAGTATCATTTTATGCGTAAGTTTTAAGAGAAATGGATTTTAATTTATTTTTTTCGATGCCTTCTAATGGCGGCTGGCGCTTGAGGTAAGTCACGTGTTCGCGCTCGGCAAATGAGCATGCACCACAGAATGACAACGTACATAATTAAAGAAATATATTTATCTTTCTCTAACAACAGGAATTCCATAGATGATAGATTAATTTTCTTTCCCTTTCTTCGTGCGTCTACGTAGCTGTCTAGCTGCCGATAGTATTTATGCTATTTACAAGTGCCGTGATGTTCATGCATGTCGTGTCTATATATATTACGTCATTGACCATAAACTTCAAAGATTTTTTTATTTATACGATTTTGCTCCTTATTCATCATAGGACAGCATGAAATACGGGTCGAATTCCTATGCAAGTATTTTTAAGTATAGACGCCATCGCTGGATACGTCGCTCGCGTCGCGTCGCGAGCAGCGCGGGGCTCAGCGCGTCGCGTCAGCTGGTTACCGCGCCCGAGTATTTCCGACGAAAGCCGAATGCTTAAACCAAATACGTAATGCACTAATAAAAAATACTTTCAAGTATTTTAAAACCTGGTTTTCGATCCTGGTGTTTAAACGTACTCGTATTTTGAAGCTCTGGTATCGAATTTTGCAAGTATATCTCATCCCTACTCAGAACAACTATTTGTTGATCACACAAATGTTGGTCGCATGTGGAGTTCGAACCAACAACATTTGGCAAGGCGTCAGTGATGAGGCGGCAATTCAAACCACTACGCTATCCATCCAGACAAAAGGTTATTAGATGGTATGAACAATAGTGTCTCATTCATTGCCATCCACGTAGATTTTAAAATAAATTGATAAATGCTTGTTAAATATCTAGAAAAAAGTTAAGTGTACCTATTATTCCTGCAGATTTTTTAGATTTATAATCAGTATAATGGTAGGCTTCAAAAACATTCAGTCAAATATATGCAATAAATACCTATAACGGAGCAACTAGTAAATATTTTATTTATTTAAATTATTATTTATACGGATTAAATATGGCGAAGGTGACTATGGCTGGCTCATGCATCGTACTCGTGAACGGATGCTACTTGTGGTGACTGGTCGGCCTTGGCTTTGTGGATTTCGGTTATTATTTATTACTAATTAAAATAGTTGAAATCTAGTTTTTGCCCGTATTGCAATATGCCGCTTGTTGTTCTTTTTTTATTTAAAGAATATTTTGTGTTCAGAGCGGAATAGTGAAGTTGGAGTATGCCGGGGTTCCACAACGCAGCTGTTCAACTCAACCTTTTTCTATTGCAATAGCTGTGGTGGGCAATTCGAGGGTGCGTGACGGATTCCTCTCTTTCCAATAATTTTATTACAATGGATTCCCGCCAAGTAACGCCTAATTCGAATTAATATAATATATGAATGTCAACTATTGAGCACATGCCTTGTTCAACAGAATCCTTACTAATATTATAAATGCGAATGTGAGTTTGTTTGTTTGTTACGCTTTCACGCCTTCACGTCTCGACCGATTATCATGAAATTGCGCATACAAACTTTCAGTGTAATAGAAAAGGACATAGGGTACCTTTTATCCAGAAAAAAATACTGTTCTTTACCTAACCTAACTTACATTTACGCGAGCGAAGCCGCGGGCACAATCTAGTATACTTTATTAGCTCTACAATTTTAGTATTTGCTTACTAAAAATTAACTTCACTGACAAACGTATACTTAATTAGGCGTATCCTTTATTCAGTCTAAAAATAAAAAAACGTGACATTGATTCGGTTTTAAAATAAATTAAATATATTTTAAACTTGTTATTGATACAGAGGTCGATCATCCAACTATAATTCCGAAAATATTTAGTTATGCAAGTAGTCAATGCGTGCTACATAAAATCCAATATTTCAAAGTATACATAGAAAGGTTCCATCCCCACAAGGAACTGTAGTTCCGAGTCTGGTTATCATTTTGTTGTTTATATCTACCGCGACACAGGAATAACTACTAGAGCGGGTGTTATCTTTTTTAAAATAAGTGAAGCCGCGTTCAATGGCCGGTAATATATAAAAATACTCCTTTATGTATAGAGATATAACACAGTGTCAAAATTTCAACTTAATTCGTCCATTACTTTTTAAGTTTTGCGAATACAAACATAGCAACTGAATTTTTATTTAAAACACTATATTAAGATAGGAAAATGATATTATATCACAAAATATATTTACTTCACTTAGAAAGAAAATATTTATAATATATAAAACACTTTTATATAAATGTACAAAGCAGTATAAAAATTCGTCGATTACTGTTTAAGTTAAGCGGACGTAAACACAGCACCATTATTTAATTTAGATTAAATTTCATGATGATCTGTCGAGTGGTTAAGGCGTGAAAATGAAACAAACAAACTCACATCCGTATTCATAATATTAGTTCGGATACTAAGTATTTCAACTACCCAACACATTTAATGAAAAAATATCAAACTATCTTATTGAAGTTACGATATTCAATAAGATATTTTTGATGAATAAGACCGTATATTGTATATGTAAATTGGAAAATTATGTATCACAAAATATATTTACCAAATTCTTGTAGAATTGATTTTAAATACACTGTTGCCGATGCACTGTCTAAACAAAAACTAAATCTAATAAGGAGCTTTACGTAATCGTAAGCACTGACTCATGACACATAGTATATAATAAAGTAATAATGCAATTAACTAATGAAGATAGTCATAATTAGGGTCGATTATGATTATTCGTAATCATGATTAAGCTTTCTAATGTTCTTTATGGATATTGTTCGTTTGTTAGTTATTTTTTATATAAGGACTAGCTATTGCCGGCCTCGATGGCGTAGTGGTTAGTGTAACCGACTGCCACGCCTGAGGTCGCGGGTTCGATTCCCGCACAAGTCAAACATTTGTGTGCATGAACATGGATGTTTGTCTTGGTCTGAGTGTTCTAGGTATAATATGTATGTAATAAAAAAAATATATATATGTATGTTTATCCATTGTCTAGTACCCTTAGTACAAGCTTTGCTTAGTTTGGGCTAGATGGTGTTGTGTGTATGTGATAGAATATTATTATAATACTCTTTGTTGACTCATTTTTCAATAATAATTATATTTTTTAAATATATAATTTAATACATTTAAAATATAAAATCTATGAAGACCCACCGGCATCGGGAACTGGAACTTTTATTATTATTACTATTATTTTATTATGGATGTTTGTTATTCTTTCAGGCATAAACTACTGAACCGATTACGATGAAACTGGGTATGTAGATATCTGGAGACCTGGATTAACATATAGGCTACTTTTTATCCCGATATTTCCATGGCATCAGAACTTACGCGGGTAAAACCGCAGGGCACAGCTAGTCCAAACTAATATTATAAATGCGAATATAAGTTTATTTGTTACGTTTTCACGCCATAACTACTCGATAGATTATTACGAAAATCCGCAAACATGTTGTCAGAAGAACAGGATAGAACATAGGGTACCTTTCATCCAGAATAAGTAGTGTTACTTACCCAACATAAACTACATTTAAACGTGCGAAGCAAGGAGCAACGTCTAGCTTAAGATAAAATACACGTAAATAATTCTACATCTAAATATGCCTTGATGTCGCAGAAAGTGACAGCACTGCTGTGCATGGAGTCTCAGGTACGATTCCCGGTTCAGACAAGTAATTCTACATCTAAATATGCTTTGATGGCGCAGCGAGAGTGACAGCACTGCTGTGCATGGAATCTCAAGTACGATTCCCGGTTCGAACAAGTAATTCTACATCTAAATATGCTTTGATAGCGCAGCGAGAGTGACAGCACTGCTATGCATGGAGTGTCCAGTACGATTCCCGGTTCGGACAAGTAATTCTACATCTAAATATGCTTTGATGGCGCAGCGAGAGCGACAGTACTGCTGTGCATGAGGTCTCAGCTACGATTCCCGGTTCGAACAAGTAATTCTACATCTAAATATGCTTTGATGGCGCAGCGAGAGTGACAGCACTGCTGTTCATGGAGTCTCAAGTACGATTCCCGGTTCGAACAAGTAATTCTACATCTAAATATGCTTTGATGGCGCAGCGAGAGTGACAGCACTGCTGTTCATGGAGTCTCAAGTACGATTCCCGGTTCGAACAAGTAATTCTACATCTAAATATGCTTTGATGGCGCAGCGAGAGTGACAGCACTGCTGTGCATGGAGTCTCAAGTACGATTCCCGGTTCGGACAAGTAATTCTACATCTAAATATGCTTTGATGGCGCAGCGAGAGTGACAGTACTGCTGTGCATGAGGTCTCAGCTACGATTCCCGGTTCGAACAAGTAATTCTACATCTAAATATGCTTTGATGGCGCAGCGAGAGTAACAGTACTGCTGTGCATGAGGTCTCAGCTACGATTCCCGGTTCGGACAAATAATTCCACATTTAAATATGCCTTGATAGCACAGCGAGTGACAGCATTGCTGTACATGAAGTCTCAGGTACTATTCCCAGTTCGAGTAAGTGTCATTAGGATTTTTGAAAATAAATACTCAGTTGTAGCACGGAGTCTAGAACGGCAATAGACTTGTTACCTATAACGTGTGACCTAAACTTATTGGTGAAATGTGGGTGAAAAACGACTCTATTTACTGTTTCGAAGATATCGGTTTAAGATTGAGGGTATGATTAATATTTTGGAATATATTTTATGTATTGAAACCGTTAGACTGCCACACAAAGGTTTCGAGTTCGAACCCAAGGCGAGCATCTTTGACTTTTCGAAGTTATATTCGTATTAAATAGTTAATTATCGAGCGCTTTAACGGTAAAGGAAAACATTGTGAGGAAACCCGCATGTCTGAGAGTTCTCCATAATTCTCGAAGATATGTGAAGTCTGCCAACCCGCACTGGGCCAGCGTAGTGGACTAACCTAACCCTTCTCACACTGAGAAGAGACCGTTGCCCAGCAGTGGGACAGTTTAATACAGGGCTGATATTATTATTATATATTTATACGGATTGTTTGTTTATTTAACACTTAATCACATAGGTAATTTTGAAACTTTAACACTACTACTATTAAACTTTACTACTTTTAAACTATTTAGACTATTAAAATTATTTCTATTTAAATTTACACTTGCTCCGACGTTTCGTAAGAAACACCAACACTCGATGAAGTTTGCTGTGTGTGAACATGTGCAAAAAGGGGCAAACCACTACCTATTATGGCGGCACTTTACATGGCTGTTTGTATTTACGTATTTGATAAATTTGACAAATAATAACCATGTGTAGATGGTTTGTGTGGCAAAGTATTTGCCTTTCTTGCCTATTTGATAAGTACAGCAAATACCAAACACGCGTTACCGCGTGCTTGTCGGTTTTTCGACGCACATCAAAGAGATTATCAAAGACGGCAAATAGGCAAATACGCAACAAAACCATCCACACAATGGCCAGCGTTGGCGGCAAATCATGTCAATTTCAAATGCGTGGGCTGTCAACTTGACATCCCGGGCCGTTGTCTTGAAAATTATTTTTGTGTACTCAACATCCACCAGCGCCTTGCTCTCCATGGTCTTTTTACAACCTTGTATTTTTTAAAACAAAGCGTATAATAATAGCATGCGTTTAAATAATAAAATCCTGCTGCAAGTTTGAAGACATACTGTTGGTAAATAATCGCCTCTGCTCATTCAAAATGTTTGTGTATTTATTATCTGACGCCTTATTTGGCTTCATGTGTAGACGGTCATAGTTGCCAATATCTGTATATTTGCCTATTTGTCAAATATTCGCCCAAGTACAGCAAACACCCAATACCCAATACAAATAGCCATGTGAAGTGCCGACTTTATGTAATATAGTAGTGTTAAGACTGCGCCGAGCGTAAGACGCGGTTGGACTGAATGACAGAGCTCGATATTCAAATCGGCGCACGGCTGCCATAGTAAAATTGTATGGAGGATTTGAAGTGCTTTTTTGATAAATATGCATCTATGTAACCAATAACTAAATATTTGGGACGGACAAATTGTAATATAACTATTTATGTTTCGTTTAAACTGTAAAATAGGATAGATTTCTACTGTTACAATCTAAAAATCACGTGACACGAGCTTACGTTTTTGCATTTTTCGTGCAAATTTACGTAGTTTTGTAGGCGAAAATATTAATTACGAAAAGCAACCGAAACGTCGGGGAAAGTGTAAACCTAAATATAAATAGATTTAATAGTTTAAATAATTTTATTAGCTTATAAATTACTAAAATTCAATAGTAGTAGTAGTAGTGTAATAGTTTCAAAATTATGTAATACAGTGATTAATAAACAACGCGATAAAATCCGTATATAGTAGTTTAATTTCAATGAATAACATTCACGTAAACAGAAGACAATATTATTTCAAGTTTTTGCACGGAGTTATTGTAAACACATTCATTGTTATGGTAAATATATATTTTATATTTGTATTAAATAAAAAGTGTTTATTTTATCAACTTAACTGTGACCGCCTGTTTTGGCACATTTCGCTCGGCGCAGTCTTAAATGAACAACGTGATAAAATCCGTATAATGTAGTTTAAATTCAATAAATAAATGTAAGAAAATATTATATTTTATTTATTTATATCTATAAAAGACAACTCCCACACTAGGTATAATTCTTGTGTCGCGGGGAACTTTACAAACATTCAAACAACGGACACAAAGAACGATTCACTGTGGATCACACAAATTGTTGTCCCGTGTGGGATTCGAACTAACAATACTTGGTGCGATGAGAGTGGCGAAACTTAATTTCATATTGATTATTAATTTGGATCGTTAGATATACAATGATTTGTTTTCAACGTGAGAGTGAGCGTGACGTGTGAATCGTATATATACAGTGTGTATAATAAACCCTATCCGATCCATTAAGCGCTTGTTTCTCACTTAAAAACATGCTAAGAAAAATAACAAAATAAATATATCACCGTAAAACGTCTTCATAATATTTTTAAGTACAATATTGATCAACATTTTGTTTACCCTTAAATTACTGAAATTTTGCACAGTCTAGCAACACTCCACTAAACTTGACAAGGGCGCGGACCGTGGCATACTTTTGGCGGCATTTTTCTAGGGCTTAGGTAGGCGTGGCGTAGCGCGGTACCTAGGTATTATGATTAATAAGTTTTCGGTGTTGCCATGGCTGATCTATTAACATATTATATTAAATAAATTAAATTTACTGAGGTAATATTTTTGATAAATTTTTATAAAAGGATGTCACTTACGTACTCATAATAAGCTACTGTATAACACCTTTAAGGATCGGACAGCGTTTATTATACACAATGTATAATAAATAATTAATTATCATAGTTATCCTACTAATATATTATACTACATGTTGCCCCCGCGGCTCCGCTTGCATAAACATTTACGCAGGTTACGTCATTTTTCTATCCTTTATGAACTGTGCTTGTTTCTGGACGAAGGGTACCGTTTGTCCTTTTCTGTTCCTTTGACAACGTGTAAGTAAAATTTTATGATGATTGGTCGAGTAGTTAAGGCGTGAAGGCGTAACAAACAAAGTTAATATATATATGTAATAATATTAAGCTAGTGTTGTTTTGGACCGGTTATACCGATTCAATAATTATTTGTTTTCAACGTGAAAGGCCTTAAATGTAAATCGTATATATTAAATAAATAAATTATCATAGTTAATAATATACTATATTTTATCTATATATATACATAGATTCACGCCTGTTTCCCAGAGGGGTAGGCAGAGACTATGGATTTCCATTTGCTACGATCCTGACACACTTCTCTGGCTTCATTCAGTTTCATAACATTCCTCATACACGCTCGCTGGTTTAAGATGCTCTTAACCTGGCCTTTGTCCAGAACGTCTCCGATCTGATCGAAGAAACGTTCGCCTAGGTCTTCCTCTTGCGACTGTTCCATTCAGACTAACCTTATAAAATTTCAGTCTCTTAGTCAGTCTTTTCTCGTCCATTCTTTCTACATGCCTAAGCCAGCTGGTCTATCTATATACTGTATATTATACAAATAAGTTGCTTGCCTTAAGCTTGGCACTGCGCTGAGTATTGTGGGTTCGAACCCATTTTTGTTCAACATATTTTTGTTACATGTTGGGATCGATCCCAACATGGAACAAAAATATGTGTTATCCACATTAGCTGTGCCGACTCTGAGTATTCCTTGTTATCATCGTTTGGATGTGTGTAAAATACCACGAAAAGCAGGATTTTTATATTGCGGTATTTTAGACTAGCTTTTGCTCGCGGCTTTGCTCGCGTATAATTAGGTTAGGTTATGTTAGTAACAAGCGTATTTTTTAAATAAAATATAATCAATGTCACTCGGTGAAAATACAGCTTTCCAATGATAAAATAATTGTTAAATTCGGTCGAGTCGTTATTGAGTTAAAAAGGAAAGATTTGATATTTTGTCTGTCTGTAAGGAACAAACGGACAAAAAATCAAATATTTCCTCTTTATAATATTAGTAAGTATAAAAAAATAAAACACGTTTTTGTTTCTTTTTTCTGTTACTATCAATTTAAAACAAAATGTGATGAATGTGCTCGATTAGTCCGAATTGGCACAAAATTGAAAGGAATGGCGTACTTTAATGTCGGAGGCCAAGGTCCACTTTGGGTCACTGAGCCAGATCCAAATAGCATATTGATACAAGGCCAATATTATTATTACCATATGTCTCTGCAAACTCCTTAAGAGCTAACAAGGATACTACTATTCATTGAGAACATTCGTCACGTCTTTTTAATTACCTTAAGTAAACAAACCATGTTCCATACTGTTTAATCAATGAATTTTGTACGCAGTATATTTGTAAATGCAAATTACTTTGTGTAAACCGGCAAAGGAAATATTAAAGTTAATTAATTCGTAAATAAACACTACTTAGGCTAATAGATTTTTTTAAATAAATACGTTAATAGTAAAAGGGTTACCTGCATGTATAGGACAGGCCAAGTTCTAGAAAATTCTGTCAAGTTGAAAAGGAATGTAGGGCAATTTATTTGTCTGTATGATACTTATAACGTTGATTATAATATCAGACCTGTATTAAACTGTCCCACTACTGGGCACGGGCTTCTGATCAGTGTGATAAGAGTCAGGCCATAGTCCACCACGCTGGCCTAGTGCGGATCGGCTAACTTCACATATCCTCGAACTCTCAGACATGTAGGTTTCCTCACGAGGGTTTCCTTCACCGTAAAAGTAATAATAATTATGATAATTAATCTATACTAATATTATAAAGCTGAAGAGTTTGTTTGTTTGTGTGCTTGAACGCGCTAATCTCAGAAATTACTGGTCCGAATTGAAAAATTCTTTTAGTGTTGGATAGCCTATTTATCGAGGAAGGTTATAGGCTATATAACATCACGCTATAACCCACGGGAGAGGCGCAGTAATCATAAACGCGAGTGAAACCGCGGGCACATCTAGTTTCTTTTATATTTGTGTTGATTATCTTTATAATTATAATTATGTCCTGCAGACTGAATTTAGCTGCTGCCAATCTGAACGAAGATTGGCTTTCTGCACTAGAGATATTATAGGGCACAAGTGTGTAAATAAAGTACACTCTCTTTTCACTAACTCTCATGATCCGATGGGACATCAATCCGACACGACCGGAGAGAGATCAGGCGCAGAACCAACGGCTTTACGTGCTCTCCGGAGGTGTCTAACACCGCCAACTTCTTAACTCTGGGCTGCTCTTGCGATTTCTTAACAGAAAAACCCAATAACTTTTTGTTGGACCCGGGATTTGAACCCGAGACCTCACGCACAGCATTTGCATTCATTACCGCTGCGCTACGAAAGGTGTTTAGAGTTACAGCAAGGAGATATGAAGAGTGTTCTCTTGAAAACTATAGACTTGCCATCATTACGTATGATCTGAACATAGCCAGCAAAATATACCTAAATAAACATTTAGAAGGGGCATTATACAGCAAAATTGTACTTTTATCCTTACTATCTATACTTTGATACTAATATTATAAAGCTGAAGAGTTTGTTTGTTCGATTGTTTGTTTAGTTGAACACGCTAATCTCAGAAACTACTGGTTCGAATTGAAATTTATTATAGTGTTGAATAACCCATTTATCGAGGAAGGCTGTATAACATCACGCTAGGAGATACTTTTTACCAATAAGAGGGGAGCATCAGTGAAAAATGTTGCAAAGACGGGGAAAATTCTCTTATGCGAAGCAGACGAAGTTGTGGGGGTCGACTTGTAATATTATAAATGTGAATGTGATTTTGTTGGTTTGTTACGCTTTAACTACCCAACCGATCATCAGGAAATTTCTTTGTCACGTCATCAGGGGTACAGAAAAGGACATAAGGTCAAGTAAGAGTACTTTAGTAACAGTACCTTTTTTGATTGAAAGGTAGGGAAACTTCAACCAAAAAAAATTTTCCCCTGGAAAAATGCTTTATGCACTGGCCGCCGGCTAGGAGACGGCACCGCTGGGTTATTAACCTAACCTACATATACACTGGCGAAGCTGTAGGCAAATCCAGTACTTCATAAAGGTACATAAAGTAGGTTTGCAATAATAATTACGATTTATTGATAATAATCTTATTGAATACAATCAAAATAGCTACTTAACTTGACATCTATCGTGTAATGAACGATTTTCTGACCTTTTTAATAAGAACTTGGCTCGACGCACTGTTAGGATATAATAAATAATATATAATAAATTTATTTGTTCTCAAAAATATACAGCTGGCTCTTATTCTAGCATATAAAGTAATTTGGCGATGCACGCAAACGAGACCCAAACTACAACCGGATACAATCATATATATAATTTAAGCGAGTTAGTAGTATTATTACTGGATTCGTCTGAATGCATCCGTGCACATCGCTAAACACAACCATGAAAATGATATTATACATAGAGTAAGAGGTCGTCGTTTGCTGCTATACTAGTATAAACTGTGTCACAGCAGCCAGCGTCTTCCACCCTGTATGACACAACATAATATCATTTAACATAAAATATTGTTAATCATAGTAAAAAATAACTTCTAAATAAATGCAAAGTAGGTATCTAGCCTATAAAATATAAAATTGAAAACGTGTCATTCAGTATCATATTTTAGGATAAACACACACCCACGTCCGTATATTTATGAGTAGATGGGTATTTTTATCTGTAATAACGCTGTTTTTCTTTTCCTTTTTTTTACAGCCCTAACTAAGCAGCTTCCCAGAGAAACTCAGGAGTCACTACATGATCGATCTGGGAATCATACTGGCGTCTCTGCAATCTGTCATAAACGTACGTGTAAAGTCATGCCACGAAAGCAATGACGCATTCTTAATATTTCAGTCAATCAAAATCGGTCTCGATGGCGTAGTGGTTAATGTAACCGACTGCCACGCCTGAGATCGCGGGTTCGATTCCCGCATAAGTCAAACATTTGTGTGCATGAATATGGATGTTTGTCTTGGTCTGGGCGTTTCTATATATAATTTTGTACTGGATATTGTTTATGTAATACAAATTGTAAAAATGGCAATAAACATTACTATTATTATGTATATATTTACAAAAAAGAAATACATATATATATATACAGGGTGTCCATGGAGATGGATTAACTTACAGAAAAAGGAAACCGTTTGTCTGCCACGTAAGATAGAAAAAAAGAAAATATATTTATTTTGACAGAAACCACACAACACATACTGCAGACAGCAATAAAAGTAGCATACAGTTAGACAGGAAAAGACAATGTACATTTACAAAAGTAAATGACAATTTAAAATAAAATAATATTATAAAGGAGACGGGCGGAGTCCCTTAGTTCATCAGGCCCATCGCGGACAAGAGTGAAAATGTAATTAAATTTCTGCTAAAAACATACAAATGATACATGTAAAAAAGAAAGTATATTAATGGTGGTATTAAAGAGATATTTGAGTTTATATGTATAATTCTAGGTTATAATAATGACACCATTTTGTAGGTACGAAAATTGTAGGTACATATTTGTTTATATTATAATAAGTAAATCATATATATTTTATAGATAAAAATATTTTAGGTATAAATAGTAATATTCATAAATACTATTTTATTGCTCTTTGATTAGTAACTTGCGTGGGAATAATGAGGCTCAGCCCGTAGTGACTGTAATTAATATCTTGAGACAACTTACACAAATATCCAAAATCAATCAAAGATGCAGTTTTAGAATCCAAATAAATAGCCAGGTCACAAATAAATCACAGTCGCAAAAATAAGTACTAGATTATTAACGTTTACTGCGCACGAGTGCAAAATCAACACGAATGTAACTTGTTGCTATTTTTGACAGCTTTATTGTTCATTATTGCCATTCCGTTTCTATTATTGAATATAAGCCTTTTGATTTAACATACAAATAAAATAATAATAGAAGAAGCGCACGTATAAACATAAAGTCAAACGCCAGTAATTATAGTTAAACATACCTTACCGTGATTGATATTTATTTAAACTATTATAACTGTTCAAACTGGTAATCGAGACCATGTATTGTAAATTAAAAACATTAATTTAAATATAATAAATAGTGCCCTTATCTATTTTTAAAGCTGGCAACATTAGAAACTCGAAAAAGCAACAGTTTCCAGCTTTACAGTACGTTTATTACCTTTTTCTTGATATTTATATCTAAACCATAGATTTATCTGTTTACAGTAATTAAAAATCAATAAGTACTTTTTTCTGTATACATTTAACTTCTGTCCGTTGTTTTTGTGAAGGCCGAAATTCGCCGATGTCCTTCATGGCATCATTAATTGAAGTAATTATTACATCAAGCGAACATAAAATAACTGAAATCAAATAAAATAAAAAGAAAAACTCAAATAGGAAATAAAAAACAAATATGCAAAATAAAAACTAAACCCGTTTAAAAATTAAAACGTATGCAGTGTGCGTCGCAGTGTCTGTGAAAAAAGATGTTGGTCAGCTCGAAGCTGCATAAGCGAAACAGCACTGATTTTCAGCAACACCTTGGTGACCGATGTTTTATGTAGTGCATTTGAGTGTAGAACAAATAAGCAATTTCTGTACAGCATTTTTATAAGAATTCATAAATTTTATTGAAACATAATATTGTATAATATAATTATTGATAATCAAGTAAAAATTATATGTGTTTAGCATAAATAAATAATAAAGAAATAAAAATAAAAATACTTCAATATCATAATTATTTAAGTAGGAATATTAATTAATTATTACTAAAGGCAGATTTTTGTGAATTTAAAACATCTCTTTTCATATATACTTTAAAGTTGACAGTAGTTTTCAACTTATGAAGGGGTGGAGGGAGGTCATTCCAACATCGTGTAGCCGCATATTTAAAACTTCCTATAAAGGCTGACGTATTGTGACACGGGATGCTTAAAGCATGATTGGGTCTCAAAGAATATGTGCAAGTTATGCGTCCAAGTTAGTTTCTCATACAAGTATGTCGGTTTCTGATAGAACATGAGGCGATAGATCAATGTGGCGAAATGCAACTTCCTTCTGTAGCTCATCTTGAGTATGTTATTTTCATTGAGAAATGGCGTTACATGACTCGTATAGGTATTTCGTAACAGTATCTTGCATATGCGTTTTGTATACGCTGTAGCAGTTTTTCTGTTCTTGCTAGAAGGCATACGACGTCACCTTAGTTAAGCCTTGATAATACTAATGTATCTACAAGACATTGCATTAATTCTACATGGAGGAATTCACGTAGAGGTCGCAAGTTCGAACCCAATGCATCTCGAAGTTATGTGCGTATAAAATAATTAATTATTGCTCGTTTTCATCGTAAAGGAACACATTGCGAAACCTGCATGTTTGGAGTGTTCTTCATAATGTTCTCAAAGATATGCGAAATCTGTCGACCCGCACTGGGCCAGCGTGGTGGATCATGGCCTAACCCTCCTTGCACTGAGAAGAGGTCATTACCCAGCAGTAGGACAATATAATACAGGGCTAATATTGTTATTAATATAATATTAACCCAAATTAATGCACAATCATTCAATTAAAATGTTAAAAACCAAATCAAAAGCTACTTAAATCATAATTAACTGACGTTTAACTAATTATCACAAAACAATTAAAGATTGTCACATAAAATGCGACGTCATCTATGGACATAATAACTTTTTAAAGACAAAGAAAACACTTTTATTACGTAGCTAACTGACCTGCGCATGTTCGTCTGCTTCATATAAGATAAGAGAATTTACCCCGTTCTTGCAACATTTTTCATTACTGCGCCGCTCTAATTGGTCGTAGCGTGATGTTACATAACATATAGCCTTCCTCGATAAATGGGTTATCCAACACAAAAAAAAATTCAATTTGAACCAGTAGTTCCTGAGATTAGCGCGTTCAAGCAAACAAACAAATAAACTCTTCAGGTTTATAATATTAGTATAGACTAGACTTTTCCCCTGGCTATGCTCACGTGAATGTAGGTTAGGTAAGCTTGGTAATAGTACTTTTTCTAAATGAAAAGTACCCTATGTCGTTTTCTATGCCCCTGACAAATTTCACGATGATCGATCGAGTAGTTAAAGCATGGAAGCGTAACAAACAAACCAACATCCGCATTTATAATATTAGTTAGAATTTTGAATATATTACGCTCTTATTATTAAACTTTGCAACTTTTTAACTATTAAAACTATTATATATACACTTTTCTCAACGTTTCGGTTGCTTTTCAGCAGACATGTTCACGGGGGGTCCAAGATGGTATTTGTCTCAATGTTCTAAACTGTAGTTATTTTAATGTACCCGAACATAATCTAATCATTGGTGTTTCTATTTACGCAGAATGAACTCCAACGTCTAGCTGGGTTTTCCTTATTTTTGGATTTATCTATTTGAATTACTGGATCCCAAGCTGGTGGTACATTCCAACCATATTTTTTATAGAAATTAGGATGTTTTTTAGTTTTAATAGCCACGCGAAGCATCCTTGGTAGAAATCGGTGTTCTTTTGCGAGTATCCGTAGTTTATAAAGTAGCTTAATTTTAATAAATAACATTCGCGTAAACATAAGACAATATTATACAAAGAAAAGTCGTATCTCATATCCCTAAAGGCACACGGCATTCTTGATGGAACACGTTCAAGATTTCTCGAATTCTAATTCCGGGTCGGGCAAAATTAAGTTATTGGATTATTCTAACAAGAATATTTTAATAACCAGCCAGAGTTAGGAATTTGCCGGTGTTAGACACCACCTTGCCTTTTAATTAACATAAAACCGTCCTGAGATTTCTCTCCGATCGCGTCGGATTGCCACCCGGTATTGTATTATGACAGTTAGGGACTAGAGAGTGCACTTGTGTTTGCGCACACACTTGTGCACTATAATTTCTTCTGCGCGTATGTTCAGTCTCCGTTAAGATTGGCCGTCGTGACCGAAATTCGGTCTGGAGGACATCGTTAATATTACCGTCGTCTGCGAAGGCATACTTGACTCCACGGATGACGTGGTTTAATAAGTTGCCTCGCCACTGCCATTGCGCCGAGTGTTGTGGGTTCGAATCCCACACGGGACAAAACTTCGTGTGATCCACAAATGGTTGTTCCAAGTCTGGGTGTTATTTATGTCCATTTGTTTGAATGTTTGTAAAGTCCCCCGTGACTCAGGATTTATTCTTAGTGCAGGAGATGTATATGTTTAATAAAAATAAATTCTTAGCTATATGTTCTTAGTTTACGTAACTGGTTATATACCCTTGGTTAGTCAAGTGTATATATAGCTCGCGTGAAGCCAACCATATTAAAACTTATCGTAGCGTTGCCAACTAAAGTGGCTCTGCTTCCTTTTCTGATAGTGTAGTGCGTAAAGCGATGGCCTTGCGGGAGACCGTTGGATTGCTATTCAAAGGTCTTGAGTTTGATCCCAGCTCTGCTCACTTTTTGAAGTTATGTGCGTATTAAATAGGCAATCACTTTATACTGAAAGAAAACATTGTAAAAATCTTTTATGTTGAAGAGTTCTCTATAACGCTCTCAAAGAAGCTATGGTCTTACCCTTTCCACTGTCAAAAGACAAACCTCTTCCAGCAGAGGGACAGTTTATGAAGAAGCCCTTATATTATAACAGTGCATACAGAGCACAGAACACGTTAGTTTCTAACTAGACACTGTTTGTCATATATGTAGTAAACAATAAAATACCTACATACGAGTACATATTATATCCTAACTAATATTATAAATGTGAATGTGAGTCTGTTTGTTTGAATCTCTTTCACACCTTCAATACTCGACCGATCATCATGAATTTTCGCGTACATGTTGTCAGGTATACAGAAAAAAACAGGGGTACCTTTCATTCAGGAAAAAGTTCTGATACTTATTCAAAAGTATCTATTGATTGAACATCGTAATTTAAAATATGTTGTAATTTATATATTTTTTAAATTTCTTTTTATAAATAGTTCTAGATTTTGCCCGTGTTAATGGAAATTTCATCAATACATTTGTATCCCTCGGGATAAATACTTTGTCTGGATGAAAAGTACTCTATGTCTTATTCTGTTCCCCTGATAACGTGAATGCGAAATTTTATGATGATCGGTCGAGTAGTTAAGGCGTGAAAGCGTGGCAAACAAACTATATCTCTCGCATTTATAATATGAGTTATGATACCACAAGGGTTCACGATCAATTGAAAATATTTAGGCTTAACTTACATCCAATAAATGAGGCCCCAATCGGGTTTATTTTACTGCAATATGTGGCTTCAATACACTGGCCGGCAATGACAGCCATATTATATCATACACGTCAATATTTTGCATCCAAAGAATTATCTTTGGAATACTAGATTCATTTCAATATTTAATTTCTTTGAACACGATTATCAGCGACTTAAAAACATCAGATTAACTTGAAAACTTGTATACTTATTAAGGACCGATTCATTAAGTTTGTCCTAGTACCCTAGGCTAGGATCACCAGGATATCAAAAACACACTGGTATAATAGGTTGCGTACGTATCATCTTTTTAGTGTCGGTAAATGGTTTAGTCAGTTTTAACAAACCTACACATTCTACAAGATTTTTCACTCTCGCACTAGGAATAAATCCTGCGTCTCAGGGGATCTTACAAACATTAAAATTCTTCTTCTTCTCGTGTCAAAAGTCAACTCAAAAATATCATATCTGCTTTGAATAAAAGGTGGCCATCTCAATAACGGGTGGACTGGCCGCGTTAAGGTCTTCCTTTGTGCAGGTGATCGAGCACAAGGGTACACTAGTAGGTGTGACATCGGCTGGAAGCAGATAGTCACGGTAACGCAGATGCTAGGCTGACTAATCCCATAACACAAGTTTAATCTTATCTTGGGTACCAGAGTTCAATGCAACAGTTCTATGCAAAAATTGTTTTTATTAATAATAATATTCTACCACATACACACAACACCATCTAGCCCAAACTAAGCAGGGCTTGTACTATGGGTATTAGACAATGGATAAACATACATAATATATACTTTTTTTTGTAAATACGTACATATTATAGATAGAAACACCCAGACCAAGACAAACATCCATGTTCATGCACACAAATATTTGTCTTGTGCGGGAATCGAACCCGCGACCTCTGGCGTGGCAGTCGGTTACACTAACCACTACGCCATCGAGTTTTCGATTGTATTTATGTCATTGCTATTTGGTACAATAAATTATTATTATTATAATCTTTTCAACACAATGGTTTAACTCAATGGATCCCCTCAGATCTGCAAAAAAGAGTCACCTCTCCTAAAGCCGGCTCTGAAAGCCATCACCATCATTGAAGGCTTCTCACAAAGAGCACCCAGACTCAGAACAACTATTTCTGGATCAGAAAATTTGTTGTCTGAAACAGTTTGTCTCGCGTGGGGATCGAACCCACGACACTCGGCGCGGTGGCAGTAGCGCGGTGACCACTTAAACCTCTATACCATTAATGTCATCACTTTTGTTATATATATAATCTGCCTCCGTGGCGCAGCGATAGTGAATGCGACTGCTGTGCATGAGGTCTCGGGTTCAAATCCCGGGTCGGGCCTACATACAGTTATTGGATTTTTCTGTTAAGAAATCTCAATAGCAGCCCGGAGTTAGGAAGTTGGCGGTGTAAGACACCCCGTGCCTCGGAAAGCACGTAAAGCCATTGGTCCTGCGCCTGATCTCTCTCCGGTCGTGTCGAATTACCGTCTCATCTGATCATGAGAATTAGGGAACAGAGAGTGCACTTGTGTTTGCGCACACGCTTGTGCACTATAATATCTCCTGCGTAGATGGCCAGTCTCCGTTAAGATTGGCCGCCGTGACCGAAATTTGGTCTGGAGGACATTATTATTATTATTATTAATCACTCTATTTCTATTCTAAACTTAAAGAAAATTATTTTTAGTTTTGGTTTGGTTTTCTAAAAAAGCACGTCTTTTAGTTCATTAAACTATTATTCATTTAATTTGCTGGTCTGTAGTTAATAATAATAATTTATTTAATTAAAAGCAGAGATATACAATAAAACAAATTTACATTTTCAATTAATCAATAATCTCAAATATCTTCAGGCACCTGTGTCTGAACTAGATAAATTAACATCTGTATTTTTGTATTGGATTATGACAGTTAGGAAACAGAGAGTGCACTTGTGTTTGCGCACACAATTGTGCACTATAATATCTCCTGCGCGAATGTTAAGTCTCCGTTAAGATTGGCCGTCGTGACCGAAATTCGGTCTGGAGGACCTCGTTAATATTACCGTCGTCTGCGAAGTAAAAAACATTGCCGACACGTCCTTACTTCCTTACTTAATATTTTAAATACGAATATGAGTTTGTTTGTTACGGTTTCATGCCTTAACTACTCGACCGATCATCATGCAATTTCGCATACACGTTGTCACGGGAACAGAAATAGACATAGAGTACCTTTCATCCAGAAAATAGTACTGTTCCCAATCTACCCCAACCTTACCTACATTTACGGTAGCACAGTCGCGGGTAAAATCTAGTAATGTTATAAAATAATGACGTTTGATAAAAAAGAAAAACAGTACCTTTAATCCACAGTTTATGTCACACTACAGCTTATTCAAACACTTAAATAAAAAATTAACTGGTCACACAATATTTGCGAACACACCTTACCGGCTTGAAGCCTCACTCGCAAGTAAACATAATTTAAATTGACTACGCATGTATTTTTATATGTTATGTAATATATTAATTGGCCTGATAAGTAGTTAATATTCATTAAAATATTAGCTGTATAATCGTAGTGCGTAGGCAACGGCAATACGCACAAAAAATGATTTAAAATGTAAAAAAATTAATTGTAAAATTATACTAATAGAATTATGAATACGTCACTAGCTGACCCGTGCAACTTCATCTACTTTACATAAGATAATTTTCCCCATTTTGCAACATTTGTCATCGATGCTCCGCCCCTATTGGTCCTAACGTGATGTTATATAGCCTTCCTCGATAAATATCCAACACTAAAATAGTTTTTCAATTCGAACCAGTAGTTCCTGAGATTAACGCGTTCAACCAAACAAACAAACAAACAAACTCTTCAGCTTTATAATATTAGTATAGATTTTACACTCAAGCAACCAACGATAGCCTAGTAGCAGACCGTTGGACTGCCACACAGAGGTCTCGATTTTGATTCCAAGGCGCGTATCTCTGACTTTTCAAAGTTATGTGCGTATTAAATACTTAATTATCGGTCGCTTTAACGGTGAAGGAAAACATCTCGACGACATCTGTATGTATGAGAGTTCTACATAATGTTCTCGAAGATATGTGAAGTTTGCGAAAGTGGGCCATCGTGGTGGACTATGGCCTAAACCTACTCACACTGAGAAAGGGCCTGTGCCCAGCCGTGGAACATTTTAATACAGGGCTGAAATTATATATTTATATGCACAGTTATTCTAAAAATTATATTCCATCGAATCTGCTTTAAATATGCTAATGAAAATAAGTAGCAGAAGAAAAATAGTTTTATTATATTGACCAAACGGAAGACATAGTTGTTTTAATTTGTTTGTATTGTGGATTCGAATCTTACACGACACAAAAATTTGTGTGCTTCACAAATAGTTGTGTCGACTTGTGTATTTTTGTGTTAATTGTTTGAATGTTTGTAAAGTCCCCTACGACACAGGAATTATATCTTGTTAGTATGTAGTTGCGTTTTAAAAAAATATAAATGTCAAGGAGTCATTATACTTGTGATTTTAGCCGACTTCAAAAAAGGAGCTTCTCAATTCGACTGTAACGTGCGACTGTACCTGTTTTTTGTTTTATGTGTCTGTCTTTTTTAACCCCCGACGCAAAAACGATGGGGTGTTATAACTTTGACATGTCTGTGTGTGTGTGTGTATGTGTGTGTGTGTGTGTGTGTGTGTGTGTGTGTGTGAGTGTCTGTCTGTGGCATCGTAGCTCCCGAACGGATGAACCGATTTTAATTTAGTTTTTTTGTTTGAAAGGTGAATTAGTCAGGTGTGTTCTTATTTATGTTTGATGAAAATCGGTCCAAGATGGCCGCCGCCACAAAATAGTGGATTACAAATTTTTTACAGCTCCCTCAATATGGGTATCAAATGAATTTTGTGTCGGTGGTTTCTTAAATTTCTAATTTAATGATTCTAGGTGAAGTGATTTTGTTTACTCTTTTGTTATTTAAAAGCTGGTGCTTCCCATGTGGTTCCATTTAAATTTGATCAAGATCTGACCAGTCGTTTTTTAGTGTTATGCTATTTGGTTGACTTCAACTACATTGATGATGTTTACATTTTCTAGCTGAAGTCGGTTTTCTTTCTTGTTAAAAATTCTAATTTCGTAATATCACATTAGATTAAAACTCTTGAAGAGTTAGTAAGTAAGTATTTATTTATTTGCATAACATAGATGCACGTTATTACACAATATTATGACACACAGAAAACATATATTATGAAAATGAGGCCACACCACTCAGGTTTATTGTTGGTTTGCGGCTTAAACCTCTTCACGTAGGACCCATGTCCCTGTGTTAAACTCCAAAAGGACCGAGTAATATTTTAACGAAAATTCTAAAATAGTACTCCTTACAATATAAACACAATGATATCCAATACTATAATTTACACTATTCTAAAACAGTTAAGAGGTTAAGAATAGAATTGTTACTATTCAGCTACTATTTAGAGGGATCTGATAAATAAACCAATTGTTTTAGAATATTTTTTCGGCGTTTTGTTCTAGTAACACGCAAAAACCACCAAACCAATTTTGGTGCGGTTTGCCTAATTTATAAGCTACCTTTTATCTGATTCTATACTGTAGAACCGGAGATATTATACATAATTTATTTATTTAAATTATACATCTAAACCTTTCTCATGAATTACCCTGTCTATTGGTGAATACCGCATGAAAATCCGTTCAGTAGTTTTTAAGTTCATCGCGAACAGACGCGCGAATTTGTTTTATAGTATGTAGTGATAGTAATTGCAGTCGTGGGCATATCACATTTACTTATAGTGTGATAATAATAGTTATAATATCAATAGCTCAGTGGAGAGACCAAAAGACTGCAATGCAGAGGGTCTTGGGTTCGAACCCACGTCGCGCACTTCTTACTTTCGGAAGTTATATGACTTTTCGAAATTATGTGCGTATTGATTGACAAATATCGCCTGCTCCGTGCCTCGGAGAGCACGTTAAGCCGTCGGTCCCGGCTGCCATGAACATCTATGGTAGTCATTATTGGTAAGTCAGTGCCCTCTAATATCCTGACACTGGTCTAGCCTATCGATCTAGACTATCGATAGCCTTCGGGTTGCGGAGGTCAGGTGGCAGCCACTCCATGTAAAAACTGATATCCAGTCAAATCCGGTTAGGCCAGAACAGGGGGTCGCCAAGTGACTTGGGAATAAAAAAGGCTAGGGAGAAGATACCAACTATCCCACTGCTGGGTACGAGCCATCGCGCTGACCCAGTGCGGGTTGTAAGACTTCACGCATTTTTGAAAACATAGTAGAAAACTCTAAGATATGCACCACGATTGTTTCCGTTTACCTTTATAGCAAACGATAGCTTCTTTTTATTTTTTTTATAATATAGAATATTATTTCTATCACATACACACAACACCATCTAGCCCAAACTAATCAGAGCTTGTACTATGGGTACTAGACAATGGATAAACATACATATATACTTCTTTTTGTAAATACATACATATTATACATAAAAACACCCAGACCAAGACTAAAATCCATGTCCATGCACACAAATGTTTGACTTGTGCGGGAATCGAACCCGCGACCTCAGGCGTTGCAGTCGGTCACACTAACCACTACACCATTGAGGTCGCCGTTTGGTTATCTATTTAATACGCATATAACTGGATACCTCCAGCGGTCTCCCACTAGGCTTTCGTTGCTTGCTTGTGTGTAAATCATAGGCAACTATCCTATTGAGATTCATAATTCTATGCTAAGACCAGAATCAAATCAAATCAAAAATAAAATAAGGTTAGGTTACAAGGTAAGACTTATGAATGTCAAAGTTACACTAAATTTTTATGTGAATTTACATTTACTGCCACATTCAGCAAAGCAAGGGTGTAGGGCTCATGAGCAAAACGGGCAAGAAACTCATGGCCACTCTTTCCAATGAAATTCAAATAATCCAAGGTGAAATTGCCTTTTGTTATGTAAATAAAGGAATCTAGGTTATCCTTAATTACCTAATGACCATATATGTATACTAGCTGTCCCGTCAGACATCGCCTTGTTCAAAAAAAATTCCACGAATCCACTTGAACACACAAAAAAATTCATTCAAATCGGTCCAGCCGTTTAGGAGGAGCTCACTGTCAACACACGTACAGAAGAATTATATGTATATATAAAGATTATCATAATAACATATATCATATATATCTAAAGGGGTAAGCAGTGGTATATTACAACAATTCACCAGAAATAACTTGTAGTTCTAATTTATAGGAGACTAGCTTTTGCCCGCGGCGTCGCTCGCGTAATATTAGGTTAGGTTGTGTTAGTAATCGTGAAAGAACACACCTGCATGTCTGAGAGTTCACCATAATGATCTCGAAGTTATGTAAGTAAGTAAGTATTTATTTCAAAACATAAGTACACATTATTACACGAATATTTTGGGATCCCTCCTTTTCGCATAATGTTTTTTGTCCTAATATACTTCGGCATAACGATTTTGGCACAATTTGTTTTGGCATAATAATACTTTGGCATACTTTTTTTAGGCATACATTTTATGTTGGCATAATCATGTTAAAGACTAATTTGTTTTGGCATAAATTTGATTCCCATAACGTTAGTAGGCCTAATGACTATTAGCATAACGTTAGTAGGCCTAAAGACTTTTAGCATAATAGAAGTTAACTCAGATAGAAGTTAACTGATTGAAATAGTAGTCCTTAATTATTTATTTTAGGTGTATATTTTCAAAACCGACTTCACGTAGTCTTGTTTGTCCTACCCCTAGAGTGTTATTTAAAATCGCGTAGGCGTGTAGGGGCGAGGCGGCCCGCGGGCTGAGGAGCAGGCGGCTGCGAGCGAGCCGCCGCGGCTGAGGCTGGCCGGCGAAGCCGGCCAACAAGCCGAAGCTGCGGTGGTGAGCGAAAGCCGTCTGCGACGATTAGCACGCGTGGGGCCGCCGGAGGCCCGCAGCGCCGGAGCCGTGACAGAAACTCATTCAACATATTCATCAATTTATGCTTTAGGATATTATGCTTAAAAAAGTTATGGTTTAGAACTTTATGCTTAATAAATTTATGCTTTACAATATTATGCTTAATCATTATTATGGTTAGAGAAATTATGCTTAAAAAATTATGCGTAAGCTGTTATGCGTAATTATATTATGCGAAAATATAATTATGCCAAACAACATTATGCTAAGTTATATTAGGTCTTAAAATTTTATGCTAATGGATAGGGAACCGAATATTTTAATACACAAAAGAAACAGAAAAGTACATATATAGGGTGTCCGATAATTAACGGATAACCTTGAAATGCCTTATAGGAGAACTGAAGGCCGTTCAGAAAAAATGAAAAAAAGTAATAAAAAGAAAAAAAAATTTTTAAATCGTGCAATCAAAATATTAGCGTAGCATACTTTTGACTGTCTATCTATAATAAAACAACAAAAAACCGATGGATTACATTCATTTATGATCGTAGTATACAAGAAAGTTATACATGGTAATTAAAAAAAACACATATCTCAGGTAGTAGTTTGGATAGATTTTTTTTCAATTTTTTTTCTGAACGTCCCTCATTTCCACATTTCCACTATAAAACATTTCCAGGTTATCCATTAATTACCGCACACCCTGTATAATGAAAATGAGGTTGACGCTCGGACGTACATCACTTACACATACACAGAAATATACCTAAGATATACATACGGCCGTGTGGTGTCCGGTGTTAGAATAGCACCACCCCCTACCAAAGGACAGAGGTGTCGTAAGAGTCGACTGAAGTCCATGGGCGTAAATTTTCGACCTTACGCTCTTACAGGGGAGATGGGCCTCTAAGCATCGGTTTGCAACCCATCTAGGAGAAGGAAAACTCCGAAATTCAACCCGGAATGGAGTCTCCGATAGGTGCAAGTAGAGTTCAACTCGAAATTAGCGGCAGACCCCTGCAGCCAACCTGGCTCCACATGTATTGGCTTGCCTTTCATGTGGGATCAGCCAGCAAGACCGAGAGGGTAATGCAGGTCCTGGGCAACACTGCGTTTCCTTAACCCCGTCCCAGGCGGTGTTATGTCTGTGGAGAGGTCACTCCACCCATGTAAGTTCTGCTGCGTGGTCAACAACACGGAAAGTGGCAGTTACCAGTTATAAGGCTAGGGGTCACTTTCGACAGTGGGAGGGCCCATCGAAGGTCCAATGTTCGGTTACCGCCCGCTTCAAGCCGGGCAGCCCCCGGTCAGTAAGGTATCGTTCCGTCCCGGCACTGGTCTGCTCCTTTAGGGTGTAGGGAGCACTAGCTTTTGGCTAGATGGCTGGTACCGTTATTTATAACACCTACTGATAAAAGAAAGCAGTGCAAAACTTCGCGCCCCCAATCCATGCGCATTGCAACATGGAATGTCCGTACTATGAGGACAGGCCTCCCGAATACCTGTGGAGGCTCACAAGTATGCAGCACGCAAGACCTGCGCAAAACTGCTGTAATCGGTGTAGAATTAAATAAATTAAACATCTCGGTTTGTGCCTTGCAAGAAACCAGACTACCCAACGAAGGTTCACTGCGCGAGTCCCTATACACATTTTTCTGGAAAGGAAAAGACTCTACTGATGTTCGCGAGCATGGAGTTGGTTTTGCGGTCCGAAACGACATTTTATCCGCCATTGAGAGCCCTCGCGGGATTTCGGAGCGCATAATGGTCTTAAGGCTCAATAGCAGTTGTGGGTTTGTTTCCCTTATCTCTGCCTACGCTCCGACTCTAACATCTTCGGACGAGTCTAAAGATCGTTTTTACATTCAACTAGCCGAGACAGTTAAAAATGTCAGCAGTGGCGATCACCTCTATATTTTAGGTGACTTCAACGCTCGTGTCGGTCGGGATCATTCCGCTTGGCCAAGTTGTATTGGTTACCATGGAGTTGGCAACATGAACGACAACGGCCAACGCTTACTAGAGTTTTGCTCGGAGCACGGGTTATGTGTAACCAATACATATTTCAAGGGCAAAATGACCCGTAAAGTTTCCTGGAAACACCCGCGATCCGGCCATTGGCATCAACTAGATGTAGTACTTTCCAGAACTAAGGATCTCCGTGAAATTCTTCATACACGTACCTTCCATAGCGCCGATTGCGACACCGACCACTCTCTTGTGGCAGCGCGCGTGGCTATCACTCACAAGAAGATTTATTCGTCCAAAATGCCAGGTAGAAGATAGATAAACCTTTCTAATATCAGGAACGACGAGAAAGTCCGAAAATTTGAGCGTATGGCTACCGCAGAACTTGATGCCTGGGACG
This sequence comes from Catocala nupta, assembly GCA_963675205.1. Taxonomy (NCBI): domain Eukaryota; kingdom Metazoa; phylum Arthropoda; class Insecta; order Lepidoptera; family Erebidae; genus Catocala; species Catocala nupta. Next base: position 16,264,789 of record OY776105.1, on the reverse strand, counting down.
CTAATACATCTATAAGCGTTGAGTGGAACAACGTCAAAAAACTACTGACTGATTGCGCCAGTGACGTTTTCGGTCAAATGAAAACAAAGTCAGAGGACTGGTTCGCAGAAAATGCTGAACACCTACAACCTTTGCTGGACTCAAAGCGTAATGCTGCTCTAAGGCACCGCATCTCTCCCTGTCTAGAGACCGACAAGGCTCTTCGAGCGAGCAAAGCAGCTCTACAACGAAGTGCCTGATATTTTGCGAACTTATACTGGTCGAGTCTCGGTAATGCAATTCAAATGTGTGCAGACAGAGGAGACATTAGTGGCGTTTACGAGGGTATCAAACGGGCTCTAGGACCTATTATTAAGAAGACGGCCCCTCTAAAGGACGCAAACGGTGCTATCATCACAGATAGCCAAAAACAGCTCGATCGTTGGGTCGAGCACTACACAGGTCTCTACTCACGTCCTATATACCTACAACCAGAGGCTGCTCAATGCATGCCCAAACTGGATGTATTGAGTGAGCTAGATGACCCACCGTCTGTAGAGGAATTCATCAAGGCTGTTAAACAGCTTAAACGCGGCAAGAGTCCCGGCGGTGATGGCACCCAAGCCGAAATAATAAAGCTCCAGTGCATGAGACCGATACTGCATAATCTACTTTGTAAGTGCTGGGAAGCGGGAGAAGTGCCACAGGACATGCGTGATGCTAACATCGTCACATTATACAAAGGGAAAGGAGATCGCGGCGATTGTAACTGTTACCGTGGCATTTCTCTTTTGAGTATAGTTGGCAAGCTTTTCGGCCGAGTCGTTCTGTCTAGACTCCAAAAACTTGCAGATCGCGTATATCCTGAGGCACAGTGTGGATTCCGTTCCCAGCGGTCCACAGTGGATATGATTTACGAGCTTGATCGATCTAGCTAAAAGTACCTCGGAGAATCAACAGGTGGCGCTATACTAACGCTTTTATGTTTATGGTGAATTACGGGAGTGTAATATTGTATACAATATTCAACGAACCCTAACTTCTAAATTAGGCCGAGCCTGTATCTTAGACGTTAGTTTCGTTCCGATAAATTATACATTTAACATACATGTGTACTATTAATATTAAAACTAAAGGTACAAAATAAAAATGAGGGTATATAATATAAATTAAAGTAGGTAGGTAACTCATATATTTTGAAGCAGGGTCGGTCAACTCTGTTTCACAAAATGTTAATTGGAGGGTTGTTAGACACGACAGAGATAACGATAGTGGAAGACAAGAATACCGATACCATTATTCATTACTGCTATAATGATACCACTGAAAAAATTACACTTAAGTTTAAAAATGATTTTATTTTAATTTATTACAAATACAATGTAACAAACTTGGGAATAATTAAGAATTATATTTTTGTTAATTAAAAAATAGAGCAAAGTATCTTAATCGCAGTATAGAAAAGATAATTCAATATATAAATATTTACAATTAATTTCGTATAATTTACTGGCAACAGTGGCAACACTACAAGAAAAATGTCTGCCACTGCTTGCGCACCGATTACCTTGTAATTTCTTTTCCTAATTTTTTTTTTTATTGTAACTTTTATTTTTTTTTATTTTTGATAAACTAGTTTTGATTTACCCTGCATTAAAAATGTTAAGTCGAGCACCCTGTTCCTTCGTTGTAGTGTTTTAGTGAAATCAAGTGTTATTTTGTGAGATATAGACTAAAGTTGTGAGAAAGTGACTCTTACATTGTTTTTGTTGAAGAAAGAAAGAAAGAAACATTTATTTGCACAGAATACAGGTGGTACCAGATTTTACAATGGTGAATCGTTCAGGCTATATTCTGCCTGTATTAGGCATGCAAATATTAATAATTATATAAAACAGTTAAAATTTTATTAACAAGATGTCAAACTATATTATTATATTAAAATTTACAAATAATCAGATTCATTAGTTTTATTTTGCATGAATTCTTCTATTGTATAAAAACACTTATCTACCAGCCATTTTCTTAACTTAAATTTAAAATATTTAAATGGAAGTTCTCTTAGAGTCCTAGGCAGTTTATTAAAAACTGATATGCACATGTGATAAACATTCTTTTTATTTAAGGTTGTTCTACAAAATGGAATTAATATTTTAGTAGGATCTCTTGGTCTGTATTTCGTAACATAATCCCTCTTAAATTTGAAAAAATCGTTATACTTCCTTACAAATACTGATACTTCAAGAACATACATGCAGGTCAATGTCAGCAAATTAAGTTTTTTAAATAAAGGTTTACAGGAGTCAAGTGGACCTACTCCACAAATAGCTCTTAAGCATTTCTTTTGTGCAATGAATGCTTGACCAACGTCAGTTGAATTTCCCCATATTATTAAACCATATCTAAGGATTGATTCTACATAGCCTTTATATGCTATACCTGCAGTCTTTTCATCTGACACGGTTCGAAGCTTTCTAAGGGCGTAGACAAATCGGCTTAATTTGAGGCAAACGTCGCTTATATGTTGTTTCCAGTTACATAATTTATCCAGAGTTATACCTAAGAATTTTATACTGTCAGCTTCTTCTATACTGTCATTTTCTATCTTTATGTTAATGATATAATCAGATTGTTTACTTTTATTCGTGCCAAATTTTATTAATTTAGTTTTTGACAGATTTACATTTAATTTGTTTGATTTTAACCATCTTAATACCGTTTGGACCTCTTTACTAATTTTCATTTCGTGAGATGTATCTTTATCCTTATATGGCACTATTATAGATATGTCGTCCGCGAATAGGACACTTTGACAATTTATTGAATCTGGTAAGTCATTTATATATATTAAGAATAACAAGGGGCCTAAAATGCTCCCTTGTGGAACGCCATATTTATTGACCCTGGATGGAGACCTATGTACACTGCATTCATTCATATCATTTAAACTAGTGATTTCAACACATTGCTGTCGATTGGTTATAAAACTTTGTATCCAATCTAATGCTACACCTCTAATGCCATATTTTTCGCATTTGGTGAACAAGATGTCATGATCTACCAAATCAAAAGCCTTACTCATATCAAAGAATATGGCTACCACCGAAATTTTCTCATCGATATATTCGGTTATATTTTTAATAAGAGAGAATGCTGCTAAGGAAGTTGATTTATTGTGTTGAAACCCATTCTGTTCTTTTTTAATGATATTATGTTTATTTATGAATTCAATTAATCTGTTGTAAAAAACCTTTTCAAAAATTTTTGATATTATAGGTACAAGAGTAATAGGACGATAGTTATTAGGTTCCTTTCTATCACCTTTCTTATACAGTGGCTTAACAATAGAATGCTTTAATTTATCTGGAAATATTCCTTGAATCAAAGAATTTGTAATTATATGGTCAAGGATTGGGGCAATGATACGCGCACTTGCTTTAATTATTTCTGTAGAAATAGAGTCATATCCCACAGCTTTGGTGTTATTTAAAGATTTAATAATATTTATGATTTCAAGGTCCGAAGTAGGTTTTAAGAATATTGATTTATCATTAGCATCAATTTGTATTTTTTGATAGTGTTCATTAGGAGAATGTAAATTATTACCGTTACTAACATTAATAAAGAAGTCATTAAGTAATGTTGCTATTTGAGTTGGATTATGGATAATATTTCCATCTTTTTGTATTGATGTTACGCTGTTAATCGAATTGATGCTATTATTTTTATCTTTAATTATATTCCAAGTGGCTTTTCCTTTATTTTTTGCTCGATTAAGTTGTTTTCTATTAATATTTTTTTTAGACCATATGATGCATTTCTTTAAAATTTTCTCATAAGTATTATATTTTTTAAGTGTGTCTTGTTTCTTATATTTATAATATAAAAACCTTAGTTGTCCTTTAATGGCACAGGCTTTTTTCAGACCTTTAGTAATCCATGCAGGAGATTGACTGTTTGAAGTCATTTTAGATTTATAGTAGGGAAAACATAACTCATAATACAATTTAAGTTCCTCGTGAAAAATACTAAATGATTTATTTACGTCTGTTTCCGCGTAGACTTCATGCCAAGATAATTGTGATATGTAATATACAAATTTTTCTATATTTTCATCACTAAAATCTCGTTTTCTAATGTACCAAAATCGTGATATTTTCTCACACTTTCCTGGAAATTCTAACACTTGCGCAGTGTCGTGATCAGATAAATAGAGCCGGTGGACTGTACCATGCGCCTCTTCATGATTACTTGCTATGAGATCGATACAGCAATTTTGTCGAGTTGGCTCGTTTATATGTAAAGTTAAATTAAAATTTGAGAGAATATTTTTTAAAGTAATTGTATTTTTATTTTTTAATAGTATATTAATGTTTAAATCGCCTGTTATTATAATTTTTTTCTTAATAATTTTGTATCTTAATTTATGTAACAATAATTCTAATTTATTAAAAAATAAATGAATGTCAGATGTAGGCGTTCTGTATAAACATATTATTACTGTATTTATACTGGGGATTTCTATACCACAACATTCAAATATATTATCACAAGAGCATTCTTTACATACTTCTATTGGCTTGCAGTCAATTCCACAATATGTTAGGATGCAAGTGCCACCACGCTTTTGGTTTTTTCTAGAATAGTAACTGCCTAATATATATCCCTTAATAGTAATATTTGACTCATCCCCTCTTTTTATAAAAGTCTCACTAAAGCATAAAATCTGTATTGGAAGATTATTTTTGGCAAGTTCAATTAGGCATAATTGTATGGTGTCAATTTTATTTAAAATACCTGCAATGTTTTGATGGAGTAGTCTTATTTTATTAGTTTTTTTATCCCCTTTTAATTCCCTTGGCTTACGCATAAAAAACTCTCATCGTTTAATATTTTAGGAGAGGTTCTGGTTGAATTACGTTTAATAATAGGAAAATAATATGGGATTGTCCCTTTTACTCTGCATGTACTTAAAGGCGAAATTTTAGAAGAGGTTCTAGTTGAATTACGTTTAATAATAGGAAAATAATATGGGATTGTTCCTTTTACTCTGCATGTACCCAAAGGGAAACTTTTAGGTAAGCCATGTTTAGTAATAGAAAAGTAATAGGGTTTTACTTTATTTGTACTAGAAGGAATGTATTTAGTTTCATAGTCTTTTGTATCTATGGTTAGATTGATTAACCTGCATATATGACCCTGTAAGTAGTGATGGTTATAGAAATGTTCATTTAAATTAGATATATCCACAAAATGACAATTATGGTAAGTGTGACATGTAAATTTTAAAAGTTTATTTAATTTTATTTCATTCAGGTATGTATTTCTATTGATGCTGAGTATTATTACATTACATTTTTTCAACAATTCTAAACTATTCTTTAAGTAAAATTGGATTTGGTTTGGGTCTGTATCATTTTCACCAATACATAGTATTACCCAATCTTTTTCTGATATGTCCAAATTATAACATGGTTTCAATGACTCGTTACACTTAGCAAACGGCTTTATAAAAGAATATATTTTGTATTTTTCGTATTTATTTGTATTCCTTGAAATTGTTAGGTTTTTACAAAGACCCATGCACTGTTGTTCTCCAATAATGAATATTCTTCTGTTGTTTTGCACACTAATATTTACTAGATTTTTAGTGTCTTCCTGTGGTGGATTGTGGCTGGAGTTAGACATTGTCATTTCCCGTTCGCCAGCGCCATATCCTGGTGCATTTTGAGTTCCTGGACCCTCTTCAGACACTGATAAAATATTATGATGTTGTCTGTGCATGTTACTGGTGTCGCCATCTGTTGGTATGTTGTCATCATCTGTCTTTAGCCCAAGTTCTCCAATACTCATGTTAAAATTGTTTTCTAGTGCCTTTTTTTGTTTTTTATTTGTTTTTAGAGAAGAAGTGATTTTTACCACTTGTGGCGAGCCTGTACAAATTTGTTTTAACTGTAGAATTTTTCGTTCATGTTCATTAATTTGCTGTTTAAGATTGCTGTTTTCCGAGTTTAAATTATCAATTTCAGCATGCGCTATTTGTAGTTGCTCCTGTAATTTTAATATTTGTTCTTTGTAGCATTCTGAATCCTCGTTATATAACAGTGCAGTGGATAAATCTGGTAAGCTTCTTGCCAAATTATCTGAGTTGGTCGATATAAATGACATGTTTAGTGACTCATTTAATTTTTTGGTCCTTTGAGAGCGAAAGGTAACATTCTGGTACTCCATTTCAAGGTTTTTTTTCCCAATATAGTAATATTATTATAATGACCTCTTTCGGCTAATCGCAGTACCACATAGTTATGTATTATTACTATAATATCGATTAACTGTGCTAGTTCAGTTACTCGTCGATAGATGTCGTACGATATTTTTTTTATCTATTGGTACATAGATGGCGTTATTGGTAATAAACATAAACGCAATATTATCTGTGATATAAGAATGTGTTGACGGTTTTGAATTTTGTAACGATTTATATTTTCCCACATACACTTTTCAAATACTTTTTATCTTTTTATGCACTGAAATGATATTTTGTTCACTCAAATCTGTTGTTCGTAGGTATTTACAAGATTTTACAAGATTTTAGAGCACTTTTAGAGTTAAAAGTCCTTTAATAACTCTTTTGTCGATTTTATGTTCAAGTCACTTTATCACTAAATGTTTATTGTTGTTTTAACTGTTATTATAATTGTTATGTTTTATGTTGTTTTGTTGTTTACGTACATAGGTACGTAAACAACTTTATTATGAATATAGATTCATAGTAAGATTTCTATGTATTGCTCTATTCACAAATAAACCGTTTATAATAAAGTTATGTACATATTTTATTGAACTTTCTAAACTGTGTTTTTCGATTAAGTTTTCTTTGAATATGTGAACGCTGATTCCATTAATAACCAGATTTCTATAGAATAACATAACATATCTAAATCGGCATACACATTAACTTAAAGGAACTATTCTAAAAATACAGTGCTTCTAATTTTGAACCCCTAATATTGACAAGCAAATAGATATACATACCCATATATATACCTATACACCACCAATTTTGAATTTCTCGCGCTAATAGAAACGACATTTACGATAGTTTTGTGTGGGCTGCAAATAGATGGCGCACGACGCTAAGGAAAAATTTCCTCACAAATTTTGTATGAAGTGGTCATTCTTCTCTGCGAGTATAAGTGTTCTGTGTTTTGAAGTAAGCTTAGAAAAAATAATCATTAGTGTCGTACCTACAACAACATTGATGAAATTAAATTACTGTGTATATGAACCAAGGCACATAGTTTTTTTTTTGACATGTGTTCACTTATTTGATACTGAGTTTTTTTTCTTTTCTCGTCAAAATGTCCGCACTCCGCCTGATGGTAAGCAGTCGTGTGGTCTAAGAGCAGTGGCCTCCACATCGTCCTCATAGCAGCAGAGGCGATGTTGAGGTCTCTACTTTGACGGCCTGAGAAGGTGCTTTCTCACGCCCTGCTTCAAGGACCCAGGATTGAAGGAAGGAGGAGACACGTGCCTTGGCAGAGAATTCCATACCTTGATCGTTCGGCAGAGGACCCAAACTTGTTGGTACGCACCCTGGTCGACTCCACCGTGTACAGTAAACACCGGGTAAGTATGTTTGTGTAATTGAGGTAGGTAAAGTACGTTTATGTGATTAAAATATATTTATATTTTTGTATTTGAATGTTAAATAATAATAATAATAATAATATTCTACTACATACACACAACACTATCTAGCCCAAACTAAGCAGAGCTTGTACTATGGGTACTAGACAATGGATAAACATACATATATACTTTTTTTTTTGTAAATACATACTTATTATACATAGAAACACCCAGACCAAGACAAACATCCATGTTCATGCACACAAATATTTGTCTTGTGCGGGAATCGAACCCGCGACCTCAGGCGTGGCAGTCGGTTACACTAACCACTACGCCATCGAGGCCGACCACTATGATAATTTAGTTAAATGCACATTCAATAATAGTCTATCAATATTCTTTACATGTCACATAACATATTACACAAACAATTTACTTATTCTTAGGACTTAACATTAATTACCACATGTTTATTTATGTAGCTCACTACATTATCCACATCCTAACTAATATTATAAATGCGAATGTGAGTTAGTTTGGTACGCTTTCACGCCTTAACTACTCGACCGATCCTCATGAAATTTCGCATACGCGTTGTCAGGGAAATTCTACTTTTGTTATTTAGGATAACTTTTACTAACGACATAGACAAAACGTTGCATTGTTGTATAGTAAGTATTAAATACATAATACTTTATGTTTGATAGCTAAAAAAAGACACGATACTATAATTCTACCTAATAATATAAATGTGAATGTGAGTTTGTTTATATGTTTGTTTGTTACGCTTTCACGCGGTTACTACTCGACTGAATATCATTAAATTTTCCATACACGTTGTCAGGGAAGCAAAAAGGACATGGGTAACTTTTATCTAGATAATAAGTATTGTTCCTAACCTAACTTACATTACAATGCATGATAAGTCACGAGCAAAATCTAGTTGAAAATCCTTACTAATATAAATTTGAAAATAAATCTGTCTTTCTGTCTGTCTATCTGTTACCTCTTCACGGCTAAATCACTCAACCGATATGGATGAAATTTGGTACAGGGATACTTTAAAACCTAAGGAAGGATATTCTGTCACATACACACAACACCATCTAGCCCAAACTAAGCAGAGCTGGTACTGTGGGTACTAGACGATGGATAAACATACATATATACCGTTTTTTTTGTAAATACATACATATTATACACAGAAACACCCAGACCAAGACAAACATCCATGTTCATGCACACAAATGTTTGACTTGTGCGGGAATCAAACCCGCGACCTCAGGCGTGGCAGTCGGTTATACTAACCACTACGCCGTCGAAGCCGACAAAGGCTACTTTTTATTAATGAAGGTACAACGCAGGCGGGGCCGCGCGCAAAAGCTAGAAATTTATATAATAGTATGCTAAATTATTTGGCACTAACATTTCACTCGCTAATAAGTTATTGTTCTATAAATAGCTGTTTTTACATTCGTGTTTTGGAAAGTCATTAAGGTAGTCACTGCCTTTGCTATAGTTAAATTTGATTTATTTATATAACATTTATATACCAGAAATCTCAGTTTTATAATATTTTTGAAAGGTTGCTTGCATTTTAAAAAGTAAGTCTTATAACTTTTATTGAAGGCACAAATCTATAATAATATTATAAAGCTGAAGAGTTTGTTTTTTTGGTTGAATGCGCTTATCTCAGGAACTACTATTTTTTTTCATAGCAATATTATTTATTTTAAATAAACCGTAAACTGTTTGCTGTAGCGGCGGAAAACCTCAAACAGAGCAAATACAGTAATTTAATTGGTAATTACGTTTTTGAGCTGTTTGGGGTGGAGACGCTAGGTTCATGGGGTCCGGGCACGTGCGCTTTTTAGAGATTTATCTAAGCGCCTAATCGACGCTTCGCGTGACCAGCAGGCTGGACTTTTCTTGGCTCTAGGAATCAGCATTGCCATTCAACGTGGAAATGCTGCCAGTCTTCTGGGCACTTTCCCGGTGGACAGCGATGCTGATGAATTTTACGACGCTGCTTAAACCAGCCATTTCCTTTCTTTGTATTAAATTTATAGTCCCATATTTTGTTACTTTTCATGTTTTATTTATAAGTGGTTAGGTTTGTTAATATTTGTAATTAATTTGTGTATATATTATTAATTATTTAATTATGTCACTATTGGCTTGAATTGAAAAATTCTTTTAGTGTTGGATAGCCTATTTATCGAGGAAGGCTATAGGCTATATAACATCACGCTACGACCCACGGGGGCGGCGCAGTAACCATAAACGCGGGTGAAACTGCGGGCACAGCTAGTAACTCATATATTTCCATAATCTTTTAACAGAAATATATTTTTGATTCCAGCATGGGATCCGGCGTATGAAATAGAACAAGCTGTTCTTGCTCGCCAGAAGCCCATGAACGATGTGATGGATCGAGGAAACTCCTCCATTCAGCAGTTCTATAAAGACACCATGGTGTTCGTGACGGGTGGATCTGACTTTATTGGGAAGCAGTTGGTGGAAAAGCTATTCAGGTAATCATGACCCTTGTTGTCTAGTATCTGGTGATATGGTTGGCACACCAGTAAAATATCTTAGGCGTATATTATACAGAATAGGCGTAAGGCGGAGGTATAGCGACGGTCTGGCACAGGCATGGAACGGATAAGGCAAAGACGCCATTAAAATTATACAGAAGAGGCAATGATACGGCAAGGTAGCAGAGCAGCTCTTCCTCTTTCCTAAATTGCTGTGCCCAACAGGGTACATAATCTTTCTAATTCCTTCTTTCTTTTAAAAGGCAAACCCCTCATTATGAAGAATTTTTTGTCGCGGGGGACTTTACAAACATTTAAACAACGGACATAAAGAACATAAAGACTCGGAGCAACTATTCGTGGATCACACAAATTTTTGTCCCATGTGGGATTCGAACCCACAACACTCGGCGCAGTGGCAGTGGCGAGGTAACCACTTAAACGACTAAACCATCCGTGCGGTCTTTGCCTCTTCTGTATAAAGCAATATCAAGCCAAGGTAGCTACGTGACCTTGGTTTTTTTTTTATACTACTAAGGTGGCAAGCAAGCATACGGCCCACCTGATGGTAAGTGATCACTGTAGCCTATGGACGCCTGTAACACCAGAGGTATCACTTGCGCGTTGCCGACACTTTAGGAAAGAAAGAAGAGAAAAGGGATGTGGGAAGGAAGAATACTGCTATTTGACGTCGATATTCTGTGAGAGGGGATTCCTTCTCCAGTCGAGCCGGTCCATTCATGCTGAAATCAGCGAGGCTCTACATTCTAGCGTTTTGTACATAAAGGTTTTAGAGGCACCATCCAAGAGTCGTATAGAGTCACATAGAGGCACCTTCGTCTCGCCTTACGCCTTCTCTATAATTTACGCCCTTAATCATACGATTTGTATAAGTCTGGTACCATAGGATTTTATCACAGTACTCCATCCAGTGCAATACACGCGGGCTCGGAACATAGCCTTGAAAACTAGCGGTATGCGATTTTTTATATAAACATTTGAATTATTAAAATGCTTAAGTTATTCTGATGTATTCATATAATTGTATTCAAACGAAATTCAAATGAATTTAATTGTAATCCAATACATTTATCGGACGACGTTAAAAAGTATATCAATGCACTGTTTTATGACCATGAGAAATTGTGCTTTAACAATTTAAAAGTGTATTTTTGTTCTATCCGCCATTCTTAGTATATATTTGTGTAATTTTGACCTATTTTTATGTATGTAAACAATTTAATCCACCGAATAATAACGGTTGTATACATTGGATAATAATAGGCCTATTTCATTGATCCCGGTCACTTCAAAAATATTTTAGTCAGCAATGCGTAGAAGGTTGACTTGTTTAATAATATTTAGAAAAATCAACAATACAGTTTCAAAGAGGTAAGTCTACGACGTTAGCGTGTTATGATTTAGTAAAACAATTAGTAAAGGGTGTAGACAGTAATAGGACGGGAATAGTCGTGTTTTTTGACATGTCAAGAGCATTCGAACTGGTGTCCCATAATCTATTATTGAAAAATTTAAACGATATGGTATTAGAAGCCCAGCTCTAAGTTGGCTTGAAACATATTTAATAGGCAGAAAGCAATCAGTAAAAATACAACACATAAATGATAAAAAATAACTACAAATAACAATTTCTCACTAATAAATTTGCTGTAGGTATCCCAGGGCAGTGTTCTCGGCCCTCTGTTATTCTTACTTTATATAAATGACCTACCTGACATCACTTCCAACTCATGACATTAGTAATACAATTAATAATATATTAATATTGCTCGAAAATAATAAATATAATAAGTTAATTTAAATAAAACAAAATTCATTCAATTTAGCATGTACGGTAAACCACATAAAAACATAAAAATATATAAGGATATAAGGATCACGAAATTAATGAGGTCAAAAGCACAACTTTTTTAGGATTTTATTTGGAAAAAATCTAAACTGGAAGCTGCACATGGAAAACGTATGTAGTAAATAAAACAGATTTGTGTATGTCCTTTACAAATTAAGTAAAACTTACACTGAACATAGTGTGCTGGCGGCATATCACGGCTATGTATCTTCTGTACTAAACTACGGTCTCATATTGTGGAGCAATTCCACTTAGGTACAACGTGCTGTTTTGGCACAAAAGAAATGTGTTCGAGCCATTCATGCCATATCACCATGGGAGCCCTGCAAGTCGCTTTTCAAACGGTCTCGCATACTCACTCTATCGTGTATACAAGAGTCAGCTAAATTTGTTATTGCATTACAAATTACACTCTAACTTGTTTAAAAAAGCAAGACACTTATACCCTCGTAACACCAGGCATCCCAACAGAATTATATTGATTATAGAGAATTATATAATATATATAAAAATAGTTAAGTAATGTGTGGACGCATTTTTAATGCGTTACCTAATAGTTTCAAACAAATGCCTACTCACAGACTGCAAGAAATTCAAAGACCGGCTAATTGATAAACCCTTTTACTCAACAAAAGATTACTTTGAAGCTTGTCAAAAATGAATGTAAATTGTAGTAAAAGCGTAATATATGAGCATGATATATAACAATTATTAGTAAATAAATAAATATTCTACCACATACATACAACACCATCTAGGCCAAACTAAGCAGAGCTTGTACTATGGGTACTAGACAATGGATAAACATACATAAATATTTTTCTTTTTGTATATACATACATATTATACATAGAAACACCCAGACCAAGACAAACATCCATGTTCATGCACACAAATGTTTGACTTGTGCGGGAATCGAACCCGCGACCTCAGGCGTAGCAGTCGGTTACACTAACCATTTCGCCATCACCATCATCTAAGCAATAATTTACAATTTAAGAATTATATATGATGTATTTCTGATTTTAATTAAAAATTGCATGTCACAGTTTGACAAAATATATATGGCTCCAATTATATAATATTCCAACTTATATACCTACATTTTATGCAAATAAAACTATTCTATTTTATTCTTAAGCCTAGTATAGATTTTGTCAAGGAACAGAAAAGTTCATCCTTTTCTGTTCCCTTAACAACGTGGATGCGAAATTTCATGATAATTGGTCAGGCTAAGGCGCGAAAGCGTAACAAATAAACAAACCCACGTTTGCATTTATAGTATTAGTTAGAAATGTACCTAATAAAATAAAACACAATATATTACTGGAAAGTTTTAAATAAGAATTGTGTTATAGATGCCAGTAGCGCGTTCTACTACTACTTATATAAGACTAGCTATCACGAAAGACGTTGCCCTGCAAAAAAGAAAAACAGGTCTATAACATTCTCGAATACACTTGAACACACACTAAAAATTTCATCAAAATCGGTCCAGCCGTTTAGGAGGAGTTTAATTACAAACACACGCACAGAAGATTTATATAGATATCCCTAGGCTGCAAAGAAGTCGAGTAGTTAAGGTGCGAAAGAAACTCACATTCGCATTTATAATATTAGTACATAAAGATACAATGTGGATGCTGAACTCTTTGAAAATAAATAGGATGGTGCTGTAAAAGATATGTTTTACATTTTCAGATCATGCGATATAAAGAAAATGTACATGTTGATTCTGCTCCACATACAGGTTTGTATGTGGAGTGTAACCTTTGGAGCTACTACACCTTTTTGAGAGATTTGTTGTGTATTTGAAAGGTACACTATTCCATACATCGTTTGGAAACAGTACTTTTTTGGATGAAAGGTGCTCTATGTCCTTTTCTGTTCCCCTGACAACGTGGCTGTGAAATTTCATGATGTTCAGTCGAGCAGTTAAGGCGTAAAAGCGTAAAAAGCAAACTCACATTCACATTTATAATATTAGTTAGGATTACAAAATCCATATTGTTTTTAATACACAGTCACTCCCAACGATGCGCGTGCGCCGACTATTAAAAATTTTATAATTTTAACGAAAATTTGTGTATCAGCAAGATTAAGAACATAAAACAATATATTTTGTTTGCAGTTGTATGACTATCTACGTAAAAAGAAGCCGGTGTTTGCTGATAAAATAGTTCCTATGTAAGGAAACGTGGCTGACATCCGACTTGGTCTTAGTGACAAAGACAAGCTTACTGATGAGGTAATAGATGAATATAATAAAGATCTTGTAGTTATAAGTGTAACAAGGATAGCTTAGTGGTGTAAGCCGTTGCCTTCAACTGCCACTGCGCCGAGTGTTGAGGGTTCGATGAACGATTATTTGGATCACACAAATATTTGTCATCTGTTTAATCCTGATGATGATCATACGGGACAAACATTTATGTCATCCATTAATAGTTGTTCCTAGTCTGGGTGTTCTTTGTGTCCGTTGTTTGAATGTTTGTAAAGTTCCCCTCGACACAGAACTCCTACCTAGTGAGGAGCTGCCTTTTTAAAAACAATAAGCACTCAGGCTCGAAGCAACTATTTGTGAATCACATAAATTCTGTGTGGGAATTAATCCAGGACATTCGGCGCAGTCCATCCATGCCGTCTAGATCAGAGTCATATAGGTATATTTATATATTTTATTTTATTTAATTTAATTTAATTTAATTTATTTTTATTTAATTTTATTGCATTTTATTTCATTTTATTTTATTTACTTATTTTTATTTAATTTTATTGCATTTTATTTCATTCTATTTTATTTTATTTATTTATTTATTCAAGAATAATATTTAACATTGTATTTGAATTTGGCACTATACATAACACAGAAATTGATTATACATTATGGCACTCAATGGAATACTTAATTAAGAATAATATAAACAATATTCGTAAAGATATGCATAGATAGCGTAGATAGCTGTGTTTCTTAACCTCTCTGTACTTTGTGGATGAGATTTATTTATTCGTTTGATCTTACAAGCTAACAGATTATGATATCCAAAACGCTTACAAGATGAATCTTCTAACAATTTATTTATAGTTTAATATATTACATATGTGAAGTCTAGATGTGATGTTTTCCAACAAAAATATACGCTCCGACCAGAGAGCGATTTAGTGATCTAGGTTGGCGGGCTAATGCCATCTTTACGATGTCAGAAGCGTAAGCGTGATACGTGATAACTCGAGTCTTTAAGACCTGCCTGAATAACTTGAATCTTGCAAACTTCGTTAGCGTGATTAAGGGTCTAGTACAATTTGCATTTGACTACAGCGCCATCTCTGTAGCTAGGCTAGCAAATTTGAGGGTGCGCGGTGGATGCCTTTCTGTCTGTGGGGACTCCGCACAGACAAAGAAGTTCAGCCTACGTCCAATAGATGGCGCTAAATACAACAGACGCATAAAAATTACGTCATACAATCCTGAATCGCACAAGTAACATTTACAAAGCGACTAAGTAAATATACAAGTTCCGGATATCATCCGTTGGGCCGCGGCCCGCCAGGCACGATCACCCAGCCCGTCGTAGGATCCTCCCTTTATGTTGGATGGACATCACACCTCGTTCCTCCACATATCCAATTATTTTAATACGAGTACGGTTTTCGAATCTTAGTTTTAATTAAATCTTATATTGAAGAGAAAATACTTTTCAAATTTTACATAATGCTAAAAAAAAAACATTAAATATCCGTCTGGCAACAAATGAGCGGCCCTAAAGATGCCTCGCGCTTAGACGAAACACGTGTCGACGCATATTTTGTGTTAGAAACGGAATACTGCAAGTTGGAGTACGCACGGGTCCCATGTCGTGGCTGTCCCTATTCAGAGGAGTCCGGTATTGTCAACCTTTTCCTATTGCAATAGTTGCGGTGGGCAATTCGAGAGTGCATGACGGGTTCTTCTCTTCCCAATAATTTTATTACAATGGATTGCCGCCTAGTAACGCCTAATTATTTTTCATATATTTTTATCTTTCTGTTCACCAGGTGAATGTGATATTCCACGTGGCTGCGACAGTGAACTTCGACGCGCCACTCAAGGAAGCCACCCATTCATCAACCTACCAGGGAGGCGCTTACACTCGCCAGACAATGTATACACTTTAAGTAAGTCCTAGAATAATTTCAATTCTACCCAATATCCTTGCAATGTAGTATTAAGACTAGCTTTGCCCGTGGCTTTAAACAGTTTTTTTGTTCTGCATTAAAGATACACTATGTCCTTTTCGGAACCACTGACAACGTGTACGCTCAATTTTATGATGATCGGTCCAGTAGTTAACGAGTAAAAGCGCAACAAAAAAACAAACTTATATTCGCATTTATATTATGAGCAAGGATTTTAAAAGTTCTAGCAGTAATTTGCTTACAATTATATCTAAACTAAAATACTTAAGTTAGAAGTGGGTTCACGTCGGCTGTGCAAAAGGTTTATTTGGAACCCATAATCTCGAATGCAAATCCATTGCCTCATTCATTTGGCTACCTTTTTAACTTTCTAACAAATTCTTTATTTATATCTTAAATTACTGGTAAATTCAAATTGTATTGTTATAATAAAAATGACTTGATTGCCATCTTAGTGAACAATTGACCATCTTAATCCTAGTCGTATTATAATTATATAGTTAAAGTGCGCTTGGTTGATAGTTTATTAATCTTAGTTTCATTGTTGCCCGAATCAATCCTCACACAGTGTTATTTTTATTACTATTGTCAATTCTGTATCTTTATAAATAGGGATGATTACCTACCAAAGAGGTAATCATTATTCTAATTAAATGTAAAATATTGACTAACTCAATACTTATATAAGTAATGCGTCAGTTAATAGAAAAGTATTTGTACCTTATTCGATCGTGAATAATTTTATTATGTTCTTTTTTGATAGTAGGTATTTTCACTTGTCTGTTTGTTAAAGCATTATTTCCTATAATTGATTGTGCAGCAGTACAACAGTGTAATAACTGTTTGCAGATCTAAAATCTGTTTATTTTTTTTGTTATACTGTCACGCCTTAATTACTCGACCGATCACCATGAAACATACATACACGATGTCAGGGGTACAGAAAAGGACATAGGCTACCTTTTATCCAAAAAATAGTAATTTTTCTAACCCAACCTAACCTACACTTACGCGAGTGAAGCCGCAGGCAAAGTTTAGTTGGTAAATAAACGAGATGGGTGTAAAAACTCAGAATTCAACCTCTTCGTCTTCATCACACCTTTTATTTTTCATCAGCTTTTTGAAATGTCTCACTGCTAAAGCCTCTCCCTTGGACTTCCAAATCACTCGGTGGATATCTTACCTGACGACCTTGTGACCACTATATCTCGGGGGTCTTTTGACCCACAGGGCCCATATTCGAACTCGACCGAAGGATGACACCAAGGTGTCTGCACACCAAGTTACAAGTCAATCGGTCCCGTGGTTCCGGAGCTATGCCTGTCACTAACAGACAGACACACAGACCCACATAGTGTTTTCATTAACCTCTTCGAAGAAGACTCAGAGGTTAATAAATATAAATTGTGATACCCGCAGATGTTTCAACCACACGTCAACAGTATTCGCCCACACCACCAGGAGTCGTATCGACACAGACGTCGAGGAGAAGTTCTATCCTACTCCAGTGTCTCCTGACGTCATGATCGGAATGGTGGAGCACATTAACGAGGAGCAGCTGAATGCTATCACACCTGAGTTAGTTTCTATCATGTATTTTATTTTCCTACAATAGCAAAGGAGAATACACATCCCTCCTGATTTTAAAAATCTGCTGTACCTTATTGATATATAGGATATAACAATTCAAGAAACAATGAGTATTCATAATAGCAACAATAGCTTAGTGGTAGAACGTTTGACTGCCACACAGAGGTTTCGAGTTTAATCCCAAGACATCTCTGACTTTTTAATAATAATAATAATGAAGCGAGCGGGTTGGTATCCGTGGCCGCTTCTAAATAATAATATAATTGTTCACGACACAGGAATCGAACTTTGATATGCGCCATAGGTTAGTTAGTATAGGTGGAAAAGCAAACTAAGGCAGAAGGCACTAGAGGAAGTGAAAGCAAATACAGAATGTGTATTAAAAATATGAGACACGGTATTTATAGTTAAACATTATTAATAATAATTATGGTTCGCGCTTGACACTTTTACCAATGAGTTTGACGCCCACAATATGGTCGCCGACCGTAATACAATAGAATATCGGGCGGACATCTTATTGCGCCAGCGCCGCTGGCTCGGTAAGCAGTAGCCATGTTGAAAGGGGTGGCGTCTACGGTCGGATCACAACAACATCACGCCATATGACGTAGGGTGGCGTGATTTCTTGGTTGGGCCTCAGTTTAGAAAGCGGTTACGGTAGCGGATATTGCTCGCTACAATAACATTTATTTGTCAGAATATTGTCAGATTGTTTGGAGTAATTATAGCACATAATTCTACTGAATTAACTGTGTACATTATTATTAGTATGTATTATTAGTTAAATATCGGTTGCTTTAACGCTGAAGGAAAAGATTGTGAGAAAACCTGCACGTCTGAGAGTTCTCTGGAATATTCTCGAAGATGTTATGTGGAGTCTACTAATAGGGCTGTCTTGCAGCTTGGTGGACTATGTCCTACTACTGACTACGTCCCTCAGTAGGACAGTTGATATAATAATAATAATAATAATGCTCCACAAAGCAGGTAGCACTCACGAGCCTGGAAATTATAGACCGATCACCTGCTTACCAACGGTCTATAAGCTTCTTACGTCTATTCTGAGAGCCAAAATTTCAAAACATATTGAAATCAATTCTATTATGTCGGCCTCTCAGAATGGTTGTAGGAAGGGGGCTCGTGGTACGAAGGAACTCCTCCTCATTGATATGGCCATTAGCCAACAGGTTCGCCGTAATCACAAGAGTCTGGCGACATGTGCCGCATACATGGCTCTTGAGGGTGCTGGAGCTGTATAAAGTAAATACAACTCTATGCACCTTCTTGAAGTTATGTATGGGGCAATGGAAAACGGCTCTTTACTATCCAGGGTGTCGACAGACCCAGGCGACCAGCGAGCTAATGCAGATTAAGCGAGGTATATTTCAGGGCGACAGTCTGAGTCCTCTTTGGTTTTGCCTAACGTTGAACCCTCTCAGTACATTACTAGAGGGTTCAGGGCTAGGTTACAGGTTAAAGAGAGGCGGTCAGGTCGTATCACACTTGCTATACATGGATGATTTAAAGCTGTTTGCCCGCACTGATTCACATTTGATAGACTTACTAAGAGTAACTGATTGCTTTAGTAAATCTATCAACATGGAGTTTGGTGTGGATAAATGTGCAGTCATGCATGTAAAGCAAGGAAGGATGGTGGAATCTGAGAGCATTGAACTTTCAGATTCCATTAACCTAAGATCGCTTCTCATTACTGATACCTACAAATACTTGGGTATGTCACAAGCCTTAGGTATAAATGAAGCGGACATGAAACAATCGTTGAAGGAGCGCTTTTTTGGTCGCCTGAGAAAACTACTTAACAGTCTTTTATCAGGCGGCAACAAGGTGCGCGCTTTTAACGGTTGGGTCATGCCGCTTCTTTTATACTCCTTTGGCATACTTAAGTGGACTCAGACTGAGTTAGATGCCCTGGACAGGAAGGTCCGTACACTGTTGACGGCATACCGAATGCATCATCCTCGTTCGTCTGTGATGAGGTTGTACATCCCGCGGAAATGTGGGGGTCGAGGTTTTCTAAATGCCAAAACCCTCCATAATCGTGAGGTGTGCAACCTTAGAGAATATTTCCTTCAAGCGAACGTGGATATGCATCGTGATGTTATCGCAGTGGATAACGGACTCACCCCGCTTAATCTGGCTAAAGAGAACTGGCGCATCCCTATAGTACTAAGCATTGACGACCGCAAGAGTGTATGGCAGAGCAAGGAGCTTCACGGTAGGTTCTACAAGGCCCTATGTGGACCTGATGTAGACGTTCTCGCCTCCGTGAACTGGCTACGCTTCGGTGACCTCTTTGGGGAAACCGAAGGGTTTGTCTGTGCAATTATGGACGAAGTTATCAAGACGAATAACTACCGGAAATATATCCTGAGGGATGGTACGATTGACATATGTCGGGCGTGCCACCAACCCGGTGAATCCCTCAGGCATATAGTTTCCGGTTGTTCTCGTCTTGCTAACGGCGAGTACTTGCACAGACATAACCAAGTAGCCAGAATTATCCATGAGCAACTTGCTCTGAAGTACAAACTTGTAGAGGTCGAGGTGCCTTACTACAGGTATGTAGCGGAACCAGTTCTCAAAAAGGACCATATCACACTGTATTGGGATCGATCTATTATCACAGACAGGACTGTTGTTGCCAACAAGCCTGATATTGTGGTAATAGATCGATCAGAGCGCCGTGCAATGATTGTCGATATTACCATCCCTCATGATGGCAACCTCGTGAAAGCTGAGAAGGAAAAATAACTAAAATACCTGGACTTAGCACACGAGGTTGTCGATATGTGGGATGTGGACTCGGCAATCATTGTACCGATAGTCGTTACGATAAACGGTCTAATAGCCAAGAGCCTCAACCAACATCTTAAGAGGCTCGCGTTAGGTGCTTGGGTCAAGGGTCAGATGCAGAAGGCGGTTCTCCTCGATACGGCACGCATAGTGAGGAGATTCCTCTCTCTGGACCCCTAACCACCGACAGCTTGGACCTTGTCTCGATGTCGGTGGGCATCCATAATTTTTATATTTTTAAATGTGTTTTTTTATAATTATATATTTAAAAATGTAATTTTTATTGATAATTACTAAATAAATGTAAATAATAATGATAATGCAGAAGGCAGTGCTTTTAGGCACGGCACGCATTGTGAGGAAGTTCCTGTATCTGAAATCCTAACCACCGGCAGCTTGGACCCTGTTCCTGATGCCGATGGGGTAGCATACATTTTATTAATATTTTTTCTTTTAATATATTAAAATAAATATGTATTAATAATATTATATTTAAATAAAAATTACAAGCAAGATCCTTAATTTTACATTTCATAATTATTATGTTGTTAATATTTTTATAGAAGTAATATCTAGTATTAGTTAAAGTTAGAGTAAGTAATTTAATTAAATCTAATTAATTTAGGATATGGACCCCATTTCGGGTATAGGCCTCCTCCAACGTTTTCCACCTTTCCCTATCCTTGCCCTGGTCGATCCAATCTTTTCCCACCGCCTGCACAATATCGTCCTGCCCATCGCTGCTTTGATCTGCCGGCTTTTCTTTTGCCTGATGGTCCCTTCCAGGACAATTAATATACAGGCCTGATATTATTATAGTATACAATAAATGGTTGATGAAAAATATATCTAATTTTAGAATGAACGAAGGCTGGCCGAATAGTTACACTTTCACAAAAGCTATTGAAGAAGAATTGATCAAGGAGGCAATTGCAGATCTTCCCGCGTGTATTGTGAAGCCTCCAATAGGTCAGTTCTAAGATAAGCATTCTCTGGTAAATATTGTCGGCTTAGTTCATAGGTTTCAAGTCAATCTTTTTCTGTATTTTAAAAAAGACAATTCCCGCTCTAGTTATATCTCCTGTGTTGTGGGAGACTTTACAATCATTCAAACAACGGACTCTTAGACCCGGAACAACCATTTCTGGATCACACAAAGTTTTGTTCCGAGTGGGATTTGAACACACAACACTCGACGTAATAGCAGTAGCGAAGCAACTACTTATACTACAATGCCATCAGTGCTGTCAAATATTTAATTGAACTATGTAACGACCTCGAATGTCAGTTGTGGATAACTTAGGTAGCATTTTCAAATAAACATCAAAATCTGTTTAAAGGTTCGATTTCTATATCGGACAAAACTATGTATGATCCATAAACAACTGTCGCGAGCTCTTCGTGGCGCAACGGTAGTGAATGCGAAGGTCTCGGGTTCAAAACCCGGGTCGGGCCAACAATAAGTCATTGAGTTTTTCTGTTAAGAAATCTTAATAGCAGCCCGGAGAATATAGGAAGTTGACGGTGTTAGATATCCCTGTGCCTCAGAAAGCGTGTAAATCTTGTCCTGCGCCTAAATAAAAAAAAAAACAAAAAATCCCTTTCGTCCTCTCGGGTCGTGTAACATCCCATCGGATCATGAAAGTTAGGTAACAGAGAGTGCACTTGTGTTTGCTCATACACTTGTGCACTATAATATCTCCTGCGCAGATGGCTAGTCCCCGTTAAGATTGGCCACCGTGACCTGGAGGATATTATTATTCGTTGTTTTAATGTTATATAGAATTCGTTCTTTGTATACAAGATAATATCTTGCTATTTTTGTTTTCCAGTATTCTCAACGTAGATAGAACCGGCTCCAGGATGGATAGATCTTAACACGTGTATGTCAAATCCAGCTGGAGTGAGTATAATATTAAAACTAACTCTCTATTTGCCTCGTACTCTCTTACGCTTGCATTTACACTTCGATTCCCAGACGTGGTAGTGTTGTTGATTTTTATGACACACAATCAAAATCAAATATAACAGCTATGTGGCAGCCATTTTTTGGTTGGTGGATGCCGTACTGCTGCATTATGTGTTGTGGGTTCAATCCCCAAGCGGGACAAAAATTTTAGTGATCCACAATTAAGTATTCCGAGTTTAACTTTTGTTTCTTGTGTTTGTTGTTTAAATGATAACCATTTTTAGATGTTCAATCCTTTCCTTTTCGTATTGACTATTGCCCATAATATTTACGCCGACATTTTCGGACAAATTTGGACATACCATTATTTATTATTCTACTAAAAAATATCTCGATGCTGATGATTCATATAGTTACTTTTGTTTTAAGTATATCGATATATGGATATATATTTTTATGTAATAACATGTACTAGGACACGAACGCCTCGTCACCTTAAAGGCGATTTTTACTCAGCAAGCGCTTCTCGGGTTTTCTTAAACTCGGGTTCGAACCCACGTCGCGCACCTCTGACTTTCGGAAGTTATATGACTATCCAATATTATAAATGTTTGTTTCTTAAGCTTTCACGCTCTAACTACTTGACCGATCATGATGCATTGTCAGAAAATGACATAGGGTACCAGTAATGCACAAAAAGGTCTGTTAGTAACCTAAACTAATCTACAATTATGCAAGCGAAGCCGCGGGGAAAATGCAGTATCCTCTATATTTGTTGTGTTTAAAGATGACAAATTCAATTTTATTATCGTAGGGACATTGTGAAGGATGGTCTTCAAGGTGCTGAATATGGATACAAGAAGATGCAATACTTGAAATACGCGAACTACGTATTCTTTACAGCTTATGGATACCTAATATATGTAGTTTTGAACATTATATACATGCTAGTGACATTTATAACACAATTCTTATTAAACACTTTCTAGTGAGATTTTGTGTTTTATTTCATTAGGAACTACCGACCCGTTTCTACTTCGCACGAGTAGTACAAAACCTTAATAAATTATACATCCTTCTTCATAAATCACTCTGTCTATTGGTAAAAACTGCATGCAAATCCGTTCAGTAGTTTTCAAGTTTATCATATAGCATAGATAGCAGCGATAGCTCAGTGGGTATGCGATCAGACTGCAAACTGCCAAGATCGGAGCAAGATCAGATGCAGGACCAACGGCTTTACGTGCTTTCCGAAGTACAGGGTGTGCAACACCGCCAACATTTGAGATTTCTTGGCAGAATAACCCAATAATTTTTTGTTTGCTCAACCCGGGATTCAAATTCGAGTCTCCGTGCACAGCAATAACATTCACTACTACTGCGCCACGGAGGCAGTTTATGTGTATATAAAATAGAGGGCAATGTAAATTTCGCTTGCGAGATTAAAGATTATATGGCAAAATGTTGAATTTTAGACAGCGCTCTTCTCATAATATATCGTAACTTCTTTCGCGGGAATTTTTGGAACTCTTACAAACTCATTACTGCTATGCTTAAAACCTACTATAAATATATGTATATTTCATCTGTTGTATTGTACCAAAGACCATAAACCATCATCTTCAGTCACATAAGTCAAATTATTGTCAGAATGTCAAAATTTTTGTTACAATGTTACAATTAATTCTAAATTATTGTTTCTAAATTGTTGACTATATTCTAAATTGATTTGTGTCTAAATTTTAGTGTAATTGTAAACATAATTGCAGTGCTATTCGTTGTAATAATCAAAGGTACCAAATTACGTATATATATATATATGCATATGCTGTGGCCGGATCTTAGAACTGATAACTATAGCTTTAATGTTTAGCTGTTCATATCGTCAAACGCTGATTATTTATTGATCCGGCCAGACCATATCTTAATGTAGGCAGCAGGTATTTTTCAATTCATGAAATAAAATCATTTCATGAAATTGTCGGCCACATCATGAAGTGATCAATTCTAAGATTTGGCACCGACACAAACATTGTTTCACGTCTGTATCCCTTTAGTTACTTCGTCGGCGATAGGTATTACATCCAAATTAAACCAGATATGGTTTTTAGTCCCATGTAATGAGCGACGATCCTATGGCTGTTTACCGAGCACAATGCTGCTAAAAGTGGAATAACGCTTTGCTCGATTCAGGAATTAAACGCGAAACTTAAATAAATAAATAAATAAACCGCATGTACAGAAAGGTTTAGGTAGATACTGTGAACTTCCACTTACTACAAATCTAGCATATCTCTCTTGCTTTATTCACTTTAATTATATTCTTCGTGGGCGCTCGACAGTTTCTTTGTTTTTTTTTTCGTGACACGCCTAATTGTTTATAACGGACCTGATGGAAAGCCCAATTACAGTCCAGAGACAGTGACGACGAGGAGAAGATAGATGTCTTCTAGCCGTCGTCAGTGTCAAGCCGGTCTGACCAGGTGCTTCTTCACACTACGTTTGAAGGACCCAATGTTATAGAAGGGAGGGAACAAATGTGCCGGAAGACTGTTCCAAAGTTGTATGGTACGGCACAAAAAGGAATTGCTGAACCTTTTAGTGCGAGACGGGATTCTGCTAACCGTCCATCGGTGGTTACGAAGACCGGCACGTATGGCAAAAAGAAGGGGGAAGGTGGAATGAGGTCAAATAACTCTTCGGAACATTCGCCATGATAGAGGCGATAGAATACGCTAAGGGACGCAATGTTTCTACGAAATTGTAGCGGTTCGATGTCCTTCGCTCAGGGTTCTCTTGACTTGGCCTTTCTTCAAAATGTTTCTTATGATCTAAGAACATTCAGGTCACGTTTAAATTCTAACTAATATTATAAATGCGAATGTAACTTTGCTAGTCTCTTTGTTTGTTACGCCTTCACACTTTAAATACTCGAATGATCATCATTAATATATGCATAGGATAAAAATTTATTGACAACGTACATGTTGTCAACGTATGTACATTAACGCGCAGAGCCGCGGATAAAATCTAGGTGTACATAATTATATCTATTATGCAACACGAAAGATTTATATATTTTGTTTAGGGTTTTCTTTATATAATAATAATAATAGTAATATTCTACCACATACACACAACACCATCTAGCCCAAACTAAGTTGAGCTTGTACTATGGGTACTAGACAATGGATAAACTTACATATACTTTTTTTTTGTAAATACATACTTATTATACATAGAAACACCCAGACCAAGACAAACATCCATGTTCATGCACACAAATGTTTGACTTGAGCGGGCATCGAACCCGCGACCTCAGGCGTGGCAGTCGGTTACACTAACCACTACGACATCGAGGCCGTCTAATCGAATTATCATACATAGTTGCTGCTGTATAAGGCGTCGGTGCTGGGTTTGAGCAATAATTTGTAGAACGCCCGTGCTCACTGATACAGGTTCACACGACACATTCCGTATAATTCCTATATACAACCCTTCGATCAATATGATAAGATCTTATCATCGATAACACGAAAGACAGTCGTTGTAAAAAAAAATTACTTTCCTGGACCTACGACGATACCGAGAGCTTTTGGCAAATTGTAATTTAAAGCTTTTCTGCGTGACAGGCTTAGTGCCTAGTGCAGGACGCTTTGCAAAATCGGACATAACAGGTTTTTTTTCAACAATATTTAATTTTTGTTAAGCTATCACTTATTATAAGAACTTGTATACTATGTACTTATTGGCAATAAATTTATTATTATTCACATTTATTCACTATTTATCAATAAAAATTACATTTTAAATATATAATTATAAAAAAAACACATTTAAAAATATAAAAATTATGGATGCCCACCGACATCAAGACAAGGTCCAAGCTGTCGGTGGTTAGAGGTCCAGAGAGAGAGGAATCTCCTCACTATGCGTGCCGTATCGAGGAGGACCGCCTTCTGCATCTGACCCTTGACCCAAGCACCTAACGCGAGCCTCTTAAGATGTTGGTCGAGGCTCTTGGCTATTAGACCGTTTACCGTAACGACTATCGGTACAATGATTGCCGAGTCCACATCCCACATATCGACAACCTCGTGTGCTAAGTCCAGGTATTTTAGTTCTTTTTCCTTCTTAGCTTTCACGAGGTTGCCATCATGAGGCATGGTAATATCGACAATCATTGCACAGCGCTCTGATCAGTCTATTACCACAATATCAGGCTTGTTGGCAACAACAGTCCTGTCTGTGATAATAGATCGATCCCAATACAGTGTGATATGGTCATTTTTGAGAACTGGTTCCGCTACATACCTGTAGTAAGGCACCTCGACTTCTACAAGTTTGTACTTCAGAGCAAGTTGCTGATGGATAATTCTGGCTACTTGGTTATGTCTGTGCAAGTACTCGCCGTTAGCAAGACGAGAACAACCGGAAACTATATGCCTGAGGGATTCACTGGGTTGGTGGCACGCCCGACATATGTCAATCGTACCATTCCTCAGGATATATTTCCGGTAGTTATTTGTCTTGATAACTTCATCCATAATTGCACACACAAATCCTTCGGTTTCCCCAAAGAGGTCGCCGAAGCGTAGCCAGTTCACGGAGGCGAGAACGTCTACATCAGGTCCACATAGGGCCTTGTAGAACCTACCGTGAAGCTCCTTGCTCTGCCATACACTCTAGCGGTCGTCAATGCTTAGTACTACAGGGATGCGCCAGTTCTCTTTAGCCAGATTAAGCGGGGTGAGTCCGTTATCCACTGCGACAATATCACGATGCATATCCACGTTCGTTTGAAGAAAATATTCTCTAAGGTTGCACACCTCACGGTTATGGAGGGTTTTGGCATTTAGAAAACCTCGACCGCCACATTTCCGCGGGATGTACAACCTCATATTATTATTATTATTATTATTGTCAAAGTCAATGGCAAAATCATTAATTTATTTAGGTCATAAAGTGATAGTTATGAAATGTCAAAATATATAGGTTACGGCGCTTACTTAGTTAGGTACTAAAGCTACATTGAGTTTAATTGCTTAGTGCAGGCCAATTGTTGAGTCTATGAGAAGAAACCTGCAATAAACTTATGGTCACTCTTTAAATCGCCAATCCTAACTATTATAAATGCGAAAGTGAGTTTTTTGGTTCGTTTGTTATGCTTTCACGCCTTAACTACTCGACCGATCGACCGATGTTGCAATTTTGTATTCACATTGTCAGAATCGGAAATAGTTTACCTTGCATACATTTTTTTTTTTCTAAACTGTCTTCTGTCCTTAAACTTGCAGAACAGAAAAGCAACAGTATGTTAAAAAAGCCAATGCTAAAATTACCCGCACAGCTTGACCTGATAGAACAACCACATAAAGAATGGCTTCAGATGCTTGACGAAGCTCAGGCGACTGTCGAGGAAGAAGATGCTATACAGGTACTGTCTACTATTGACATGAAACTACCCTATTGAGTGCCAACGGTACACCGGCAACCTGGACTTTCTTCAGAATATCTGTAATATGATTAGACCACATACACTGCGGTTTTTCCTTTACGGTTGTTTAATTTTTTTGTTTTCCAAAGACTTCGCTCGCACTAAGAATAAATCCTGTATGGCGGAAGACTTTACAAACATTTGAACAACGGACACAAAGAATATCCAGACTCGGAGCAACCATTTGTGGATCACACAATTGTTTGTCTCGTGTGGGATTTAAACCCACAGCACTCAGCGAAATAGCAGTAGCGAAGCAACCACTTAACACCTACGCCATCCCCGCAGTCAAAGTCAAAGTCAGTCTATTGAGTGGCAACAGCACACCGGCGAGTAGACACTATAGCATTTCAATTATGTCTGGCATTCGAACTATAGGATAGTTGTCTATGTTTGATTTTGTACATTATTTCCTCATATGTGCAAATAGCAATCAATATATTTCTTTTTATGCGAGCAGTACATAATTACGCGTAAATATCTTTTTTTATGTATTTTAGAGTTTGTAGCTCGAAGATATGTGAAGTTTCTCTTAAGACTTCACATATCTCGTGGTAGACTGTGGCCTAACCCTTCTCACACTGAGTAGAAGCCCATAACCAGCAGTGGGAAGTTTAATATCCGCTCTGCCGCCTTCTTTCGCGAGCTAACATCCTTGCAGAAGGATACGACTGCTATCCAGTTCCTCTCGCTGTCGACCATGGCTTCCTGCCTTGAATGTTGGGTGGATCGCTGAAACAAACTACTTTAGCGATCCACCCAGCAGTACCCTATGCAAGCTATATACATATATGCTATCTATGTATATTCTAAGACAATATTAACGTAAAAATTTCTTTTTCTTCTCCACAGCAAGCCTGCGCCAAGACATTGCGTATACAGGGCCGTTCGGTCCCTCCAGATATGTTGGGACGATGGTACGCGTCTTACTGTAACCTGATCAATAGAATGTACGACGCGTATCTCAAGAGCGTACACCTACAACGATTACCGTACATCATTGACATCATTAAAGTACTGGTCAAGAGGTTAGTGGATATTTTTATTTTATTTAAAGACAGCTGCTGTACTAGGAATGCGTCCTGTGTCGCAGACACAAAGAATATCCAGACTTGGGTCAGCTTTTCTGCCGTCCATCATAAAGGAAAAAGACGTACCTATCTATGTCTTTTTTCGAAATTGATATTTTAAGTATTTGAAATGAGTAAAAAAGAGGCATCTGCCAGTATTTTTATATCTATATAATGATACAAATATGAAAGATTAGATTTTTTGTTTCT
The DNA here is from genome assembly GCA_963675205.1 of Catocala nupta. Taxonomy (NCBI): domain Eukaryota; kingdom Metazoa; phylum Arthropoda; class Insecta; order Lepidoptera; family Erebidae; genus Catocala; species Catocala nupta. The sequence goes on along the minus strand of OY776105.1, from coordinate 16,235,502 downwards.
TTGTAAGGTTTTAATTCAAAAAAGATTTAAAAAAAAAATCACCGTCAGGAAGCTATATTGTGCCTTGACTGGTAGGTGGGTCACTGAAACTGGAACTACTTCACGGACAGCCCGTGTGGTAGCTGTTTTTAGCTTTGAGAAATCTAGCATACGTCTCCACGGGAATGGGGGCATAGGCAGCATAATTATATCAGGCTCACTCCAACACTATGCGCAATGTTAGTAACGAGGTGACCACCTAAACTACAACACCATTCGTGCAGTCTTGTGCCCGTAAAATATCTTTATTTCGTTGATAAGCTAGCTATAGAATTTGAACTTTAATTCTTTTATCAACCTCTGAAGATTTTGTCATTTTAAATATTTTGAAATTAAACAAACTTTATACGGATTTTACCGCGTTGTTAATTTTTTATAAAATACTATTATTACATAATTTTGAAACTTTAAACTGCTCCCCGTGACTACGGCTGCTGAAAAGCAACCGAAACGTCGGGGAAAGTGTAAAATTAAATCTAAATAGTTGAATAGCTTAAATAGAAGTCAAATATATGTGTGCATGAACATGGATGTTTGTCTTGGTCTGGGTGTTTCTATGTATAATATGTATATATTTACAAAAAAAAGTATATATGTATGTTTATCCATTGTCTAGTACCCATAGTACAAGCTCTGCTTAGTTTGGGTTAGATGGTGTTGTGTGTATGTGGTAGAATATTATTAAATATTATTATAAAAAAGAAGTAAACAATAACTAGTAAAAGTGTTTAACAAATGGAAGTTTAAAGTTTCAAAATTATGTTATAATAGCGTTTTATAAAAAGATAAACAACGCGATAAAATCCGAAAGATTGTTGAATATCAATGAATAACATTCCCGTAAACATAAGACAATGCTGCCAATTCTGTTGTCACAAAATTCTCTTATCTTAGCTAAAATCTCTAAAATTTAGTTAAGTCCTGTCAAACGACATTTCGTATTCTGAAATCGCTAAAAGTGACAGGACTAAACTAAATTTTAGAGAGATTTAGCTAAGATAAGAGAATTTTGTGACAACAGAATTGGCACCAATATTATTTTTTAATATTTTCTTCTAGGATGTATGAACTTAGAAATGAGTTAGTGCACGTGATTGTGAATGATTATATCTACGTCGATCCTGCTCTAGCACAGCTACGCATGACTCCGTATGACATTGAGGTAAATTAACCCAATATTTTAACATATTACGCGACAAATACGGTATCTAAAATCGTTACTTGTCGATGTCCGTACGTAGAAGATCATAATAATAATAATAATATCAGTCCTGTATTAAACGGTCCCACTGCTGGGCACAGGCCTCTTTTCAGTGTGAGAAGAGTTAGGCTGTAGTCCTCCATGCTAGCCCAGTGCGGGTTGGCAGACTTCACATATCTTCAAGAACATTATGGAGAACTTTCAAACATGTAAGTTTTCTAACGATGTTTTCCTTCATCGTTTAATCTCGCGATAATTAACTATTTAATACACATCTTCTTCTCCCTAGCCTTTATTATTCCCAAGTCACTTGGAGTCGGCTTTTCTGGTCTAACCAGATTTGACTGGATATCAGTTTTTACACGGAGCGGCTGCCACCTGACCTGCGCAACCCAAAGACTAACGATACCGTAAGGCTAGACCAGCGTCAGGATATTATAGGGCACTGACTTCCCAATAACAACTGCCATAGTTGTTCATGGCAGCCGGGACCGACGGCTTAACGTGCTCTCCGAGGCACGGAGCAGGCGATAATTTTCAATCAATACGCACATAATTTCGAAAAGTCTGTTGGTCTGCCCGCTTAACTTACATAACTATTTAATACATATATGTATAACTTCGAAAAGGCAGAGTTGGGCGTATTGGGATTGAACTCAAGTCCTCTGCGTGGCAGTCCAACGGTCTCTCTTGGCTATTCTATATATATAGAAGATATTTAAGAAAATATAGTATAAGTGGTCTTTATAGTTCAGCTATAGTAGCCAAAACAATTATTTTAGCATTTTCTTTATCTATCTGTCTGTATATTTGTACGCACATCACTTAAAAACCAATACACGAAATTTGATGCGGTTTGCACCATTGTAGTTGGAGTTCTTACTTGAAATCTGGTTCATGTTTCATTCTGATACGCTGCCTTGAAGTCGAGAACTATGTGTGTAGACCTATTTCTTCTTACACACAAAGCTAAAAAATATAGATAGGTATGTACTTCGAAGTCGCAGGCATAAGCTAGTAAAACAGCGGCATAGTAAAGAAGGTATAAACAAAAGAATACCGATTGCAATATACTGATATTAGTGCCGTATTTTTTATACAAAAGATATGATACTCCATTTCACTCCCTCTCTCAAGATGCATCTAATAGCACTTCATAAATTTATAACCATCAAGTTAAGTAAACAAAGCATACCAAATTAAGGGACATATAGTTGACTAACTATCCCTCACGGTTTTATCCACGTTTATGATTACTGCTGCGCTCCCGTGTAGCGTGATGTTATATAGTCCATATCCTTCCTCAAGGTTTGGCTATTAAAAAAAAGGATTTTCAGATTCGACTGGCATCTCCAAATATTAAATTCAAACAAAAACCTTCTCAACCTTTTCTTCTTCTTTTCTTCATAATCCTAACTAATATTATAAATGCGAGTGTGAGTTTGTTAAGTATGCTTTCACGCCTTAACAACTCGATCGATCATCATAAAATTTTGTATAACATAGGATTCATCCAGGAAAAAAAAGTAACAAATCTAAACTATCTTACCTGCTCTTTAGTAAAATGCCGCCAAAAGTATGCCACGCTTCGCGTCCTTGTCATTTTTAGTGAAGTGTTGCTAGACTGTGCGAAATTTCAGTAATTTAAGGGTAAAAATGCTGATCAATACTGTATTTAAAAATATTATGAAGACGTTTTACGACGATATAGTTTTTTTGTTATTTTTCTTAGCATGTTTGTTAAGAGAGAAACAAGCCCTTAATGGATCGGACAGTGTTTATTGTATACACTGTATATATATTATATTGTATCATATTCACAACACCATCTAGCCCAAACTAAGCAGAGCTTGTACTATGGGTACTAGACAATGGATAAACATATATGTATTTATATTATACATAACCTTTCATTGTAGATTGTTGTACCTTATCATTTTGCAACGGAATCAAGATCAGAAGACATAGAAGAGGCGTTGCAGAAGATGTGGGCAGAAGCAATACGAAGAAAGCGACCTAAGAAGGTGAATTGTTTAAATTTAGTTATTTTACTTTCAAAAAGACTAGGCAAGCCTGTATGAAATGATTTATTATAGACTATCAAAATCATCAATGCAATATAAAGTGTAATAATAAAACGTGATTATATTTACGGGGTATATAGTGTTGTGGGTTTGAATCCCACACGGAACAAAACTTTGTGTGATCCACAAATGGTTGTGCCGAGTCTGAATGTTCTTTGTGTCCGTTGTTTGACTGTTTGAAATGTCTCCCGCGACACAGGATTTGTTCCTAGAGCGGGAGATGTGTTCTTATACAAAATTAAAATATAAGGAAAAGATTATTATCAAAAACGACGCACACTAAAAAGTCGTAGACGTCAGTATTCATGAAGGTATATGTATATACTCAAAAACGTATACTGCCTCATTCAACTATCATGATTTAGATCACACTAGATGTGGTGAGCTTATTGTCATTTACCGGGAATATGTTAATTGAAAATGTTATAACAACTGAGATATAATATTTATTTATTCCTATTTCTTCAAGAAAAACAACTGTATCGGGGGCTTCACAAACATTAAATATCGGATACATTGAACAATTACTAGACTCTGAAGAACTCTTTGATGGTCACACAGATTTTTGCCTAGTCTGGAGATCGAACCCTTAACATTCTGCATAGGGGCAATTGCGAATCAAACCACTTAAATTACCACATCAGTCATGCAGTCATTTACTCATTATACCTACTTTTTATTTTCAATACCTGACGCCTAATTGTTATTTGCCGTTTATAATCCATAAACGTTATACCTGAGTTAGGGATCAGGCAACACAAAACTGGACATCACATATAACTTCACACTTACATCACTGTTACGTTTCGTTACGTTATGTTTACAGCCGAAGCCTATCTTACTACCTCCAGCTGAAGTGTCCAGATCAGTGTTCGGCGAAATCGTTGTCTCCTCCCAGCAGCAGGCTCAAGAGTCTGTGGAGGAGGAAGAAGAAGATGAGGAAGAAACACCACGTATGAGGCTCACAGTCACTTCTTTTATACAACTTTGGTGACAAAGAAGCTTAGGGCTCATCACTATCATCATCATCTCAGCCAAAGGACTTCCACTGCTGAAGATAGGCAAGGTTTTCCATACAGACCGGTCTTGGGGCAACCGCATCCAAACCTCTTCCGCGACCCTTACCAGGTCATCGTCGTAGCCGTCGCTCCCAAGCTTTCCATGTATTTCTTTTTACGTGGTGAGATGCTCCTGATGCATAACCCCTCGCTACAAGGGGAGGCAAGAGGGTTATGACAGGCTACCGACTAAAAGCACCACGGTGTGCCACGTCGGTGCTTTATAAGGTGGGTGGGTCGCTGGAACTGAAACCACACCAGTGACCCACCCAGCAGTGCCCAATGCAGAAAAGAAAAGATCTGCGGACGACGACTCCTAGACAACGCCCCGACACGACAGAGGGCGTCGCTCCGACTCAATGCCTGGTGGCCTTACTCCAAAGCCTTCTACTGTCACAACCGCCATCGAGCGATCAGCGATTCTGCGGGCTATGTATCTTGCTCACAGACACTTCAGCTTGGCTATTTGGAGAGCTATGTTGGCAATTTTAGTTTTCAGGACCCGCTTAACAATTACTGTAGCCTAAGATCGCCTACACTTAGGATACTTCGCCTTCGAAAGCGGCTACCACTCAATAGGTCTATAAGTTGAAGCAATTCGGTTCTGTAGTAATATTTAATAGTATTAACTTATATTAAAAAGCTTCACCGTTGCCACTGCGCCGACTGTTGTAGGTTCGGTGCTCACACTGGACAACTGGAAAATATTAGTAAGTTGAAATAGTTGTGCCGAGTCTGGGTATTATTATATTATACCTCTCTGCGGGGTGACGGAGAGGTTATGTCAGACTCACCGGGGGAAAGATGGTGACTAGCGACATCCCGGGTAATACCGACTAAACCTAGCACGGTTTTCCTCGACATAACCAGACGCCGACTCTGGTGGGCCGCACGAATATGAAACGGCAGGCCACTACACGAATATACCTTCTCTATTTAAAATACATATATAAACATATTTTCCTACTGTCTCCTTGTGTGGGGGTGAAGACAAAGCGACTCCGAAGCGCGCGTGTGAACACACACGCCGCCTCTCGGACCTGGTGCTGACGAGTGTGCGGGTGGCGGGCAGGCCCACGAAGCCCTGGTGAAACCTCAGGGTGGCTGGAGGTCATCTCGCGGCCTTCGGCGCCCAGTTCTGCGGTTAGGGAGAGAGTTCAAGCGCTCCTTCTCTCGCTCCGCCGCCTCCTTGATGGAAATTACTTCCTCACAGAAGGAGGCGACGGCATTCCACGACCTCTCGCTCCGGACCATAGCCTGAACCACGGCCGGGAGCGAGAGGGCAACCAATCCGACTGCCGCGAGCAACTCACGGCGCTGCGATGCCCAGGTGAGGCAATCCACCAAAGTGTGCAGCGCCGTGTTCACAACAACATCGCGGCAGTCGCCGCAGTGATGACACCCGGGCGTCTCCTGCCGGCCTATGCGACACAGAAACTGTCATCATAGCTTTGTGCTTAAAATGAAGGTGACTATTCAAATAGTAGACATATACAACACCGAAACTATTTTAGATCACACAATTATTTGTCCCGTGTGGGATTCGAACAACCACATTTCGAACACTCGGCGTAGTAGCAGTATTGAGGCGACCACTTGAATCACTACGTTATCCGTATCGTAAAGTTAAAATGTTTCTAATGTATTTATTAATTATTTACAGCTTCTAGCGTCCATACAATTATTCCTGAGTCGTATAGTCAAGCTGTTATGATACAAAAGCATGAAAGGGCCAGGTAATATACATTTGTTATCTATTTATTAATTGACAAAATATTTAAAATCATTTGAATAAAAATAATAATAAAAATATCTCGATTTAGCTCGCGAGGTTGTCGACATGTGGGATGTAGATTCGGCAATCATTGTGCCGATAATCATTTCTGTCAATAATGTAATAGCCAAGAGCCTCGATCACCATCTAAAGAGGCTCGCGTTAGGTGCTTGGATCAAGGGTTTTGATACAGAAGGCAGTGCTATTAGATACGGCAGGCATTGTGAGGAGGTTCCTTTCTCTGGAATCCTAACCACCGGCAGCTTGGACCCTGTTCCCGAAGCCGGTGGGGTACCATATATTTGATATCTTTAAATTTTAATATATGTATATTTAAAAATGAAAAATATATTGTAAAGATTTAAATAGAGTATAATAATAACAATTTTATTTCACGTGGCATAGACGCATAGGTTATGAACTTTTACCTTGGACCTATGGACTAATATGGACCTTATGGACTAACATACATACAATTTGTTAGTATTTATATAACTTAGTAACTATGTTATTAAAGCTTCACTTGCACTCTGTTGTTGTACGTTCATGTGGCACTTGTCCGCTGAAGCAACGGAACACCACACTCTTCGGCCAAAAGTCCTCCTTCATGAATACGTGGAGAAAGAAAGTCGGGACTCAGACCACGAACGCCTCAAGTTGACGTTGCGACACGATTCCAGCAGCTGCACTCTTGGCATGTACTTGGACTTCTGGCGTACATATACCGTGATGTCCTCCGCCTTAGTAGTGAAATGCAAGCGAGAGATGTACACCGGTGTGTTCGGTGCTGCAGCTCGCAGGTTTTCACCAGGCTCCACAGGAGCCGGACCGCAGCAGTTCTTGTTCGTTTTCTGACGGCGTTTCCTCCTATGCACCGTCACAAAACCATCCTCAGCATCAACCCCCCGTTTTTTGCCATTTCAGGCACCGACTTCGTGGCGGGCAATATTCATATACCCTCACTGTACACAATATTAATGTACCCTCACTGTACTTAGATCGCACGAAAGAGTGAGCTCACACATTAGATACTGTACAATTTTCTACTTGTGTGAGCGTTATTATAATATATTTACTCCGTGGCGCAGCGGTAGTAAATGCGACTGCTGTGCATGAGGTCTCGGGTTCGAATCCGAGTCGGGCCAACAAAAAGTTATTGGCGGTGTTAGACACCCCCGTGCCTCGTAAAGCCATTGGTCCTGCAACTGATCTCTCTTCAGTCGTGTCGGATTACCGTCCCATCGGATTATGAGAGTTAAGGAACAGAGAGTGTACTTGTGTTTGCGCATACGCTTGTTCACTATTATGTCTCCTGCGCAGATGGTCAGTTTCCGTTCAGATTGGCCGCCGTAACCTAAATTCTGTCTGGAGGACATTATTATTATTATACTCTGACTGTAATATTGGCATTGTGTGTCAGATGACAACTTAACTTCCAGAATGGTGGTGACCATATTTAAATACAGTAGTAGAGCGTATCTATGATTTAAATCTTTGAATTGATGCGTAGTTACTTATGGTTTCTATGAGCAAATTTATGACTCGGAAGACTGCCTACAGAAATAAATCCAAATTATAAAAGGGTAAGGGTCCACATAGAGCAGCGATAGCTCAGTGGCGAAACCAACAGACTGTAATGCAGAGGGTCTCGGATTCGAACCCACATCGCGCACCTCTGACTTTCAGAAGTTGTATGACTTTCCGAAATTATGTGCGTATTGATTGACAATTATCGTCTGCTCCGTGCCTCGGAAAGCACGTTAAGCCGTCGGTCCCGACTGCCATAAACATCTATGGCAGTCGTTATTGGGGAAGTCGATACAAAAGATCCCACTGGGTCGAAGTGTTGCCGGTCTGTACTGACTGGCCTCCACACAAGATAAGATAAGATAAGATTCGTCAGGGGTTTAATGGGTATGGAGCCGGCTTCTCTGGCTCGAGCCCCACACACCCGCGCCCTGCCCGGGCGCGGAAAGTGCGTAAACGCATTCCACTGACGTTAAGAAAAAAAAAAAAAAACGTTCCACATATCAGAGCGTAAAAAACAGGCGTGGCAAATGTGCATGTTCGAATCGACCCACTAAAATCGCTAAGGTGTTATTAGACAGACAATAGCGACATAACATCTGAATTATAAATACATCATTGGCATGTTCCCTCATATTGAAAAGCGTACTTACATACACTATCTATCATCTATTGTTTGAATGTAATGTACGAGCTCACTTTTCTTAGTATGAACACTTTTTCATACGATCTAATTACTATGAGAGCACAACTATGATTTAACCCAATGAATATCCAATTGAAACACAATACATTATTTTTCCTGTCATAGTTTATCCCATGGCATATACATACATATATAATATGTATGTGAGCATTTTGTTACACAAGTTTGGACTGTATATCCTTACTATAATATTAATAATGCGAATCTAAGTGTGTTTGTTTCTAACACTTCTAGGCGTTTTTTTTTTTTACCTAGGGAATGCATTGATCCATACCCTTCCGCGGGGGCGGGCGGAGGGATTATGTCGGACTCACCGGGGTAAAAGAGCGAAAAGATAATCTACCTCCCGTAATACCGACTAAACCTACCACGGTGTTCCTCGAGAAAACCACTGTCGACGGGGCCGCGCGAATCACTTTCGCATGTGGTCGCAATCCCGCCGAGGTTTCGGCCCGTTGTGTGAAACGGCAGGCCACTACACGATAAGACCTACCCAAAATATAGGCACTTTCCACTCGAACACTTCTATGCCTGAACAACTCGACCGATCATCATAAATTTTCGCATACACGTTGTCAAGAGAACAGAAGAGGAGGTAGGGTAAATATTAAATTTTTTTTTTTTACTTGGGAGAATGCATTGACCCTTACCTCTCCTAACCTCTCTGCGGGGTGACGGAGAGGTTATGTCGGACTCACCGGGGGAAAGATGGTGACTAGCGACATCCCGGGTAATACCGACTAAACCTACCACGGTTTTCCTCGACATAACCAAAGCCGGCGGGTCCGCGCGAATCACTTTCACAAGCAATCACGACCCCGTCGAGGTTTCGGCCCATCGGCGTCGCATGAAACGTCAGGTCACTACACGAATATACCTTCTTTATTTAAAATACATATATATATAAACATATTTTCCTACTGTCCCCTTGTGGAGGACGAAGACAAAGCGACTCAGAGACGCGCGTGGGAACACGCACGCCGCCTCTCGGAATTGGTCTGACCGGGTGGCGGGCAGGCCTACGAAGCCCACCACCCCCAGGTAAAACCTCATAGTGGCTAGAGGTCTTCTCGCGGCCTTCGGTGCTCGGTTCTGTGGTTGGGGAAAGAGTTCAAGCGCTCCTTCTCCCACTCCGCCGCCTCCTTGATGGAGATTACTTCCTCACAGAAAGAGGCGACGGCGTTCCACGACCTCTCACTCCGGACCATAGCCTGAACCACGGCCGGGAGCGAAAGAGCAACCAATCCGACTGCCGCGAGCAACTAACGGCGCTGCGATGGCCAGGTGAGGCAATCCGCCAAAGTGTGCAGCGCCGTGTCCACTACAACATCGCGGCAGTTGCCGCAGTGATGACATCCGGGTGTCACCTGCCGGCCTATGCGACACAGGAACTGGCCAAAACAACCGTGGCCAGTCATTATCTGTCAGCCGGAAGGTGAGGGCGCCATGCCGCCTCTCCAGCCACTCCTCTAATACGGGACTTACCGCCACGATCGTGACGTGGCCGAAACCTATTTTTTTTTTTTTCCTAACCTAACCTACAATTATGCGAGCGAGAAAAGAGAGTTCTTCCTCATTAGCGTCGTGTGATCGCGGCTGGTGTAACCTAGTCAAAACGTCAAGCATCAATAAGGTAGAAATTATGTATGATCGCGTTAATACCCGTTATGTACTATATATGTATGTATGTACTGTGTTCAAGTTCGAAGCCACAGTCAAAATTAACTCGATCTCCGTTCTAACTGAAGCAGTATTTCTAGGGGCTAATAATGTCCTCCAGACCAAATTTCGGTCACGCGACCAACCTTAACAGAGACAAGCCATCTGCGGAGGATATATTATATAATTCAATACGACCGGAGAGATCAAGCGCAGTACCTTTCCGGGTATATACAACACTGTCAACTGCCTTACTCTGGGTTGCTATTGAGATTTTCTTAGCAGGAAAACCCAATAACTTTTTATGTTACCCCGACTTGGACTTTGAACTCCTCAGCAGTAGCATTCACAAACCGTTGATATTATTTTTAGGCAATGGTTCATGGCAGACTTTAGAGCTAAATGCACGGCGAGAAGAAGATATTTTACAGAGAAACACATTGAGCCTCCAATTGAATTGAGACACAAAGCAGCGAGGGTTATACAAATGGTTTACAGGTAACAACAACCATAACTATTTTATTGACTGCTGGTAGCACAAACGCCTTCCTAAGAAGGTTTGAAATGCCTCAGAGTATAACACAAGTCTTTTCTTTCTTTTTATAAAGAAGATGATTCACGCACGAGGAATAATTTCTTTACAAACATTTAAATAACGGATGCAAAGAATACAACCAGACTTGGAAATACTATAATATTTGTGGTTCACAATACTGTATAACAATAATAATAATAATTCCCAGACTCAGAAAAATACTTGTGGATTAAATCAATTTTTGCTTCATATTGGAATCGAACCTACAACACTCGGCACCATGGCAGTGGCGAGACAACCTCTTTAGCTATAACACCATCTATGCAGTCGACGATATGTAGTCATTTGGCTCTTATCTTCTGTAGAGTATTTCTTTGTTACTTTGACGTAGATATTTTCTTAGGTCTAATACGTCTCCTAGGTTACCGTAGCACTAAATATATATCAAAATCAAAATCAAGAAATCAAAATAAATTTATTCAAGTTAGGTTACAAGGTAACATTTATGAATGTCAAAGTTACACGTAATCTTTTTCTGTGAATTTACATTTACTGCCACGTTCAGCAAAGTATTACGTATACAATGGCTACTCACCTTCTTTTGCCGCATTTCTATTGCTCCAAGCATACTGACAACATAAGATACTTGTGCGCAATAGGAAACAAACTAACAAATACACTTTCATATTTAATAATAAATCTAACGAAGTTCCCAGCCGCGGCTAATGGTTTAATAGGAATACCACCATCCCACTTTAGAATAAAACTCTCGAAGGGACCTCTGCTCTGAGTCCTGTGTCTGATGTCCCAGTGAAAAAGGATCAAGTATTTTCTTAAACAATGATATATTTATTTGCCAAATGAGTTTATACACATTCTTATATATGTATAAATTAATAATATTACAAAAATAATTGTGTCTGATTTTGACAAAAACTTCCTATACTAGGCTAGGCCTGTCCTGTAGGTAGTCTAGTTATATTCACATTTACCATTAATTACTATTGACTTGCCGTACATATTATCGAAAAATTATATCTCAACTAATATTATAAGGAGGAAAGGTTTGATTTTTCGTTTATTTGTTAGTAAGGATTTAACTCAAAAACTACTCAACTGATTTTAAAAATTCTTTTACCATTAAATCTTTATTATCACCGAGTAACCTATACATAATGTATACAAAACCCTGCTCGATCCATTAAGGGCTTGTTTCTCTATTAAAAACATGCTAAGTAATATAATAAAAAAATCTATGTCACCGTAAAATATCTACATACAGTATAGTATTGATCAGTATTGTTACCTAATATTGTCTTCTGTTTACGCGAATGTTATTCATTGAAATTAAACTACTATGTACGGATTTTATTGCGTTGTTTATTTAACACTGTACCTAATATAGGATAATTCAGTAATACACCAACACTTGATACCACAAAATATTTATTCTTCCTTAAAACACACTGTTATGTAATAATTTTACTATTTGATAAAAATTACTTCACTTCACCTCTTATTCTACTATATATCTTTTCCTGCGGTCGTTATCGCTTAAGCAATCCGAATGATTTTCAATATGGCCGACCGCGGTAAGGTAATCTCCGTTTGGAAGTCAAAACACGAACTATTGTTGTATTAAGTGGTAATATATTATTTTTAAATAATAATTGATTTAGATCTTGTCATTAATTAAATTATCCAAAATATTTTTTTTTTGATGATTAAATAACAAACGCTTACAGTCGGCCATTCTGAAATAACAGAGTCCTCTCGTTACGTTTTGTTCATGTCCAACTTATTGAACTTATAAAAGAAAATATTCATGTTTTATAACTATGGTATTACAAAATGTGTATTTATTACAAAGTAGTTTACAACAAGCGGGTCTGAAGCCCAAAACTCCTTGACAGACCATAACACCATAAGTGCATCTCAATGTAGGTACTAAAAGTTTAGCAAAAGGTAAATAATAGCAATAACACAAGGAAACATTTTATATACATTTGTTAAAATTAACTAGTTTTATTTGTAACAATATTATTTGTTTGTTCGGCCATCTTATACAACAATTGTTCCTAATTGATGGAACAAAAAATAAAAATATAATATTACAATAAGTATCAATAATTCTTGATCTTAATTTTAACTACATATTTAATCTATGTCCATATCAAATCAATCATAACTAATAAAGCGCTCCAATCCTTGGCCTTTTTGCGCGGTATAATATAATTCCAGAAAATCTAACACACTCATAATAATTGTCAAAAGACTCCATTGTGTGTAGATTTTTCCATATCCAAATCCATTTCCAAGTCCAATCATTCCATACTAAATTTCAAAATCTATTCATGATACCAGTTGATATATTTGTTTTTAAACCACGCTACAAATTAGAATTAGCTCATTGTCCCAGTGCTCTCCACATCCATACCTCCCGACATTTCCAACGGCTCTATTTCCCTATTATCAGTACCTTCAGTAGTTTCGTTTACATCCACATCCTCCGTTGAGCCTTCCTCATCGGAATCAGCAAAGCTTGCCCGAGTAAAGGTCAACCAAGGATGTATCTTGTCTAATGCAATCACTGCCTCATATTTTCTGTTCTGTTTTCGGGTTAAGGGTGTATCTTGAATCACATACCTATCTCTATCTAGAACTTTGATAATCCTGTAAGGACCTTGTAATTTAGCTAGTAACTTTCTCGACTGTCCGTTATTACTACCTATTTCTCTTTCAATTCTTACTAAGTCACCTACCCGATATTTCCTACCAACCTTCCTATTCTTGTCAATTCTCTCCTTTTGTCTTACTTGGTCCTCGTTCATGTTGGAATTTACCTTATCTCTTATATTCTCTAATGTTTCATGTGAACATTCCGAGTCATCCTGGTCAAGCAATGAAGTGATTATTCCGTCACTTTTGGCCCTCAACCTAATACCGAACAGAATTTCAGCTGGCGTTTTGCCAGTACCTTTATTAAGAGTTGTGTTAAGACCCAGCTGAATTTCTTCTAAATGAGTATCCCACTCGTTTTCCTTGCAATTGTGGTTTTTGACCGCAAGCGAAGCCAATATGGTACGATTATATCGTTCCACTTGACCATTCGCTTGCGGTGTTGCTACCGCATTTAAGACGTGCTTTATACCTAATTTGTTCACAAAGTCTTTAAAGCTTTTGCTTGTAAAAGAAGTTCCCCGGTCACTGATTATCCTACTTGGTATGCCGAATAAACTAAAATAATGATTTAAAACTTTGATGGTCGATTTAGTTTTCATATTTTTGACAGCAAATAAGGTAACGTATTTTGTGTATGCTTCAACAAGCACCAACAAGTAAGTGTTTTTAAATTTACTCCGAACAAATGGGCCCAAGTGGTCTATATGAATAGTGTGAAATGGCTGATCAATTTTTGGAATCGGATGGAGCATACCTTGTCTTTTTCCTGGTGGTACTTTGTGATAACTACATTCCAGACACGATTGAACATACTTTTTGGCAAACTTGTTCATTTTGGGAAACCAGTAAAGAGTTTTCAATTTGTCCAAAGTTTTATCTAGACCAAAATGACCAAGTTCGTCATGACACTTCTTGAGTAGCTGCCACCTAAATCCCCTAGGGACCAACCATTTCAATTGACTATCCACAACCCTATAAACCTTTCCTCCCTTTAAACGATAATTCTGGAAAGTTTCATGGATTTTAGGCGTTTCAGGGTCTTCTAAAATACTTTTAATCCGTTGAACCTCTTCATCACTACCCTGAATAGTTGTTAGCCAGTCTTCTGTTTCTACTACTAAAACATCGAATACAGGCTCAGGTTCATCCGACATAGGGATAGCATTTCTGCTGAGTGCATCCACATGGGTCATCCGGTTACCCGGCCTATACTCGATACTACAATCATATTCCTGGAGTTGAATCCACCACCTACTTATACGAGGTATTACATCCCTCTTCGACAAAGTAGTACGTAATGCGCTGCAATCGGTTATAATTGTAAATTTGATACCTAAAACGTATACTCTAAACCGTTGCAAAGAAGCTATTACCGCCAGAGTTTCCAATTCAAACGAATGGTACTTCTGCTCTTCTAGGGCAGTTTGCCTACTGTAATACGCTACCGCTCGCCACCTACCTAATTCATCTTCCTGCAGTAATATTCCAGCTATACCTGATTTGCACGCATCCGTATGAATTTGAGTTTTTGCATTTACGTTATACAGCGCTAAAATTGGCCTTTTTACTAACTCTGCTTTTAGGGTGCGAAATGATTTTTCTTGTTCGGGACCCCACTCCCATTTAGTGTCTTTTTTTAGTAATTTTGTCAGCGGTCTAGCAATTATAGCAAATTTTTTGACAAAACGCCTAAAAAAAACTAGCCAGTCCAATAAACTGGCGTATTTCATGCTGGTTAATGGGGCACTTAAAATTTTCTACCGCTGCAGTTTTTTTTGAACCTGGTCTGACCCCTTCTTTACTTACTTCGAAACCTAGATAGTCTATTATTTTCGAGAAAAATACACATTTCGATAGTTTTAATGTAAACCCCGCTTCTTTAATAAGTTTAAGTACTGTTTCTAACCGCTCCATTCCTTGCGAAATACTGTGGGCGGGAATAATTATATCATCCATGAATGCGATTGCTTTTGATGTCGTCATGAATTGATTGGTCTTTGATGTCTTTCAAAATAGTATTAATAGTTTTCTGAAAAACAGACGGCGCCTTGGCCAAAGCAAAGGGCATGCGGGTAAATTGGTACTGACCGTCCGGCGTTACGAACGCAGTTTTGTCTTGCGACGAAGCGGCAATCGGTATCTGATAATAGCCTGATGCTAAATCAAGCGTTATAAAATATTCATACCCAGCTTACTGATCTATTTGATCCTCTATTCTTGGCAAAGGGTAATGTTCCTTGACAGTTTTAGCATTTAAGGCCCGATAGTCAACGCAAAGCCGTTGATCACCTGTCTTCTTCTGTACTAAAATAATTGGGCTTGCATAAGAAGATGTTGACTCAGTAATTATACCTGACTCCAACATATCTTGAACCATTTCTTTAACTTTATTCCTTTCTGAATAAGCTAGCCTATATGGCCTATACACAACAGGAGTCGCATCTTTTAATGTGATAGACATTTCGGTCAAATTAGTAAGCCCTAAATCAGATAGACTAAATGAAAAACAGCCCCTATACTCTTTTAGCAAGATTTCTAACTGTTTTCTATCTTCAGTACTAAAGTCATCACCTGTTTTAAGATCATTTGATATGGAGTCACTATCCCTGTTTTCTCCAACATATCTTGAACCATTTCTTTAACTTTATTCCTTTCTGAATAAGCTAGCCTATATGGCCTATACACAACAGGAGTCGCATCTTTTAATGTGATAGACATTTCGGTCAAATTAGTAAGCCCTAAATCAGATAGACTAAATGAAAAACAGCCCCTATACTCTTTTAGCAAGATTTCTAACTGTTTTCTATCTTCAGTACTAAAGTCATCACCTGTTTTAAGATCATTTGATATGGAGTCACTATCCCTGTTTTCTAACATTCTAATATTTAGGCAATCATCATCATTTAAAGTGTAAGCTCTAGTCAATAATTGTCCTTTCTTAAGTTTAATTTCGTTACTATTTAAATTTACTATTAAAATAAGACCCTTTCCTTGTACGATTGTGTATAATCCAGGCATAATAAAATAACAAATATTACCTATTTTCCTTACAGATTCCTTTACATAAAATTTTATGGTGATATCGATATTTACTTTTACCGGTATCATATTGATAGAGTTAACATTGACGTCAGAGTCTACAATTAAATTAAACTTTTGATGATTTTCTAATTTTGAATTATTCAAAGAATCAAGCTTTTTTTGAAATACTAAATGTTCGTCTGTCTTGATGATAATTATGCCGGCTTGCTCGGTGAAAGTATGTCCCAACAAAACGGCATGTTTAAGTAATTTGTCTGGTACCACTAATACTTCCACGGACGTTGTTACTGATTGTACTCGAATTTGGACCACTGCTCTTCCTATAGGTTCTATGATTGAATTACCAAAGCCTTTTAATGATGGCAGATCATTTTTACTGTAAGCAGCGTTTAAATTTTTTAAGTCACTGATTCGAATCAAGGTGCTTTGGCTACCGAGATCGACATAACATGACATTGTTTTGCCATTAACTTGAACTGGAAGGACATACTTATCATCTAATTCACCGGTTAACTTAACTTCAGATACTGATTTATTGATTTCACTAGGTCTACCGCTATAATTAACGTTTTTGGGAAGCCGTCTACAATTAACGCTCTGATGTCCAAGTCTCTTACAAATATTACACGTCAATAAGGGTTTGTTACATTTAAAGGAAGGATGACCTAGTTCATTACAATTAAAACATTTTATATCGCTACTCAGTTTAGAATTATCATTATTGCTATCAGGGCGCCTTCTTGTAAACGGCTGTCGGAATACTCTGTCTCTTACATCCTCTAACTTAATAGATTTAAAATAAGATAGCAATTCTTCACGTTGAGAGTAGTTTGCAGCCTGAGCTCCTAGTCGCATACCCTTGTCTTCTAACCCATATATAAGACAATCCACGGCCCGCTTACCAGTTATATCGCATCGGTTGAGCAAGTTAATTTTGTGATAAAAGTAAGTTTCTAACGATTCATTATGTTTAACCTTCCTATCCAACATTTCGTGCAAAAGTTGAGCATAATTCTGAACTGTGGGGAATGTCTTTGTCAGTTTTTCCTTCCACTCTAACCAACTATAATTTAAGGACGTTAAGCCTTGGCACCACACCTTCGCTATTCCAGACAATTTAGGCAACGCATAATGGAGTAGTTGTGTTTCAGACCATTTATACAAAGCTGTACATTCCTCTACTTTTGTGATCCATAAATCGATAGTTTGCTCCTTATTGGCAGAATCAAATTCGGGTACTGCATTTGTTGACATACTAAAGTGGTTTTGAGCCTGGGACGCTGACGAGGGCAGTGATTTGATTAACTCCATGACATCATGAATACTAAAACTAGGGTCATCCACAGGTTTGCTTCGAGGGGTTTTATTAATATTAGTTATATCGGTTGTAATATTTAAATTACTATCCGCGCTGCTAGTACATGATGACTGACTTACGGAATCCCGACGTCTTCGACTCGTCCTGTGGTGGCGGGACCTCTTTGTCAACTTGCTACTGCTGCTCTGCTGTCGTCACCATCTCGCCCTCCGTGAGTGTGCAGATCGAGAACGCGAACGCGAGGACCGCGTTCTTTTTCGACTCACACGCCGCGACTCAGACCGGCGCCGCTTACGACGCTTAAGGCTCTTATTAGAACCTGCACGTCTCCGCGGCGTACGGGTTGTCGAACCTGCACGGCTCGAGGGGCTCGAGCTGGTCTGCACACGACGCGAGCGCCGCGTACTGGAACGGCTTCTCCTGTGACGTCTGCGCATAAGCCGCGCACGGCTGCGGCTGCGGCTGCATGACGGTGTAACTCCATGACGCGTTTGGGAAGCCTCTCGATCAGAAGCTTTACGCATTCTCACTTTTTCACGAAGCCTCGGCATATTAGTTAGGTCGGGTTTATGCCTCTTACTTTACCTGTCCTTATGAATGGCTTATGTGGACGTGATTAGAATACTAAGTAATATTCATGTATCATCCTACTTCTGAACTATAGGATAATTCAGTAATACACCAACACTTGATACCACAAAATATTTATTCTTCCTTAAAACACACTGTTAATAATTTTACTACTTGATAAAAATTACTTCACTTCACCTCTTATTCTACTATATATCTTTTCCTGCGGTCGTTATCGCTTAAGCAATCCGAATGATTTTCAATATGGCCGACCGCGGTAAGGTAATCTCCGTTTGGAAGTCAAAACACGAACTATTGTTGTATTAAGTGGTAATATATTATTTTTAAATAATAATTGATTTAAATCTGGTCATTAATTAAATTATCCAAAATATTATTTTTTTGATGATTAAATAACAAACGCTTACACTATTATATAGTGGTGTAACAGTTTTCAAAAATTATGTAATAGATACAGTGTTAAATAAACAACTCGATGAAATCCGTGTATAGCAGTTTAATTTCAAAGCATTGTTACCTTCAAATTTCGAAAATTTTGAAATATAACAGTGGCGTCGAACGCACCGCCTTAGGTACAGATGCACCGCGGGAGAGATGTAACTATCGATTAAATAAAAATATCGAGGTATGAAATTAAGAATGAAAGTTAATTTATTTTTAAAATGCAATGAAGACTCTTGCGTACAAAACTCTAACCTTACGTAATTTTACGTTTTGTTCAGATTTAAAATAAATAAAATATACCGGAGTAATTTTTTTGATCAATATTTACCTTTAAAAGCATGACACCTACGTGCTCATAATAAGCTACTGTATAACATCTTTAACGATCGGACAGAGTTTATTATACACACTGTATATTATTTTAAAAGTACCGTTAATAACATTGTTTTTTTTACTTGGGCCATGCGTTGACGCATACCTCTCCGCGGGGGCGAGCAGAGGGGTTATGTCGGACTCACCGGGGTAAAAGATAGACGGTAATGATGATGATGGACATCCTGGTAATACAGACTAAACCTACCACCGTGTTCCTCGACAAAACCGCAATTGGAGAGGCCGCGCGAATCACTTTCTCGTGCAGTCGCGACCCCGCCGAGGTTTCGGACCGCCGCACTGTGGGCTGAAAATCGACCTCCATAGACATAGAAATGAAAGTTGCTAGATGTTCGTTTTGTTGACGGATATGGCTTCTATTAGCTATTATACACATAACAATGTCATCTGAGCTAACTCCGCACAAAAATGAATTTATTATAAGGTTTTTTCGAAAAAAATGTATGGAGCTAGCATGAAAAATCTGAATATCTCTGAACTTGCAAGGAAAACCGTAATATCCTCAGAGATGGTTATAGGACTAATTATTTGTGATTTTTTGACATACTTCATATAACGGTACCTGCTGCAGAATTTTTTTTAAAAATCATCTTATTTTTAATTAATTTTTTTTAACATTAAACGATTTGTTTTGGTGTATAAGTAAAGAAACAACACGTTATATGCATATAATACTAAATCTTCGCCAGTTATTTGTTAAAATATCAAGAAAATTATTTTTGCCTAACATAGTATATATGTTTTAAAACAGTTAATTGGATACCATTACTGAACTTTGCATACAGGTAAACTACTGAATAATAAATTAGCCTTCTAATGAGTTCTGAATAAGAGATTAAGTGATTTGCAATGTCGCACAATGGTAACTACGGATTACACTAATTAAAATCTTACAGGTAAGTACATAAGTAACTTAAATAGTTAATTAGATATGTTACGAGTTCTAAGAAATATTTTCGACAACTGTCTAATGAGGTCGTTAACTAATGTTGGACTGAAATATAAAATGGTTAACATTTTGCATCATAATTTAGTTTATTCTAAGCTTTGTTACCCCTAACATATCACTGTGAAATTTTATAATGGAAAGTTTAAATACCAATTTAGACCTATTCGTTCTTCTAAAATGTAAGAGTACTTCATTTGATCATGAGGTATTGTTTAGTGAAGTTATATCCCGCCTAGACGTTTGTCTTTCCGTTGAAGATCAAGTGACTCTAAAAGAATTTTGTCGGAGATTTGTACGAGCTGCATCACAAAGGTGGCAAAAATCTCACCAAATTCTTGATACTTTTAGAAAACAATACGAAATTTGGCTGCAAGCAACTATCGATTGGCCAAGTTGTATAAATTTTGTCGCTCAAGAACCAACTGTTGCTGAGGGATCAAGATCAATCTCTCCAGAACCCTCAACATCATACTCTGTTGGTATAATGACAAAGAGGTCACGAAAACCATTCGAAGATCTGGAAAGCAAACAGAAGAAGAGAAGATCTGATGAGCATAAAACTGACAATCCCAGTGAATTGGCATATACAGCAGCAGCGCGTTTTAAGGAAGAAGGTTGTGAGGATATCGCATCTGTAATCGAATATATGTTGAAACATCCTGAAGCAGCCTCTAAAATTAAGGAAACGCTTAAGCAACCGGTGAAAACTATCTTATTTACACCAGAAAAAGCACTTGGATTACTCCTTTCATTAAAATTATCAAAGTGGCAATACATCACTTTACGAGAGTCAGCTATTCGGGAAGGTAGAAAGGATATTTATCCATCCTACTATAAAGTGCAACAAACCAAGCTGGCATGCTATCCTCCGAAGCAATCAGTGTTAGTGACCGATTCATCGGCAAGAATAACCCTTCAAGCTTTACTCGACATTACGGTCAAAAGAATCCTCCAAAGTTTTCCTAACGATGATGTGCAAAATAAGGATTTAAAATTGATATCTAAATGGGGTTTCGATGGTGCGTCAAACCAAAGCTGATACAAGCAGAAAATGGATAGCGATCAAGACGATTCAAGTATTTTCATGACTTCCTTGGTGCCACTAAAACTGACTGATGGAGACAATACTTTGTGGATGAACCCAAAACCATGCTCAGCAATGTATTGTCGTCCAGTTCAATTTACTTTTGTGAAGGAAAGCGAAGCAGTAGTCATCGAACACAAACGACGAATGGATGAAGAAATTAAGGCTCTCATTCCTACAGAGTGCAATAATAGAAACAGGGTGAATCATCACCTAATGATGACAATGATCGATGGTAAAGTCTGCACGTATTTGTCTCAAGCCAGATCAAGTTCATCATGCTATTTGTGTCTGGCAAAACCGACAGAAATGAACCGTTTAAGTGTAGTAACAGCAAAGACCGTATCTTCTGATATATATGAGTTTGGATTGTCATCTCTACACGCCCGTATAAATTGTATGGAATGTTTACTACATATTTCGTATAGACTAGATTTTAAAGAGTGGGCTGCGAGAGGTAACGAGCACAAAGAAATGCTAAGTAAGAGAAAAAAGATTATTCAAGACAAATTTAAAGACGAATTAAATCTATTGATTGACATTGTTAAACAAGGTTCCGGAACTACTAATGACGGCAACACTGCAAGAAAGTTTTTCAAATTTCCCCATAAAACTGCAGCCATTACTGGGTTGGACGAAGAACTAATAAGAAGATTTGCTGTGATTTTACAGGCAATAACTTCCGGGGAAAAAGTAGATATAATTAAATTTAAAGATTATGCCTTCAAAACAGCAGAGAGGTATGTGGAATTATATGACTGGTACTATATGTCATCAACCGTCCACAAATTACTTATACACGGGGCAGACATAATCGAGAAGAATGATGTTGTACCCATAGGAAGTCTCTCGGAAGAAGCATCCGAGTCTCGCAATAAAGATTTTAGGAGGTTTCGGGAACATCATTCGCAGAAAAAGAGCAGGCAAGATTCGAATCATGATATCCTTAATATGTTAGTTGTTTCTTCGGATCCTTTTATAAATGTACAAAGGCCCAAGTTAGATGCCAAGAAAAAGGAGGATTTATTTCCTGAAACACTCAATTTAATTCAGTTTCAAGAAACTGACTTTGAGTTTCTAGGCAATCTAGATTCTGATTCAGAAATCGACGAGAGTGATAAGGAAAACTAGAAACTTTTTGTGCTTTTAATTATAATTCTATTCAATGTAATTTTTTCATGATCTTTCGTTATTTAGCTTTGGTACGTAACTATGTTTTGCAAATGATTTATTTTTAAATATTTTATATTACTATTCTTGTACCTATTTATATTTTTGCATACTTTTGTACCTATGTTTTGTTTTATATAAATTTTATCAACTATTAAAAAATATCTTTTTAATTTATTTTTCTTTTTATTTAATGCCTATTATTAGCGTTAATAAAATAACTAACTTATCGATTGATCTTTACTTTGACATTAGTAGAATTTAATGATTTAAAAAAATACCTTCATTTAGACATAATAATAAAATAATTAGACAGTTGTCGAAAATATTTCTTAGAACTCGTAACATGTCTAATTAACTAATTAGTTTACTTATGTACTTACCTGTAAGAATTTAATTAGTGTACTCCGTAGTTACCATTGTGCGATATTGCAAATCACTTAATCTCTTATTCAGAACTCATTAGAAGGCTAATTTAATATTCAGTGGTTTACCTGTATGCAAAGTTTAGTAATGGTATCCAATTACCTGTTTTAAAACATATATACTATGTAAGGCAAAAATAATTTTCTTGATATTTTAACAAATAACTGGCGAAGATTTAGTATTATATGCATATAACGTGTTGTTTCTTTACTTTTACAATAAAACAAATCGTTTAATGTTAAAAAAATTTAATTAAAAATTAGATGATTTTTAAAAAAAATTCTGCAGCAGGTACCGTTATATGAAGTATGTCAAAAAATCACAAATAATTAGTCCTATAACCATCTCTGAGGATATTACGGTTTTCCTTGCAAGTTGAGAGATATTCAGATTTTTCATGCTAGCTCCATACATTTTTTTCGAAAAAACCTTATAATAAATTCATTTCTGTGCGGAGTTAGCTCAGACGACATTGTTATGTGTATAATAGCTAATAGAAGCCATATCTGTCAACAAAACTAACATCTAGCAACTTTCATTTCTATGTCTATGGAGGTCGATTTTCAGCCCACAGTGCGCCGTATGAAACGGCAGGCCACTACACGAAAATACCTACCCTTTAGGCACTTCCACATTTTAACCCTACTGTGCCCTTGAGGGACGGACGGAGAAACGACACAGAGGCGGGCGTGGGAACACGCATGCCACCTCTTGAACCTGGTGCTGATCGGGTGACGGGCAAGCCCACGAAGCCCACCACAACCACCAGGTCAAACCTCAGGGTGGCTGGAGGTAATTTCGCGCACTCCGTCACCCGGTTCTGTGGTTGGGGAGAGAGTTTTAATGCTCCCTCTTCCGCTCCACTGCCTCTGTACGGGATGTTTAGTTAGTAACTCCGCACACTATAATAAGATGTTGAAGTAGTAGAGAAAAGAATTATAACGTGAATAATTTATTTAAAGTATAAGAAGACAAGTTACAGTAAAAATAAGACTAATTCTTTCTCTTAATGCACTCGTAAAGTTAGTTTATATAATATGTTTGTTAACGTTCAACTGAGTCCATACATTTTGTTGTATCGCTAATTTATAGTAAGTAGCACACGATAAATGCTGAGCGCGCAGCTACACGCGCCTTGCAACTTGTCGTGTAGGCAGCAATGTACGGTAGTGAGACCGTACAGCCTCCTTGATGGAAATTACTTCCTAAAAGAAGGAGGCGACGGCGTTCCACGACCTTTCACTTCGGACCATGGACTGAACCACGGCCGGGAGCGAGAGGGCAACCATACCGACTGCCGCAATTAACTCACGGCGCTACGATGCCGGACAATCCGCCAAAGTGTGCAGCGCCGTGTCCTCAACAACGTCGCGGTAGTCGCCGCAGTGTTTACATCCGGGCGTCTCCTTCCGGTTTATGCGAGACAGGAACTGGCCAAAGCAACCGTGGTCAGTCATTACCTGTGTCAGCCAGAAGGTGAGAGCACCAAGCCGCCTCTCCAGCCACTCTTCAAAAACGAGTCTTAACGTCACGATTGTGGCGTGCCCGACTGTTAATAACATAACCATAATATATATATTTTTTGAACTAATATAATGTCTAGTATATTATATTAGTTCATATAAGGGAAATTAAAAAAGCAGATATCACTTTTCAGACAATATATGCAGATAAAGCGGCAACGGCTGGCAATTATAAAAAGAGATATATTATTGGGGATACTGCAGGATCCTTGTAGAAGTGGCAAGTTATGCTACAAAGAAGAAAATGATAAGGTATGTGAAAACAGACGCTGTCTTTCTCTAAGCTACAGAAAAGTAAGTAGGAGTACTTTCTTTACTTTCTTTCTTTCTACCATGCGGCCACTTTAGTTTGTAAAATATAGCCCGAGTCCTGTGATAGATGTCATCAGTTTCACGCCAGTAAAATTTCGTATTATTTGACGGTAAAAATGTACGCAAAAAAATAACATACTATGTCGGTAGAATTGGATGAATAGTGACGTTCCTTGTCTCATCCTAACCATAGTCTATACAGTATCGAGCAAACCAATAAAATAATCGAGATTTACATTTGATTATAAATATTGAAAATAAATTGATATCTATCGGGAAAAGATCTTTTTTTCTGGACGAAAATTACTTTATGTAATTTTCTGTATCCATGACAATGTTTATGCAAGATTTTAATTATGATCGGTGGGGAAATTAATACGTGAAAGCGTAATCAACAAACAAACTCATATGCGCATTTATAAAATTAGTTAAGATAGCAAATAGGAATAGGAAGTAAGGATGTGCATATTTATTTGTAACGGTTCCACGCGTTAACTACTAGACCGATCATCATGAAATTTCGCATACACTTTGTCAAGAGTACAGAAAAGGACATAAGCTAGTCTTATCATATTAAGATGGGTTTCAGGTATAATAAATCTATGTGGGTACTCCAAGCAAGGACATTTATGACTAGAATTTTAATTATTTTATGTACTTACACGCTACAAAACTATCTTAATCGAGTCCCAAGGGACAGCTGGAAGTGTTATAAATAGTGGCATATGTTCAATTTTTTTTAATATCAGCCCTGTATTAAACTGTTCCACTGCTGGAGACGGGTTTCTTCTTAGTGTGAGAAGGGTTAGACCGTAGTCAACCACGCTTGCCTAGTGCGGGCCTACCCGACTTCACATATCTTCAAGAACATCATGGAGAACTCTCAGAGATGCAGGTTTCCGCACGATGTTTTTCGTCACCAGTCAACTATCGCTTGCTGTTAAAGCAAATAATATATTGACTGCTTTTTAATTTATTAAATTATTTTATCGTCTAGATCTACGCAATGCGCCGGAACACAAGGCTAAAGATTAAGCAGACGTACCTGAAAGAACTGGAGAAGGAGACAACGAGGATCATAATGTTGAAGAAGGAGGAACAGATATGTGACATCACTGACCAGATCAGGGAATGGTTTAAAGAATGGTGAGTCATGTGCAGCCAGACACGTAACTAATTTTACGTATTTAGATTATATAATATGTTTATTAGTATATATACAGGGTGTCCAAGAACCTGGCGTCCAACTGGATTCCCACGATGCCCCAAGTTCTAACAGTACTCAGAAAAATATTTTAAAAAATCCACCCCATGTACTTACAGAATTATACTGATTTCAAAAAAAAAGGGGAAATGAGCACCCTGTGACATACTTTTGAATGCTGTGACTGCTAATGCTGATAATTTCGATATTTCTTGGAGGTTTTGTAATCTAGGGTATTGCTGTGTCTAAATAGAATGTAAAAATAAAGTACTTATTGTACCATTTTAAAATAAAATATTATTTTAACTAAAGGTGATATGGAAAACTATTGAATTTCGCAACTTTGACCGACTGTAGTGTAAAAAAAATGTACCAAAATAGTATGGCAAGTGACGTCAAATTTTGACGCGTTTATTCCTCTTTTTAAAAAGGTATAATACTTACACATTAATTTGAAAAAAAAAATTTTGATAATATTTTTACTCAACAACCCAATTTTTACGAAGTGCCTACCTACTAACGGTAACTGTCGGACCCTTTCTTATCTTAGAAACTGTTATGTTACTACTATTATTTACTTCGGTTCCAAGAGTGAGCAAGAAGGAAATACACACAGGTAGATGGGTTCCCAGTAGAATAAAAGCAAAGAATGTTAGTTTAAAGATATTTTATTACAATAAATGTTCAAAATGTTGACCACCCGCGGCAATACAAGCTCTCACTCTCCTTAAAAAGGACCGCTTTATGTTTCGCGAGTAACTTTTTTGACGTATCACCTGCACTGCTTGTGTTATCTTCTCACGAAGGTCAGCGATGTCATTAATGGGCTTCGCATAAACGAGCTCCTTCATAGTTCCCCAGAAAAAAAAATCCAGCGGATTTAAGTCAGGTGAGCGGGCTGGCCACGGGATTGTTCCTGATCGCCCAATCCACCTGTTCGGGTATTGCTCGTCCAAAAACTCTCTAACGGATACGCGAAAATGTGCTGGACAGCCGTCGTGTTGGAACCACATATCTGGTGGGGTCTCTTCTAGTAAGTTTGGCAAATCATTTTGAAGAAAATTTAAATATGATTCGCCAGTCAAATTCTCGGGCATCTCAAATGGACCAATAATATTCCCACAGAGAATACCGGTCCACATGTTCACTTTGAACCGGTACTGGGATCTATCTTCTCGCATCAAGTGCGGATTTTCCACATGCCACTCGTGCAAGTTGTGTAGGTTCATGTAGCCATCCTTCTTAAATGTAGATTCATCTGACCACAAAATTTTGTCGATAAAGTTTTCGTCTTCTCGATGTTTTTGCAGGATTGTTTCACAAAACGCGACTCGGCTCGGATAGTCTCGAGGTAAAAGACTTTGCACTCGCTGTACGTGGTACGGATGATATTCTTCTTTTTGGAGAATACTGTGTGCTGTGCTCTTCGGTATCCCCGTATCAGCTTCTATTCCTCGCACAGAGATGCTTGGATTTGCCGACACCGCCTCTAAAACTTCATTGCGTATGAAGTCATTTACGGGTCGTCCTTCACCAGCTACTTGATTGGGGAACCGCCCGTCACATAGTGATCTGTGCACATTAATGAAAACTCGATGGTCGGGATATCGCGTAGCCCTCGGATACCTTTCTCTGTAAAGTCTCGCTGCAGCTCGTCCATTACCTCTACATTCTCCATAAATGTAGTGCATATTTGCGTATTCTTGCGGAGTGTAGGTCGCCATGGTAGCACACACAAAACACAAACTGTCCAAACACAGGCAAAGGTCGTCGTAAAGAGTTCGTTTCAAAGTCCAGAGCACAAAGAGTAATCGAGTCCAATAAACAAAGCTTTAAATCGTAGTACGTGATCAATGGTAACAATAAGAGAGAGGTGCGTAGTAACGGCAGGAGGCAGTGACGCGTACTGACCGTACTGTTATCCTAAATAGCACGATCCCAGATAGCGTCACTATCTATCTCACTCGCACCTCTAACCTTTTTCTCCCTCACTCTTACCTGAATAATGGGGTACCATAAAGAAGAACCAGCAAATCGCAAAGATAGTTTCTGTCTTGCTCCCTC
The DNA here is from genome assembly GCA_963675205.1 of Catocala nupta. NCBI lineage: Eukaryota > Metazoa > Arthropoda > Insecta > Lepidoptera > Erebidae > Catocala > Catocala nupta. The sequence continues at coordinate 16,207,717 of OY776105.1, read as the reverse complement.
CTGTTGTAATAACGAATCACTATGGTGAGATGCATGCACATACCGTCCCTTACGGTCTAACCTGTTTTTTGAGAGGCCTGTTGTTATTTTTATGAGCATACAACAGTAATTCTTTAGAGGTTAGATTCAATTCGTCGTAAATTTTTCTTTCTAAGAATTCTGTAAGACATCGTAAAAATTGGGTTGTTGAGTAAAAATATTATCAAAATTTTTTTTTTTCAAATTAATGTGTAAGTATTATACCTTTTTAAAAAGAGGAATAAACGCGTCAAAATTTGACGTCACTTGCCATACTATTTTGGTACATTTTTTTTACACTACAGTCGGTCAAAGTTGCGAAATTCAATAGTTTTCCATATCACCTTTAGTTAAAATAATATTTTATTTTAAAATGGTACAATAAGTACTTTATTTTTACATTCTATTTAGACACAGCAATACCCTAGATTACAAAACCTCCAAGAAATATCGAAATTATCAGCATTAGCAGTCACAGCATTCAAAAGTATGTCACAGGGTGCTCATTTCCCCTTTTTTTTTGAAATCAGTATAATTCTGTAAGTACATGGGGTGGATTTTTTAAAATATTTTTCTGAGTACTGTTAGAACTTGGGGCATCGTGGGAATCCAGTTGGACGCCAGGTTCTTGGACACCCTGTATATATATCTATGTTACTTAGGGCTTAGATGTAAGATTTATTTTAAAGAAGATATCCTGTATTATGACAAGACAACAAAAAAAGTGGATTGACAGGTTAGTTTTCATGAAAATGATTAAAAAAAAAAAAAAAAAACATATTGTTTTTTGATTTTTAATCCTTTTCTTTTCTTGTATGAAAAATATATTAAATAAAATGTCAATCATTAGTTCATTGTCTACAATGTTAGCTTTCAAATGAGATACTTTTCGTCTCTCAGGACGTCTACATCGATAGCAATGATTAAAACAGTACAGGCTACCGAACTTCGAGGTAAAAAAACAAAATGGCTGCCATTTTATCATGGAGGGGGCAAGAGAAAATTGAGATAGTGATTTGTCCAAAAAAAACTATCTTTCACCCCCTTTAAATCTCCGACACTGGTAAACACACATATTGTATATATATGTATATAATGTAATATATCGTTACTATTATGATATTCTTTAGTATATGTATGTAAGTGTATATTTTATGTATGCACCTACAATTTTTATCTCTGCATCACCCAATGGCTGACTGGTAGCTGTTGATGCCTGTGGCATTAAGTCCGCCGATGTACTATTTTGTGCATAAAGTTTTAAATAAATCAGTTAATAAATAAACATTAATCACCGGGCAGTTTATTAAACAAAATATACAGATTCTATTCTACTTGATACCTAGGCGCGTATCTCTGTCTTTTCAAAGTTATGTGCGTATTAAATTGTTAATTATCTTTTGCTTTAACGGTAAAGAAAACATCGGGAGTAAACCTGCATGTCTGAAAGTTCTCCATAATATTCTCGAAGTCAACCCGCACCGAACCAGCTTACTAGTCTACGGCCTACCCCTTCTCACACTGACAAGGGTTCCGTGCCCAGCAGTGGGAAACTTTATATACGGCTGACATTATACATATGTAAGTAAGGTCAAAATATTGCAGGTATTACGGCTATGGGTTCTTTCCTCAATATCCTTATCCTGTCGAAGGTGGTACCATATTGGTGATACGAGGAGACTACCCCACTGTGGAAGAACAGCTTGAGAAAGATGCTAACCCAGCGCAGAAGGGAAGGACCAAAGAACAGGTAAAAATTATTATATATTAGGGGACTCAACAGGTGCTATCCTGCCTGCACGTTGACTTCCCAGCGCCATCTACCGGGTCCAATCTAAGCCACTGAAACATACAACAAAATTTAATTAAAATCGGTCCAGCCCTTGTCCTATTGAGTCGCAGCGGCACACTGGCGACAAGATACATGAGGACTTTAATTATGTGTGGCATTCAAAGAACTGACGGGTCAAGGTGGAGTTTAGTGATAAACACATGTACAGAAGAATTATAATATGTATTTATATAAGGTGGGTAGACTATGTAAGGCCATGCTTCTTCGAAGGCCAATAATTATTAAAAAGGTTTAATTATTGCTATGTGATGACAAATGCCTTTACTAACACTAACACATTAGTTCGATGCGTGTTAGAAAGAAAGAAAGAAATATATTTTTATTTGTGTCTCCTTTACAGAATACAATAGTATATAGTATGGAGGCCAAATTAGGTACCTGCGTTACCAGCTATTGTTGCAGTTGAAACTGCAACGCTGGTATTCTCGCAGGACCTATACAGTATGTGAGCAAATTACGACACATGAACAGGAAATAAAACTTGTTTTAGTTTAATTCGGTGATACAAATTACAATATACAACAATTACCGTTCAAACGCTGTAACTTATTTAAAAATCAATAAAATAAAAATAGTAAAACAATGTTAGTGTGAGTAGAAGGCATTTGTCTTTACTAGAATACCATACAGACGTACTGTCTGAACCAAAGGAAATCCTAGTACCCCATCGCATCGCCACCGGGTCTTTGTGAATCTAAGCCACTTCGCAGACTTAAAGACACAAACAATGCCATCAAAGTCGGCCTAGACTTTTAGAAGTAAGTAACTGTGCTTCAAGAATTTGCTGTTGTAAATATGAAAGTACTGCCTCCATGTTTTATTTAAGTTCACTGTGTGTATAAAGGTTTGCTCTTTGATGGAATTTGAGAAGGTAGCACTCGATTATCTTAGCGATCTTAAGTACAATAATAATTATTACTTTATTGTTCTTTTTTTGTTGCTGCTTTGCTGTATTGGGTCTGTTACCTATATTAACAATGTGTGTTGGATATATAAATAAATAAAAATCAATATCGCTTTCTTCTTCTAGCTTAAACAAGAACGAATGCGGGTTAAGAACGAAGCTAAGCAGAAAGCGGCGGTAGACCGAGATAAAAAGAAGAAGGAAGCCATGGCGCTGTTCAAGGCGAGGTGTAACCCATTCGATGACCCTGGGTATAAAATAGAGACCTCTGAAGCTACTAAGAATATTATTGAGGTAAAGCAACTAAATTACCAAATAAATATATGTTAAGGGAGTACCAAAGTACCTATCGTATGACGACCATTTGAAATGTATTAGGTATACACAAACTTATCCGATGTTCTCATGTAAGTGAATTTTTCTTTTTGAGAATAAAGTCTTTAAACGTGGGGAAATGCTGCTGATGAAAACCTCCTCGCCACAAAGGGAGGCTACGGGGTTATATCGGGCTCTCCCGAGACTTCGAGCCCGCCGACTAAAGCCACCACGAAGTGCCACCACCACGGTGTGTGGGTCGTTGGAACTGAAACTGCATCAGCGACCCATCCAGCGGTGTCCAATCGAACATGAAAGGTCTGCGGGCAACTACTCCAGGGCGACGCCCTGGCACGACATAAAGAGTCGCTCCGACTCAATGGCTGGCGGGCGAACGATCTTTAAGCTTATCCTAACCTCAGGCAAAGTTTAGCATGTCATCGTTGATAGCGGCACTTACATTGTCAAATACCACATACGTTCCATTCGCAAATTTGACAGGACGAGTGGAAAACTGATTTTCTAGAGATGGTGTAGTGGTTTAAGTAGTCGCCTCGCGCACTGCCTCTGCACCGAATGTTGTGGGTTCAAATCCCACACGGGACAAAATTTTGTGTGATCCATAAATGGTTGTCTGGGTGTTTTTTGTGTTTGAATGTTTATAAAGTCCCCCGCGACACATGACTTATTCCTAGTGTAGGAATGGTCTCATATAAAAGAAAATACCTGCAAACGTAAAACCTCAATATTTCCTTTTTTGCATCATAAGACAATTTGAGTTACGCTGTATTGGTCAATCAGCGATAATTCAGACTATCGAAAAGATTATTGGACTGCCGTGACTGCAGTTCTATTATACTGTCGTATAGTTAGGAATTTTAATTTACACTAAGGTACTTTGAAATAACTACAGTTCAAGACAATGATACGACCACCATCGCAGTCTCTTTGTAACCATCTATCAAAAGGTTGCGTGTTTAGATCAAGTAGGGGTTACCAATTTGCCTATGGATTGGCAAGGAGTGTAATGAGACTCAAGATAGTTTTTAGTCTGATTTAATTTGGATAAAAATAAAACTTATATACTAATGTGACACGTGTGTATTACTATCTAAACTTTATCTAAAAATTTAACTTATCGTAGTGCATTAATTCTATGTAAAATTATGTACATTGTCGCTACATCTGCTCAAAAACAACTGAAAATTCAGAGTAGTGTAAATTGAAAAAGTTATGTAATATCTAAATGTAGTTTTTATAGAACTCGTATATAATAGTTTAATTTCAATTAAATAGATATTGATAGTTTCTTATTTCTATACTTGTATTGACATCCCCGTTCGATGGTTAGCAACATACAAATAAAATTAACTGGCATGTTAAAATTATTACCTCTGATGTTGCAAGCAAAGAGCCGACCTGATGGTAAGTGGTCACTGTAGTCTATGGACGTCTGCAACACCAGAGGCATCACTTGCGCGTTGCCGACCCTTTAGGAAAAGAAGAGGAGATAAAGGAAGTGGTAAGGAGAAGGAGCGGGAAGGGGGAAAGAGGGTGATTCGGCCTCCAGCACTCTCACTCACCGAACGAAACACAACAATAGGAAAACTGCTATTTCACGTCGATATTCTGTGAGAGGGTATACTTAGATTGTATGATAAAGTAAACTTTCACATCAATTAAAGAACGATAGTATATATTTTCAATCTGAGTAAGCGTGATAATACTATATATATAATTTTTTTAAAAGAAAGGTAGTAATAATAATGTCCTCCAGAACGAATTTCGGTTACGGCGGCCAATCTTAACGGAGACTGGCCATCTGCGCAGGAGATATTATAGTGCACAAGCGTGTGCGCAAACACAAGTGCACTCTCTGTTCCTTAATTCTCATGATCCGATGGGACGGTAATCCGACACGACCGGAGAGAGATCAGGGCAGGACCAACGGCTTTACGTGCTTTCCGAGGCACGGGGGTGTCTAACACCGCCAACTTCCTAACTCCGGGCTGCTATTGAGATTTCTTAACAGGAAAACCCAATAACTTTATGTAGGCCCGACCCGGGATTCAAACCCGAGACCTCATGCACAGCAGTCGCATTTACTACCGCTGCACCACGGCACGTGTTTCCTTCAACTTTCAATCCTGGGTCCTTTAAGCGGAGCGTGAAAAAGCACCTGCTCAGGCCGTCAAAGTAGAGACCTCAACATCGCCTCGGCTGCTATGAGAGGATGTGGAGGCCACTGCTCTTAGACTACACGACTGCTTAACATCAGGTGGTCATTTTGACGAGCAAAATAAAAAAAACAATGTCATATTGTCATTGTACGTCAGATGACAATTTAACATTCAGAAAGGCGAGCATACTCGAACGCAGTGATTTATTTATTATTAAAAACAAATGGACAACATAACGGTATACACCAAATCGCTGTACAAATTAAAACTTATATCTAACATTATTATTAATATTGCCAGACATAACATACAAGATATATTATGTCTGGCTTGCTGATTAAATTATTATTACTCCTGCTTACATGAGTATAATAAGAGATTCGTAAAATAAATAATTAATAAAACATCCATCATCTCATAAAATCTTAAGCAGCTACGACATACATCCATCTATCCTGAAGCAAATAGATCACACTCCGATTCTAATGTCAAAAGCATATTTAATAAAGTTAGTGCATGGGTGTATAAGGTACAGCTAATAACTGGATCTTGCGTGGTCTAAGTTGTAGTTTATGTTCAATAACTTAGGTATGTTACTAGTTCCGGACATTCACATTTACCATGCAAAGCCTGGTAACATAAGGTAAGTAAGTGATAATTAAACTTTACTTAAACAGAGAATTAAAGGCAAATTTTTTTTTTTATATGTCTTTTTTATTTAGAGGCTTTTACCTTATAAAGGTATGCCAGCCTCATCGTACACTTGATTACATTTTCCTTACTTTTAATAATATATGCCTTATTACTATGAGGGAGAGGCAGACAGTGCTGCAGATAGCATGTCATAAACACACCTTGCTGCCGGCTATAAGGGTTCTGACAAAATCCTTATAAAAACTCCAACGTCATATTTATTAATGTTAAATTTCTGCATGACTAACTCCCTCTCCCTTTGGTTCTTCTCACATTCCATCAGTAGGTGTTGGATATCGTCTATCTTGCCACATACTTCACAATTAGGTGAACTGACTTTTTTCATCAGATATCCAAACTTTCGTGATGGAATATGACCAGAACGTATTCGATGCGCCAGTACAATATAAGTTCTACTTATTTTATTTTCAGAAAACCAAGGGATCCGAGGAGGCTCACATTGCATAGTTTTATACCAGATGCCTTTTTCTTTGCTCGTTTGATTGAAAAATCCCTAAAACTATTAAAACAAATTTTCTTAAATCTCCAAAGTATTTCTGTGTAATAAGGAGCTATATCAATTTCTATACCTTCTAATATAGCTGCCTTTGCTAATTTATCAACCTCCTCGTTTCCCTTTATGCCTATGTGAGATGGGATCCATTGCAACCTCAAGTTAATATCTCCTAACTCATAAATGTGTTTGAGTATTGCATAAGCTATCGGTACACCTCTATACCCAGAGGCGCATCGAGCCAAATGCAATAACCCACTTTTGCTGTCAGTGTATATAACTATATTTTGGTTAGATACACTGTTGTTATTACCATTACTAATGATGTCCAGAGCTTTTGAGATTGCAACTAGCTCCATTGTCATTATAGACACATTTTTATCAAGAGATCTAAATAATCCCGAGGTCCTATTGACTGCATTATAAAAAGCAGCCCCGCTACCAGTCTCTTTTTTAGATCCATCAGTGTAAAAAGTTGACCAATTCGAATACTTTTCTTCTAATTCCTTAATTACATCAAATTTAAGTGACGTGGCTTCGTGTTTATATTTAGATCCTTTGATGCAGTCTAAATTATATTTTATCTTCTCGTGTACCTTTATTCGTGACATCCATGTTTGTAAAGAGTACATGTCTAAAATATTTGAGCAATATACATTACAAGTTCTGCACTCGTTATAAATAGTTGCTAGTATCGGTGTTTTCTTCTTATGCCAATATCTAGTGTGTGCAAGACTATTCAGTTCATCTATAAGCTTAATAGTATTGTTGTTCATACGTGACATGTTTTTTATACAATATTTATATGCAAGATATAATCTCTTATTGGCTAATGGACGTATACACAATTCAGTTTCCATCACATGGATTGGAGATCTTTTAATGAATCCACCTATGATTCTTAAATATTTATTTTGGATTTTATCTAGCTTATATATATGACTTTTAACGCTGCTATCATATAGGAAGCAACCAAAGACAATTCTACTTCTAACTAATGATATATATAATAATCTTAAGTACTTAGGATGTATTCCCCAGATTATCCCCAGCTGGGTCCTGCCAATATTTTAAATATATTAAAAAATTTGGTAATTCTTTCTATTATTTCATTAATATGTTTTTTCCATAAAATAGACCTATCTAACCATAAACCTACATGTTTGATACAGTCTATTATTGGAACTAGCTCACCGTTTATTGTCACTTGCATTTGATGCCTCTTTACACCTCTACTAAAAAGACATATTTTTGATTTAACTGGTGATAATTCCAGTCCTATATTATCTAATATTATTACCATAGAATTTAGAGCTGTTTGCAATTGTGTCTCAGAATAAGTTAGATTTTTATGACTAATATAAAAAACAAAATCATCTGCAAATTGAGAAACCAATACACGATCAATACTTTTGCAGATTGTCAAAGTAACTATATTAAAAAGCATCGGGGATAATGGATCGCCTTGTGCCAAACCTCTACTGGTTCGTCTAATATCAATAGTTTGACCATCACTTCTGCTTAATATTGTCTTCTGTTTACGCGAATGTTATTCATTGAAATTAAACTACTATATACGGATTTTATCGCGTTGTTTATTTATCACTGTATTACAAAATTTTGAAAATATTACTCTACTACTACTATTGATTTTATTTGACTAATTTATAAGCTAATAAAATTATTTAAACTATTAAATCTATTTATTTTTGGTTTACACTTTCCCCGACGTTTCGGGTGCTTTTCAGCAGCCATGGTCACGGGGAGACTAAGATGGTAGTTGTCTCAATGTTCCAGTGTAGTTATTTCAAAGTACCTGAACATAATTTAATTATTGGTGTTTCTATTTACGCAGAATGAGCTCAAAGTATCATGAAGTCTAGCTGTGGTTTGTTTCTTCTTGGGTTTGACTATTTGAAGTACTGGATCCCAAGCTGGTGGTACATTCCAACCATCTTCTCTATTGAAATTGGGATGTTTTTTAATTTCAATAGCCTCGCGAAGCATCCTTGGCAGGAATCGGTGTTCTTTAGCGAGAATCTGTGGTTTGTCAAATCTCAGGTAGTGGTTGGTCCCCTGTTGTACGTGTTCACACACAGCAGACTTCAACGAGCGTTTGTGTTTTACGTCAGCTATGTGTTCTTTTATGCGGGTGCCTATGCTTCTCTTGGTTTGACCAATGTATGAGAGTCCGCAGTCACAATCTATTTTATAGACCCCTGCATCTTGTAAAGGTAATTGGCACTTGACGGATGGTAAAAATTGACTTATCTTCGTTGGCGGCTTGAAGTATGTGTTGATTGAAGCTCGCTTCAAGATGTAGCCAATCTTGTCAGTGACACCCCTTACATAAGGCAGTATAGCAGGCTGGCGCTCGACTGTGGCTGGCTTTTCTCGGGATCTGTGACAGCGGCGCGGCTGTTGGAGCTTGTTGTCTTGCAGTACTTGCTTGACATGTTGAAGCTCGGCGTCCAGGTGTTTCTTGTCACAGATCCCGTGGGCTCTCTGAAACAAAGACATTCCCACGGTAGCTAACTGTTTAGGATGGTGGTGAGATTCACCATTCAAGTACCTATTTGTATGGGTCTTTTTCCTATACACGGTGTGGCTCAAAGTATGATCAGGATTCCTGATGACAAGTACGTCTAAGAATGCTAATGAATTATTTGCCTCTAATTCCATAGTAAATTGGATGTTGTTATTAATGGAATTAAGATGTTCTAGGAATACACTAACACTATCTGTTGGTAATATTGTAAAAGTATCATCTACAAACCTCTTATAAATCCTGGGTGTGATGGGGGCAGTCTGTAAAGCTCGAGCCTCGAAGTCCTCCATATATATATCGGCAACAACAGGCGATACTGGGGAGCCCATTGCCACACCATCGACTTGTATGTAGAATTTATTGTCCCACAACAGATAGCCAGTTGTTAAGCAATGCTTAAGTAGTTCTGCATATTCCTCAGGCATATTGTACTCTATTAGCTTCCTTTTAGTTATTTCAATACAGTCATGTACAGGTATGCATGTAAATAATGACTGTACATCAAAACTAACCATTGTTTCATTGTTAGTGAGACATAGGTGTTTAATCTCACTCACAAAATGGTATGAATCCTTTACATGTGCTCTCGAGTTGCCTCTGAGTGGTGAGAGTATCTTCGCTACGTGCTGAGCCAATCTGTAAGTTGGTGTGTCGATCTGACTCACAATAGGACGTAGAGGAGCGTTTTCCTTGTGTATTTTTGGTAACCCATACAGCTTTGGAGGTTTTACGCAAGCTGGTATTAATTGTTTAACGTCTAGATCTAGTCTTTCGGAGTATTTATATATGATGTCTTTGGTTTTGTTTAATATTTTGTTTGTAGGGTCTGTTTTAACCTGTTTATATGTTGTTTCATCCGAAAGTAAATTTTCAATTTTATGTTTATAATCTGACGTATCCATTATTACCGTAGCGTTTCCTTTATCTGCACGGAGTACTGTAATATCTGGCCTAGCCCGCAAGTTCTTCAATGCGACGAATTCATCTTTGGGAAGATTCGGTCTGGGCACTTTACTTCGACGCAAGACCGATGAAATATCCTGACGTATAGCCTCCAAATCTTCCTTTCTTATGTTATTCTTGACTAGGCAGTCCTCGACGTTGCAAATAATGGCCTCATACGGTATCCTAGCCGGTGTTATTGCATAATTTAAACCTCTACTTAATACTTTTTCGGTTGTTTTGTCTAAAGTTTGTTTTGACAGATTAATAACTGCTTGTCTTTGAGATGACGGCGGCGTGTCATTGGTCCGTGCATTGACGTTTCGTTTCTTGCTGTTGGCATTTGATTTTGATAATAATTTTTCATATTTTTGAATTTTGTTCGTTTTACACGCATTATATTTTGATCTTTCTCTGTGATTTATAGCATTGATGCATTGTTTAAAATCAAATGGAGTTATTAATCTCTGTATTTCATTAGACAAAATCTCAACGTTCCTATTTATGCTGCGTAAGTCAGCGCGATGTTCTCTGATAACTTGTATTAATAACTTTTGACTTGCCTGTTTTAAGATCTTAGCGCTTCCTCGTATGTCTTTCTTGGCTGATATCTTGACACACGTAGGAATGAGACTGTGATCACGACATCTCTTCAAGAAATTTAAAGATGTTACATATCTTGCGCGCTTAGTTTGCAGATCTTCTAACCGGCGTATTTTTGTTGCTGTTTCCAGTCCGTACTGATTTACATAATATTGTCTTCTGTTTACGCGAATGTTATTCATTGAAATTAAACTACTATATACGGATTTTATCGCGTTGTTTATTTATCACTGTATTACAAAATTTTGAAAATATTACTCTACTACTACTATTGATTTTATTTGACTAATTTATAAGCTAATAAAATTATTTAAACTATTAAATCTATTTATTTTTGGTTTACACTTTCCCCGACGTTTCGGGTGCTTTTCAGCAGCCATGGTCACGGGGAGACTAAGATGGTAGTTGTCTCAATGTTCCAGTGTAGTTATTTCAAAGTACCTGAACATAATTTAATTATTGGTGTTTCTATTTACGCAGAATGAGCTCAAAGTATCATGAAGTCTAGCTGTGGTTTGTTTCTTCTTGGGTTTGACTATTTGAAGAACTGGATCCCAAGCTGGTGGTACATTCATTCAATTTTTACAATATTACCAACAGATAGTGTTAGTGTATTCCTAGAACATCTTAATTCCATTAATAACAACATCCAATTTACTATGGAATTAGAGGCAAATAATTCATTAGCATTCTTAGACGTACTTGTCATCAGGAATCCTGATCATACTTTTAGCCACACCGTGTATAGGAAAAAGACCCATACAAATAGGTACTTGAACGGTGAATCTCACCACCATCCTAAACAGTTAGCTACCGTGGGAATGTCTTTGTTTCAGAGAGCCCACGGGATCTGTGACAAGAAACACCTGGACGCCGAGCTTCAACATGTCAAGCAAGTACTGCAAGACAACAAGCTCCAACAGCCGCGCCGCTGTCACAGATCCCGAGAAAAGCCAGCCACAGTCGAGCGCCAGCCTGCTATACTGCCTTATGTAAGGGGTGTCACTGACAAGATTGGCTACATCTTGAAGCGAGCTTCAATCAACACATACTTCAAGCCGCCAACGAAGATAAGTCAATTTTTACCATCCGTCAAGTGCCAATTACCTTTACAAGATGCAGGGGTCTATAAAATAGATTGTGACTGCGGACTCTCATACATTGGTCAAACCAAGAGAAGCATAGGCACCCGCATAAAAGAACACATAGCTGACGTAAAACACAAACGCTCGTTGAAGTCTGCTGTGTGTGAACACGTACAACAGGGGACCAACCACTACCTGAGATTTGACAAACCACAGATTCTCGCTAAAGAACACCGATTCCTGCCAAGGATGCTTCGCGAGGCTATTGAAATTAAAAAACATCCCAATTTCAATAGAGAAGATGGTTGGAATGTACCACCAGCTTGGGATCCAGTACTTCAAATAGTCAAACCCAAGAAGAAACAAACCACAGCTAGACTTCATGATACTTTGAGCTCATTCTGCGTAAATAGAAACACCAATAATTAAATTATGTTCAGGTACTTTGAAATAACTACACTGGAACATTGAGACAACTACCATCTTAGTCTCCCCGTGACCATGGCTGCTGAAAAGCACCCGAAACGTCGGGGAAAGTGTAAACCAAAAATAAATAGATTTAATAGTTTAAATAATTTTATTAGCTTATAAATTAGTCAAATAAAATCAATAGTAGTAGTAGAGTAATATTTTCAAAATTTTGTAATACAGTGATAAATAAACAACGCGATAAAATCCGTATATAGTAGTTTAATTTCAATCATCACTTCTGCTTTTAACAGATATCCTTCATTTAAAAAGGAATATAGGTAATTGCACGCTTTTGAGCCAATTTTTAGGTCATCTAAGGTTTTAACAACGTTTTCAACTAAAACATTGTTGTATGCATTTTTAATATCTAAGAAGCATGCAACTGTAGGAATGTTCTTTGTAAATCCTATTTGTATGTATGTCGACAAGACAAGACAAGACTGACCCTTTCTAAATCCAACTGTGTTGCTTGACAATATATAATGCTTCTCAATGTACCACTCTATTCTTTTGCCAATCATATTATGAAATATCTTGCACACACAGGATATAAGTGAGATGGGTCTTAATTTATATTCTGAACTGGCTTTGGGGATAGCAATAACTGATATTGTACGCCACTGACTTGGAATAACTCCAGTTCTGTATACATTATTATAAATTTCAAGGAGCACTTTTTTGGCTATATGAGGGAGATTAAAAATCATAGAATATGTAATTCCATCATTACCCGGAGCAGTGTCCTTCTTTTTTAAGCTATTCTCAAGTTCATGCATTGTGAATAAGAAGTAATTTGTTCTGAGATGTAAATGTTGGTGGTATATTAATAGCAGTGTGTGGGGTAAGCGAGTATAATAATTCCTTCAATTTCTCTTCAGGTATAATTACTTTATCTTTTTTTTTTTTTTTTTTTTTTTTTTTACGTGGGGGAATGCAATGACGCATATCCCTCCGCGGGGGCGGGCGGAGGGATTATGTCGGATTCACCGGGGTAAAATAGAGATGTTGAAAAGATAATGTACCTCCCGGAATACCGACTAAACCTATCACGGTGTTCCTCGACAAAACCACTATCGACGGGGCCGCGCGAATCACTTTCGCATACGGTCGCGACCCCGCCGAGGTTTCGGCCCGCCGAATGAAACGGCAGGCCACTACACGAAAGACCTACCCAAAATAGGCACTACTTCACCTACTGTCTCCCCCCTAGAGGGGAGACGGACTCGAAACAGAGTGTCGAACTCCTTTAACCCATCTCATCTTACGCCACATATCCGAAACGGAGGTGGACTCATCTATGCTGCTGCAAAACATTTTCCAACTGTGTTCTTTGGCCTTTTTTAATGAAAGACGTACCTTTGCCACTATCTCATTTAATTTTGCAAGATTGTCAGGAATTGGACTTCGCCTAAATGTTGCCAAGGCCAATCTACGTTCGGCTACTGCTCTGGATAACGATGGATTCCAATATTCCTTTGGTTTGAAATTAATTAAAGGATTGGTACAAATCTGGACCTTAGGTATATGTTTATTAGCTGATATTTCGATCTGTTCTATAAAGTAATCATACATAAACTGAATATTCGTATTCAATTCACAAAACCCAGAAAATAAATCATTAAGCTCTTTACGAAAGGGAGGACAGTTCGCTTTTTGTAAATTTCGCCTTTGTATGTACTCTACGTGCCCCTGAAAATTCATCGACATTTTCACAACTAGGTGATCGCTACCTAGATTTTCATTAATTACGCGCCAGTGAAATTTATCAGCAATGTCTGATGATGCGAATGAGATATCGGGTGATGACTTTTGTAGAACTCCATTGACTAACTTTATTCTGGTGGCGTCTCCATTGTTCAATGTAATACAGTCTTGTTCTAATGCCGAATCTAGTATTTGAATACCACGCTGGTTTGTTTTATAGGATCAGTTTGTGTGATGGCCATTAAAATCTCCTACAATAAGTGCTCGCCTAGACACTAACGAGAAAACATTGCCCCAATCAGTGATGGTTGTTCTCACTGAAGAAGGGCAATAAATTGCTACGATATATTCTAAGCCTCTACAATTTAGTAATTTTACGCAAACAGTTTCGATACCTAAATTGTTAACACGATATGAACACAATTGCGCTTTAATAGACTTGTGGATAATGATCGCTACACCTCCGTAGGAATCGTCCCTATCTTTTCTATATAAATTGTATCCATTAAGATGAATGCTAACATTGGAATTTAACCAAGTTTCACAAACTATAGCAATATGTATTTTTCCTGTGAAAGGAGGGCACTAAAAGTAGTTAATTTAGGTTTCAAACTTTGACTATTCCATTGTATTACATTGATCACCGACTTCTTACCATAGTTACTGTCCATCGAATAAAGTTAATAGTGTTTGAAATAAATTATCACCTATTACATATTCTCTTATAAATACCTTACATTCCTCATAAATTGCTTTTAACACCATGACTACCTTATCTTGAAAATTTTCCTCAGAGAAAATTACTTCTTTAATTTTTTGAAAAATCTTCCTAAACCTGAACCTTCTCTGTCTCTTCTTCTCAATATCTTCTTCTTCAAATTGTTGAACTTGACGATCTTCCGCGTTATTATCCGTATTATCTTCGCTTGACTAGTTTTCTACCTCTGCTTTCATGAGTGTCTTCATTCTCACGGCAACTCTTGTTTGAACACCGTTTTTTGGACTTGTCCACTTTTACACTTTGTAACCGCTTATTCCGACTTCCTTCTTCTTTTTCGAGGCCCGTATCCTGGTCTGTCAAATTCAGCCCAAATGTTTTTGACCGAAGAGCATCACTGTACGTTTTGCTTGGCGAAGATTTATCTATGTCGTCTAGGTTCTCGCTAGTAATCTTCATTACATTCATTGTAGTAGTATTACAGCACTTCGTCAAATAAATATCAAGCGCTTTTCGATAAGGAATGTTTCTTTCGCTCATCAGAGTACGTATCTTTTTTCCTTCAGGAAAGCAGGACAGGACTTGTCGAGAGCCATATGGGGTCCTTTACAATTAGGGCATATAATTTTATCAGTTTCGCAATTAACGTGCTCCTTGCCACACTTTGGACACAATTTTTTTTTGATGAGGCAATATTTTTTAATATGTTCAAACTTCCAACAAGCGGAGCATTAGATGACTGGGAAGACATAACGTTCCACTTGAAAACGGCACCCATACGCGTATATATAAGGGGGTGAAGTCTGAGTTTCAAAACAGAGGCGGATAGTCTTACTTTCTATCCATTGCCCGTTCTCGTTAAGACGTCGTAATATTTTAACAAACACTATTTTGCATGAACTCTCTAATACTGCTAATACTTCTAACTCACTTAATTCCAAGTCAATTCCCTTAATTATTCCATAGGATAAACGGTGTTGGTTGACATATTGAGCCCTAATATCTAAATTAATAATCTTTTGGCGTCTAATCAATTCTTCTGCATCTTCTTTTTTTGTAAATTCTATAAACACCTTATACGGACTCTTGTAACTGATTTTACTTACATTTTGTATATTTTCACTTTTTAATAATCTTGCTAACGCCATTTGTTTGGGCAATAACTTCAAAGATGTTAAGCAAACCTTGTTCATAATCTCCATATTTTCACCGCCTTCATTATTTAAATTACATTCTTGTCCACCTTCGATTTGCGATTCACTTCTTATAAGGCGCTTTGGACGTCTTCTAACAACCGTTATAAATCCTTCCTCGCTACTTTCCTCCCTTTTTTCCCTTAGTCTTTTCTCCACCATTCTTCCCTTACCAATCTCACAATTCTTCATGCTGCTCCATTTTTCACTCTCCCGTTCACTAACGTTAATTATTTCCGAATAACTATTTTCTAACTTATCTTCATCGCTATTTTCATCCATTCTAAATGTACGTGGATACTTAGAAATATTTAACGCGGTTGGAGCGGAGCAAATATGTGTAACGTTTGCTCGCGTCAAG
Source organism: Catocala nupta (assembly GCA_963675205.1). NCBI lineage: Eukaryota > Metazoa > Arthropoda > Insecta > Lepidoptera > Erebidae > Catocala > Catocala nupta. The sequence goes on along the minus strand of OY776105.1, from coordinate 16,191,616 downwards.
GTCTCGCGCAACACTGAAAATTTTGTTGGATAGAGGAAAGGATAATAACAATATGGATTTTTATAAAAGAAGCGTAAAATGATTTCTGAATTTTCTCGGGAAGTAATACGTATGTGATGACGCATCGTAATTTGTTAGGAGGTCTTGATTCGATCCCATGGCACATATGTATCTTTGACTTTTCGTAGTTATTTGCATATTGTATAGTTAATTGTCGCTTGTTTTAACGGTGAAGGAAAACATCGTGAAACCCGTATGTCTGAGAGTTCTCCATAATGTTCTCGAAGACATGTGAATTCTGCCAACCCACATTCGGCCAGCGTGGTGGACTATGGGCTTACCCTTCTGACACTAAGAAGAGGCCCCGTGCCCAGCAGTGGGACGGTTTCATACAGGGCTGATATTATATTATATATATTTCAGGCATTGTCGGCGTACCGTGCGACGTGGTCAATTTATGATGACCTGCCAGCTGAATTTTGTGGTCATGTCGTATATGGATACTTGAAACCCTTGCTCCAAGAAGATATTATGTACCAGCTGCATAAGGATTGCAGATTGTATGTGGATGAGTTGATGAGGTGAGTAGACAAACAATTGTAATGTGAGATTAGCGGATGATGCATTGGATTTGCGATGGATAGGTGGTGGATTTGTACCATTACACAAAAATTTTAGTTTTGTTGGAGGGGTTAAATTAAATAGCTTAATAGTAGTAAACTTCAATAATAGTAGTGTTAGAGTTTTCAAAATTATGTAATTAAAGTGCTTTAAAGCGATAGCCTAGTGGGAAACCGTTGGACTGCCACACAGAGGTCTCGAGTTCGAACCCAAGGCGCGCATCTCTGACTTTTCGAAGTTATGTGCGTATTAAATAGTTAATTATCGCTTGTTTTAACGATGAAGGAAAACATCGTGAGGAAACCTGCATGTCTAAAAGTTCTCCATAATGTTCTCGAATATATGTGAAGTCTGCCAACCCGCACTAGGCCAGCGTGGTGGACTACGGCCTAACCCTTCTCACACTGAGAAGAGGCCCGTGCCTAGCAGTGGGACAGTTCAATACAGGGCTGATATTATTATATATTATGAAAGTAAAATAAACAACGCGACAAAATCCGTATAAAGTGTTTAATTTCAAGGATTATACTCTTTTTAGATTGGATCTTAAGATGTTAATACAGGCACACCAAGCTATGTATAGGAGGCTAGAGTTACAATACCCGAAGATACAACGAAGGAAAAAGCCAAAAGTACCAGCTTTGCCAAAGACCCTCGTTGTGGACCAAACTCTCTTGAAGAACATAGAGGTAACAAAATATCGATATATTCTTTATTCTTCAAGTGTTAGGCGTTCCCTGGAAGACCAGATAAAAGGGTAGTTCACTTACGATATTTATATTATTTTGAGTGCACGGATGGTGGTTGTGGGTTCGAATCCCACGCGGGACAAAAATTTGTGTGATACACAAATGGTTGTTCCTAGTTTGGGTGTTCTTTGTGTCCGTTGTTTGAATGTTTGTAAAGTTCCCCGTGACACAAGGAATTATTCGTAGTGCGGGCGTTGCCTAAAAAAACAAACAAATTTACCTCAGGCTCCCCGTGACCATGGTTGCTGAAAAGCAACCGAAATGTCGGGGAAAGTGTAAACCTAAATATAAATAGTTTTAATAGTTTAAATATTTTTATTACCTTATACATTAGTTAAATTCAATAGTAGTAGTAGTGTAACAGTTTTCAAAATTGAAGGGTTGTAATTCTAAAGGGTCTAAGTGCCAGGAAAAAATTCGATATTATACAAAAATACGATCTATGCCTAATAATATCCAAATGGATCCAAGTGCCTGTGTCTTTGAATTTTTCACACACAGATGAAGTTGTGGCGCGGTCTAAGTGCCAACGCACATTTGCTTGAAAGGGACTGTGATTGTGTGCGTGCGGAGCAGATTGCAATCTCTGTTTTCATGTTGCTGATAATCAACAAGGTGCATACATGTGTCTCTGGAATGAATCGTATGCAGGCAGAAGTGGTAATGAAGTAGGCTAATGCATTTTCAAAGTGCTGAACATGATGTCAACTAAAACTTTAAAAAAGCATACAGTTATTTGGAGTGATAACTGTATTGGACAGAACAAAAACCGAATGGTTTTGTTTGCCTTAATCTGTTTGGTAGCTAATGGTATTTATGATTGATCATAAATACTTGTCAGTGGTCATTCTTTTCTGTCCTGCGATAAAGATTTCGCTCAAATTGAAAAAAGAAAGAAAGTCGTTAAATGTTTTGAACCAAAGGATGTCGCAAAAATGATTCGAGAGTCTTGTCACAAAAATCCATTCACCGTGGTTAATTTAGACAAAATGGATTTTAAAGCCTTCAATCAGGCATCGGCCACCTTTTTAAATACTGCTAAGTTAAAATCTCAACCATTTCTCGGATTCTCTTCAATAAAGAAAAATTACCTTATGTTGATGTTGTTAATGGAATCGCACAGTGATTCAATACCATGGGACAGAATAAAATTTAAAAAAGGCAAGTCACCAAGTCAACTATAAAACTACGTTTTGCCAGAACCAGAAGCTCGACATAATATATCAAAAGAAAAATTAAAGGATTTAAAGGAAATGCTACCATACATTCCCCCCGAAAATAAACCTTTTTACGAACATTATTTTGATTAATCTAACCGAAGTCTAAGAACTTTTTTAATATATTTTATTAGGGCACTTAGCCCATTTTTAATATTATTTCCTATGTTTATATTGTATTACTTTCTTTATGGCCTATCTTTTATTAATTTTTTCACATTTTATAACTAAAAGATATGTGTTAAATTGATTTAAGTAAAAATAAATAATTATTTCATTAATTTGCTATTTCACAACCTTTTTTTTTTGTTATATCTCTAAAACATAAAATTGGCACTTAGACCCTTTAGAATTACAACCCTTCAATTATGTAATACAGTGATAAATAAACAACGCAATAAAATCCGTATATAATAGTTTAATTTCAATAAACAAATTTATGTCAAAAAGTTACATTACTAAAATATGTACAAAGATTTATTTTTAAATCTTATCAATTATAAATAAGATACAAGCATTTCAAATTAGCTAGTTGGGGTACTTGTCATATGATAGAAAGAGGATGCACGATACAAACTGTGACGTAACCACTGTTAAAACGCTGCTGTCCGAGAGAGATAACGAGATATCCAAATTACAACTAAACCCACTATTTATTATATTGAAGTTTGACATATTAATTATTCCCTTATTTTGTAACCAATTTTGATAATGGTTGAACAAAAAGATTTCTTTTGATTGCTATTTGGTCTTCTGTATAAAATAATGTTCAAAATCAAGATGGGCAACTACCCTCCTTTGGCCTAAGCCAATAACCATAGCTTAAAACTTCTGTATCCATACTGTGTTTTTTTTTAATTCTTGTTTTCCCTTCCAGCATGTATTTGACCTGGACTTAGTGACAAAGCCCACCACTAAATTGAACGATGTGTATGGTGACTTCAACTTTGCCGCTTACGAGTACAATGTACGAGACCCTGATGCTATGTATGTAATAAACTTTATATATATAATGTTTACTGTATTTATCTTTCCGCTTTTATATATATATATATATATATATATATAGTATTAAGATTATGTACTTATAAATTTTGTCCACGGTTACGCTCGCGTAAATGTAGATTAGATTAGTGACAAAAACTTTTTTCGGACTGAAAGCTACCCTATGTCCTTTTCTGTACCCCTGAAAACGTGCATGAGAAATTTCTTGGTGATCGGTCGAGTAGTTAAGGCGTGGAAGAGTAACAAACAAACTAACATTGGCTTTTATAATATTAGTTAGGATTACTGTATTTACTTATTCGCTTTTATGCTTGTTAACTTCTCTCTAGCCTTTATTATTCCCAGGTCACTTGGAGTCAACTTTTCTGGTCTAACCGGATTTGACTGGATATCAGTTTTTATACGGAGCGGCTGCCACCTGACCTCCGCAACCCGAAGGCTAACGATACCCTAAGGCTAGACCAGTGTCAGGATATTATAGGGCACTGACTTTCCAATAACGAATGCCATAGATGTTTATGGCAGCCGGGGCCGACGGCTTAACGTGCTCTCCGAGGCACAGAGGAGGCGATAATTGTCAATCAATACGCACATAATTCCGAAAGTCATATAACTTCCGAAAGTCAGAGGTGCGCAACGTGGGTTCGAACCCGAGACCCTCTGCATTGCAGTCTGTTGGCCTCCCCACTGAGCTAGCATATCCTAATATTAAGATTACCTTGTTACTTTATAAGGCAAACACGGGATTTGAACCTAACAAAAATATTTGGATTTTACTACTAAGAAATTCTCAATAGCAGTCCGGAGTCAGGAAGTTGGTGGTGTTAGACACCCCGTGCCTAGTAAAGCACGTAAAACCGTTGGTCCTGCGCCTGATCTCTCTCCAGTCGTGTCTGATTACCGTCCCATTGGATCATGAGAGTTAGACACTTGAGTTTGCGCACACACTTGTGCACTATAATATCTTCTGCGCAGATGACCAGCCTCCGTTAAGATTGGCCGCCATGACCGAAATTCGATCTGAAGGAAGTTATCATTATATATAAGTTTAAGCTTCAGTATTTAACTCTTGTTTTTCAGGTTTCCTTCACCAGGTTATGGCGACGTGAAGCAACGTCTGATGCTGTCCTGTATTCTAGCGACTGGCATCCAGCCAGGAGCGACCAGGAACAGAGCAGTACTGCTACTAGGTCCTCCGAATAACGGGAAGAGCTTTCTAGCCGACGCTGTAGCTGGGGAGCTTAGTACGTCTTTATATACTAGCTTTTGCTCGTGGTTTCGCTCGCCCGGGAACAATATTTTTTGGATGTAAAGTACCCTATGTCCTTTTCTGTACCCCTGAAAACGTGCATCCGAAATTTCATGATGATCGGTCAAGCAGTTAAGGCGTGAAAGCGTAACAAAGAAATAAACAAACTCATATTCACATTTATAATATTAAGTTAAGTCCATCGCGGTTTCACCCACGTTTATAAATAATGTCTTGAGAATTATAGAGCGATATTGTATAGCTTATGGTAGGTACTTATGGATAGAATAGCTTTTTATTGGTGAAAGAATTATTTAAAGGTCCGGCTCGACCGGGGTAGGACTACCCTACTCTCACAGATTATCGACGTAAAATAGCAGTATTCCTACCGTTGTGTTTCATTCGGTGAGTGAGACTGCCGGAGGCCCAATCACCCTCTTTCTCCCTTCCCGCTCCTTCTCCTTCCAACTCACTTTTTCTCTTCTTCCTTTGCTAAAAAGTCGGTAACGCGCATGTGATGCCTCTGGTATTGCAGGCATCCATAGGCTACGGTGACCACTAATTACCATCAGGTGGACCGTATGCTTGTTTGCCAACATAGTTGTATAAAAAATATTGGTTTGATAGTTTCAGAGTGTAGGCTCCTTACATACTATTCACCTATATATATATATAACTTCTATATAAACTATTTTGTGTCCTATATAATTAACATAAATGAATAAAAGTATTATGTTTACACACTTATATACTTACACTATCCTATATAAATGAATATACATAATACTTATAGTAATTACAAATTATGTACATCAACACATTATTATGTTATTTCACTGCACAGCATTGAAGCCGTGCGTTGTGCGGATATCATTCAATGGAACCGCGATCGGCAAACTGGTCCCTTTACCTAGGTGCAGCGCGGACGCCTGTCGCTCTGTCTTTCAGTCGACCTCAAACTTTCTAACGAGTACCCCGTGTCGTCCATTGACCCGCTGCGCGAACTTACGAAATCTAAATCTTCTGTTTACGTGCTTTTCCGTCGCTGTCTTGTTCTCACGCTTTCTCCTACGCTATCACTGTCTTTCTCCTTCTCATGTATATGTTTCTTCTGGACTATATGTGTGCTTTTGAATGTACCTACTCTTCTGTGACCTGAAATACGTGTATTTATTTAATAGCCGAAGGATTTACCAGCTGCAAAACTTTATCATTACACTAGAAACAACTATATGGTGTGAACAGTGAACTTCATACAATAGTATGGAAAACGACAGAACCTATACGATTCATACATTAAGACTTTATCGTTTACCAGCTTTTTACCGCGGCTTCACTCGCTTACAAGTATTTTAGGTTAGGTTATGTTGCCCTGCTCGCCAGCCGAATAGCACCAGGGCCGAGAGGCAGCGTGCGTACTCCCACGCGCGTCTCTGAGTCGTGTCTTCGTCCCCCCACAAGAGGACAGCAGAGGAAGTGTTTTTATAAGCGTTTTGCGCGGCCCCGCCGTCTATGGTTATGTCGAGGAACGCCGTGGTAGGTTTAGTCGGTATTACCCCCGGTATCTTTCCCTGGTGAACCCGACATAACCTCTCCGACGCCCCGCGGAGCGGCAAGCGACAAAGCATTGCCCCAAGTAAAAAAAAAGGTTATGTTAGTAACAGTACGTTTTTTTTAATAAATTATTTACTATGTTATGATTGATAATAAAGCTTTCTAGTGATGAAAGAATTATTAAAATCGGTTGTGTGGTTTTTGTGTTAAATCATTACAAATAAACAAACAAACATACATAATATCAAAACTTTCCTCTTTATAATATTAGTATAGACGAACAAAATTTAAAGGTGCTATTGATGCTGCTTCTTCGCAGTAGTTCCTGTTAGTTTATGTTTTAGTAGTGCCTTCTATAAGAGTCCTCGCAAACTGCAGACTTTCGATCGGCCGATAGTTTGATTGGTTTTTTTAATCAGTATGAAGATGTATGGGAGAGTGCACATTATAACGATTCGGTATCGGCCGATAAAATAGTTCGATGGGCTACACGATTGCTTTCAAACTGAACCGTCGGCAAACTATCGACCGACTGCTAAATCAGTACGACGCTATTCCACGCGCGCATACCACCGATTTTGTTTAGTCGACCAGACTCGCCCGATAATTCAGTTTGCTGCAAGCTTTGGCACCGGACGGTCATGTCTATTTTTCATGATGGCGCTGTTTTGTTTCGGATAATCTAGTAATTTGGAATGCATCGTGTAAAACTTTCCTTGCAATAATCTGTCACTGTAGATAGGATGCACCCAATACTCTCGATTTCTTTTCTTGATCCACCTCCTCCGTTGTATAAAAGCAATAATAACACTTCTGGAAAATTGTGTAACTTTCATTATGCGATCACTCTCGTTGAAAGCCGATTTCATACTAAATAGCAAATCGTCGGCTGTTTAATCGGGCCAGTGAACGCGTTGAAAGCTAAACTCGACCAAACTATCGACCGATCCAAAGTCTTAAGTTTGCGGAGTCTCTATTATAATAATAATAATAATAATAATAATATTCTACCACATACACACAACACTATCTAGCCCAAACTAAGCAGAGCTTGTACTATGGATACTAGACAATGGATAAACATACATATATATATTTTTTTTTTTGTAAATACATACATATTATACATAGAAACACCCAGACCAAGACAAACATCCATGTTCATGCACACAAATATTTGTCTTGTGCGGGAATCGAACCCGCGACCTCAGGCGTGGCAGTCGGTTACACTAACCACTACGATCTATACTATCGAGGCCGACATTATGAAACAGACAAAAAAAATTGTGGTTTTTAAAAACTTTTAACTGCTCGGATAACGTAGTGGTTTAAGTGGTTGCCTCGCCACTGCTACTGCGCCGAGTGTTATGGGTTCGAATTTCACACGGGACAAAAAATTGTGTGATCTATAAATGGCTGTTCCAAGTCTGGATGTTCTTTGTGTCTGTTGCTTGAATGTTTTTAGAGCCCTCCGCGATACATGAATTATTCCTAGTGTGAGAGTTGTCTTGCTTAAAATAAGACAATGCCCAATAAAAAAGTTTAAATAAATATCTTATTGAGGAATCCAAAAAAATATAAAAGTGACTGCAACAAAAGCTATAGAAAACTTGCGGTTTCGAAAGAAGTTGATCTGCCCAAACGTACATAAAATAAAAAAGCTCTAGAACCCGATTGTAGCGCCATCTGCCAGGATCAATCGTAACTCTAAATCATCCAGGCACCCACTCAAACACCAATACTTCATCGAAATCGGTCCAGCACTTTAGGAGTGACATACGTATAGAAGAATTCTAACTTCCAACCTAAAATCATAAATGCGAATGTGAGCTTGTTTTTTATTTATTAGTTAGTTTGTTACACTTTCACTCCTTAACTACTCGACCGATCATCATGAAATTTTGCACACACATTATCAGAGGTAAAAAAAAGTACATAGGGTATTTTTCATTCAGAAAAACTACTGTTTCCGAGGGATCTAAATTTATTGAGATAACCTACATTAATACGGACAAAATCTAGTAATATATTAAAAAGACTATCGACCCGCTCGGCTTCGGACGGGTAGTACAAAACCTTAACAAAATATACACCTAAACCTTCCTCATAAATCACTCTTTCTTTTGGTGAAAACCGCATGAAAATCCGTTCAGTGGTTTTTGAGTTTATCGCGAACAGACAGGCGCGGTGAGGGACTTTGTTTTATAATATGTAGTGCTAAAGTATTCACATTTTAGATGCAGTTAAGATTGATATAACTCCAGAAGTATTCAGCGCAATATCGAAAAATCCAGCCAAAGACCTAACCCAGGTGTTGCTGGCCGCCAGAGCCTTTCAACCAGCTGTTATTTTCATGAAGAATATTGAAAGAGTGTATTGCAAGAAGGTGAGCTAATAATATATAATAATAATATTAGCCCTGTATTAAACTGTACTACAGCTGGGCACGGGCCTCTTCTTAGAGCGAGAAGGATTAAGCCATAGTCCACCACGGTGGCCCAGTGCGAGTCGGCAAACTTCAGATATCTTCGAGAACATTATGGAGAACTCTCAGTTATGCAAATTTCCTTACGATGTTTTTCCTGCCAGCAAGCGATAATGAACTATTTAATTTGCACATAACTTCGAAAAATTACGAGATACACGCCTTATGTTCGAACTGAAGACCTCTGCGTGGTAGTCCAACGGTCTTCTACTAGGCTATCAAAGAAAAGAAATAATAGGTATTCCTCTTTCAGGTATTGCCAGAAAATAAGCCTCTGCAAGCGACACAACTAAGAAACATGTTGCCGAGATTAGTCAGGCAGATACCGGAATATGACAAAGTTATATTTATTGGTAGGTACTCGTCATATATGTGAGACACTTTTTTTATTAAATCTTTCAAAATATTCCCCATCAGCCTCTTTACAAAGTTTAATGCGTCTGAACCAGTTTTCGAAACACTTATTCCAGTCCGCCGCAGACATCTCGTTTACAGCCTGCTCGAACGCTGACAGCGTATCTTCCGGCGACGAAAATTGTATCCCTTTGAGCTGATTTTTATTTTCGGTAATAAAAAGAAGTCACACTGTGCTAGCTCATGGCTGTAAGGAGGATGACCCAGGAGTTAGACAGGTGTGCTGTCCAGGAAGTCCCTCGTTTTGAGCGATATGTGCGCGAGCGATGATAGAGCAGGAGGCCGTGAAGCCCTGTGTTTGGTCGCTTGTTGCTCACAACAGAGAAAACTTATGCCTATCATTTGGTAGTATACCATTCAGCGTTGATGCTTCTTGGGTTCCGTTAAGGAAATTACACCAAGTAGCCAGTAAAATTGGAAAGCTCGTGATTAAAATCTTCCTCCCGATTCTAGATCGCTTTACTTTGGTAGGCGTTGATTCGTTTTGAAACACCCAAACCGTAGACTAATGCTTTGTTTCTGGATCATATTGATAAATCCAGGACTCTTCACCTGTAATGATGTCGTAAACACGCCGAGACGAGCCTGCTTCAAACTTGTTTGTCATATCACAGCACCATTCCACCAGGGCCTGCTTCTGAGCATCGGTGAGGTTGTGCGTCACCCAGCGTGCAACTATCCCCCTTACGCGAAGATACACGTGTAGAATCTCGTGAAGGCTTACCGATCAAACCTGCAGTATGTACTGAATCTCCTGATACGTAACTCGCCTATTGTCTTGGATAACATTTTTCACTGCTAGCACGTTTTCTTCCGTAACAGCCGCCGAAGGGCGACCACTTCTTTCTTCATCCTACAAAGTTAGTCGACCGCGCTTGAATTCGTTATACCAACAATACATGGTTGCCTTGGAAGGGCATTCCTCCATGAATGCCATTTACAGTCTATCGTATGATTTATCTGGTTTCTGGCGACACTTCAAATCATATCATCTCGATTTACACAACTAAACGCTTTCTCCCAAAATACAAGCTCCCACTTAGTTTGGAAATCAGTTCACAATACCTTATTATGTTTACACTATGTGCATCTGTTCTTCTCTCCAATAATTTTCGCCTGTAAATATTATAGTGACAAATAAAGATTTATTTATTTATCTAACGACGCGGCTGTCTATTCAGAGGAAATCAGTGCTGTCAACCTTTTTCTATTGCAATAGTTGGGTTGGGCAATCCGAGGGTGTGCGTCGGCTCTGCCTAATAATTTCATAAAAAAAACAGGTTTAAACATGTAAGCGTGCGTTGCGGAAAGTTGCGAAACAAAAAAAATGGACTGTGTTTTGTGCCATAATTTGTAAAGTTTGATATGACAGAAGGTGACTCGAATTTACCGAGTGTTCGAGTGATATTGTTGATTTTATTTCACGGATGACGTAGTGGTTTAATAGGTCGCCCCTCCACTGCCACAGCACCGAGTGTTGTGGGTTCGAATCTCACACAGGACTAAAATTGGTGAGATCCACAAATGGTTGTTCCAAGTCTGGGCATTATTTGTGCCGTTGTTTGAATGTTTGTAAAATCCCCCACAGCACAGGAACTATTCCTATTGCGAGAGTTATTCTTTATAATAAAACGAAACAATAACCAAAGAAATTTCAATGTACAACATTCGCTTAAACTTAAGACAATATTATCCGTCATCCGTGCAGTCAAAAGAAAACGCCAATATCTTCTTTAGTTAAATTCGTTAACTAATTGGTTTTAGTCAACGGTTGACACGTTGAAGGACGATCAACCGTGTATTCAAAGCCCACTACTAATTCGATGCACGTTGATCTTATTCCAGCGACTTGCAGTGACCCATTCGTGGCACAAGCAGGTCCAATGACGTCACTGTTTGATGAAATAATCCTCGTGCCACTGGCTGACTACGGATCTTTGCAGAAGTTTTTTCGTGAACAATTACATGGGTAACATTATGACACTTACAGTCAACAACATAAGTAGCTTAACATTTACATTTGTAGAAAGCGTGTAAATCTATTGGTCCTGCGCCTGACCTCTCTTCTCGTGTCGTATTACCGTCACCGGATCATCAGGGAGTGAGTGCTTGTGTTTCACTATAATATCTCCTGCGCAGATGGCGAATCTTCGTTAAGATTGGCCGCCGTGACCGAAATTCGGTCTGGAGAACATTATTATATACTATATGGTGCAGTAAAATTCAATTTATCTGTATTTTTGTACTGTGACATCAACTATCCTTTGAACTATCATTGTTATAGAAATTTGCATTTATTATAATTTAAAAGATAGAGCAAATCAAAGTCCCGTTAGTGTGTATGTTGCTGACTGTATATGTACATAATATGTAATAATATCAGCCCTGTATTAAACTGTCCCACTGCTGGGCATGGGCCTCTTTTCAGTGTGGGAAAGGCTGGCCCAGTGCGGGTTGTCAGGCAAGAACATTATATAGAACTCTGAGACGTACAGGTTTCCTCACGATGTTTTCCTTCATCGTTAAAACAAGCGATAATTACCTATTTAATACGCACATAACTTCGAAAAGTCAGAAAAGCGCTCCTTGGAATCGATCTGGAGACCTCTGTGTGGCAGTCCAACGATCCAATTTATTACGAATGTGCCGAATCAATGCCCATCAAATTAAATTACAGGTTGGTTTTGGATGTTTGTTAACAGCGTTAAAGTCTGGCTTGTTCTAAATGGTAACGTCACGAATAAGGTAGTGTCTTATTTTGAGCGTTGATTGTTGTGCATTCAATAACTGGCCAGACCAACAAATTCCGGGGTTCGATTCCCAAACGGGCATTTATATGATCCTCAAACAGTTGTTCCGAGTCTGGGTGATCTTTGTGTCCATTGTTTGAGTTTTGTAAAATCCCTCGTGACAAAGGAATTATTGCTACTGCGGGAGTTCTTTACAAAAATAGTAAGGAACCCAAGACAGTAAATTACTATGATAATAATATAAAATATATGATTTACAGTGAGGCCAGTGTTCCTGTCGATTTTCCCATACAACCTGTAGCTCAGTTGTGCCAAGGATACGGGTTTGGTGCCGTCATTGATGCTTACCATGAAGTTATGAGTCCTGAAAGAATAGTCACGTAAAAATTCTTTCTAGTATTTTTTGTACATCATCATCACTTCGTTTTTTTCCTTTTATAAAGAGGAAAGATTAGAATTTATGTTTGCTTGTTTGTAAGATTTAACTGAAAAAATACTTACCGATTTTTTTAATTATTTTACCTTTGGAAAGATATATTACCACTGAGCAAAATAGGCATATAGGCTCCTTTGATATACAATGCCTTGCCTAAGATAATTACTCAACTGCCTTTTAGAAAATTCTGTATTGAATTAAGAAAATGGTTGTTGCAGGAAAGTTTTTATTCTATTAATGAGTATTTTGTAAAGTATCCGTGCAAATATTTTAGTCTCGACTTTGCCCTGAAGTATAAGCATAAGTAAGAATTATCAATTGATGTTGTCAATTATGTGTTTTCTTAGCCGTTTACTAATATATACAGGGTGATTTTGAAATCGTGTAATTCCTTTTAACCACACATTCTACTGGTGATATAGAATAACCCTGAGCATATTTTTATTTAATTAGAATTATTTTTTTTGAAAAATTTATGTTCCGTTTTTTTCGTGAAATGGTGTCAGATAGTCATATGTTAACCAACCGAGGCAATTTTAATTTTTTACTAATTAAAATAAAAAAACATATTAATAATTAATGTCGTAAATAATAACGGGCGGTCCTTTTTATTGCCCCCTATTATTTACGACATCAGTTATTGTTATGTTATTATTTTTAAATTAGCAAAATCTTAAGATTGTGTCAGGTGGTTAAAATATGACTATTTGAAATCATTTCATGAAAAAAATCTGTACTCTAATTTTGCCGAAACCATTATTCTAATTAAGAAAAAATATGGTCAGGGTTATTCTATATCACCAGTAGAATGCGTGGTTAAAAGGAATTACACGATTTCAAAATCACCCTGTATATATAAAGTTTTCTTGTGACTGTTTAATTTCATTAGATTTGTTATTAATGTAATGTAATAATGATTAAAATAATAAGATTTGCATGCCGCTGTGCCGGCGAAACATGTCGATCTAAAATATATGTAACACCTTTGTACGATGTTTCTAGCAAATAAATTCTATTCTATTCTATTCTATTCTATTCTAATATATAATGTTAAAAAAAATTACGCGAGCGATGCCGTGAGCAAAAGCTAGTCTGCTAATTCTAATTTTATCCACGTTTATGATTACTGCTTCTCTTTTGTGCCTCGTAACGTAATGTTATATAGCCAACGTTACCTATTTCTGGATCAAGTGGCTTCAGGATTTAATGGTGAAAAGAATTATTAATATCGGTTCAGAAGTTTTAGAATTATTTGATAACAAACAATTATGTTCTTTTACAGAACAGAAAAGGATATAGGCTACCTTTTAACCACAAAAAAGTATTGTAGATTTTTTTCCGTGGAGGCATGTATTGGCGCATACTCCTCCACGGGGGCGGGCGGTGGATTAATAATAATGGAACTCTAATACCGACTAAACTTACTACGGTGTTCACTTCGCCAATTTCATCACTTTCATATGCAGTCGTGACCCCGCCGAGGTTTCGGACCGCCTTATGAAACGGCAGACCACTAAACAACAAGACTACCCTTTGGGCTTTACTACTTTTAAGACCTACTGTCCCTCATTGAAGGGGGGACGGACACACGACACAGAGGGGCGCGTAGGAACACGTACGCCGCCTCTCGGACCTGGTGCTGATCGGATGGCGGGCAGTCCACTATTGCTAATCTAACCTAACCTAGATTTACGTGAGCAAAGCCTAAAAGCATAATCTAGCTAACAACGGTTCCTACATTAATTGCCTTAATGGTATAAAAATAAAGGCTACTCTGCGGTAAGCTCGGCAGAATTTTATAAATCTGTTCCATATTAAGCAGCAACTTCAATTTGCCACTCACTAATACCTTATTTTTTACGTGGTAGAATGCTTTGACACATACATCTCCGCGGGGCGACGGAGTGGTTATGTCGGGCTCACCTAGGGAAACAGCAGGCCACTACATAACACACTTTCTCTACTGTCTCCTTGTGGGGGGACAAACAACACGACTCGGAGGCGCGCGTGGGAACACGCAAGCTGCCTCTCGGACCTGGTGCTGATCGGGTGGCGAGCAGGCCCATGCAGCCCACCATCCCCAGATCAAACCTCAGGGTGGCTGGACGTCACCTCGCGCCCTCCAGCGCTCGGTTCTGCGGTTGGGGAGAGGAATTAAGCGCTCCCTCTCCCGTTCCACCGCCTCCTTGATGGACATGACTTCCTCACAGAAGGAGGCCATAGCGTTCCACGACCTCTCGCTCCAGACCATAGATTGAACCACGGCTGGAAGCGAGAGGGCAACCATACCGACTGCCACGATCAACGCACGGCGCTGCGATGCGGTAGTCGCCGCAGTGACGACATCCGGGCGTCTCGTGCTAGCCTATGCGACACAGGAACTGGCCAAAACAACCGTGGACAGTCATTACTTGTGTCAGCCGGAAGGTGAGGGCGCCATGACGCCTCTCCAGCCACCCTTCAAAAACGGGACTTACTGCCACGATCGTGGCGTGCCTGGCCACTCACTAATACCTAAAATAACTGTATTAAACAAATTTTAATATACCTGTACTTTTACGTTATATAATAAAGTATCTACCACTCGATATCAATAATGACTTTAGTCGAGTTCGATATAACGTCATGTAAACAATGCAATTAGAAAATACTAACAGATTACATGATATATATTGTAATCAAAGCATGCCTATTACTTGGAATCTACTGTTCAAGATCAATTATGATAATATTCTAATTATCTTTGATTACTTACTTCCGTATAGTTTATACTTAATGGAGGTTTTATAACCATCAGCTGAGACTCACCGTGTTATCTCTAACGAGAAACTTTTTTTTATATCACTAAGGGAAATATTCATACAGCCAGGCCATTCCTAGGTATGCAAGGATTCACTCGTGTTGTCGGCTATGCATTAAAAGCATTAGGAAAGCTGCCAATACACAGTACCTAGGGATTCCTCACACTACGCTTCTTTAAGTCTTTGGAAACTACAGACAGATAGGCTTAAAGGCTTTACGTCTCTGGCCACTGTCTAACTGGAGTGCCAAGTTATTTTTGAACTATGGGAAGACAGAATTTAGTTCTCGAAATAATTTCAATAAAATCTGTAGTGGTTCTTCTCTAATTTCGATCTTGATCACAAGAGCGGACCGAGGCGATCAAACTAAGGGGCTCCCTGTTCCAAGCATGAATGTGCTTAGCTTACCCCACTCGTTACATTTTGCTCGCTACAATGTGGTATTTATGGAGCCCATTGGTCTTCTGTTTATTGAATTTATGCTGTGAATAATATTATTTATTATTTAGAATTGTAATTTCCTTCTAAATTCATATAGCTTCCTCTTGCTACGCTAGCGCTATGGTGGTGGATTTTTGAACTATATGCGCTGCTTATAGCTGAATAGTTTTTCAACTTTTGTCCCACATATAAGTCGGTTCTCCTTACTTCTTCCTACATAATTCGAATAAGTCTATATTTAAAATTTTATTTTAGACTAGGTTTATCCCGCGACTTCGCTCGCGTAAATGTAGGTTAGGTTAGGTTAGTAATAGTAGTTATTTTTGGATGAATTGCACCCTATGTCTTATTCTATTTCTTAACAGTGGAATAATTTATATATTGCATTATACATATATTATTAGCCTTTGTTTCGGCTATCGGAATAGCACATTTCTTTTTATAAATGGTACATTATGTCGTTTTCTGTTGTCATGACAACGTGTATGCGAAATTTCATGTTAATCGGTCGAGTAGTTAAGGTGTAAAAACGTAACAAGTAAATTCACATTCGTATTTATAATATTAGTTAGGATGCGTTTTGGATTAAACGAGTAAAAGTTTGTTCTAATTAAATGGCTAATGAATAATTTCTTCTTTCAGTATGAACGTAAATCCTTTAAATCCTGGAGAGTTTTTGGAAGCACTGCTTGATAAAGGAGAAATGATGAGCTCAGAAGTAAGTTCCATTTAATTAATTTTGATTGCAACAGTTTTCACGACGATCTTAATATTTTGTGATGCAGATGATAGTCATCTGTGCACGAAATATAATGGTGCACAAAGACATGTGCCTTTTACCTGAGACTTAATTATACCTCACTTAAGGCGCGATTCCATTAGGCAAGTTATTTGCATGCGAGTTGCGAATTGCATACAACTTGTGCATACCTGCATACAAGTTAGAACTTGTATGGAGTAGTTTGAACTTGTACATATTTTTATTCAAATGACCTGCAAATTGAACGCGCAAATGTTAGTTGCACGTTTCGAAGTTCGAACGAGTGACGTGAACGCACTGTACAAATTATCGAAACAATGTTTGTTAGGTGGGCGCACGAGAAATAATAATTTTTATTGAGGAGCACGTCTTCCACCCATGATGGCCTACTCAATTGTTGAACATCTGCATTTGTATGCAAGTGAAACCTGCATGCAATTTGCACACTCACAAACATGTTTCTAATGCAAGCAAATTGTACGCAAATGTGACGTCATAATTGCATGCAAGAGTTGCCTAATGGAATCGAGCTTTTAACAACGTTTGTTCTTCCACTTTCATAATTCATACATATAAATATGCGGTCGCAAAATGGGGAAGGAAGGAGGCATAGGCGGGAGGCAGGGTAGGCAATGCTTCTTGATAACTGTGTACTGACACACGGATGCGTAGTCGTTTATATGGTCGCTTCGCCACTACCAATGCCCAGAGTGTTGTGTGTTCGATCCCTACATCGGACAAAATAATTTGTGTGTTCTACAAATAGTTGTTCTATATCACGGTGTTCCTTGTGTCCGTTGTTTTTGTAAAGTCGCTTACGACACCTGAATTATACCTTGTGCAATGCCTTTAAAAAGCCACGTGTATAAAGTAATTCAAAAATTTTAACCTTGTATACTAATACCACAGATAATATAATACTATACTAGTAACTAATACTATACTTACAAATATATTTTTCGCCAGGATTACCAGAAATACATAGATTTCTTCATAGAAAATTCGCCATTAAGAACGGAAAGGAAGGAATATGCAATTATTAATGAAAGAAGGAAAGCAGTATACGAGAAAATGGCAAAGAAGAAGCAAGCGGCAGCAAGTTCTTCATCAAAAGTCAAATAAGCAAAGATGATCAGAGAAAAGACTAGCCTTCTTTTAGCAGGCCACTGCTGGACATCGCGTCTGTGGTAAGAACTATTCTATAGTGAAGCACATAATATATAATAAGGCCAATGACAAGAGAAAGAGAGAGGGAGAAGAGGAGGCAGGGGGAGGAAGAGAGAGGGACCGAGTGAGAGAGAAAGAATGTAAACAAATGATCAATGGCTCTTAACTTTTTTATATTTAACATATGTACCTACAAATTTAATTTAACTATTAAATACATACTTTGTTTTTCAATATATTATGTCAAAGCTTTCACTTGCTTCTGTAACTAATGATTCTAAATGTTAAAAATTCGTATTTGGTATTATAAACATAAATTTGTAACATTTAATAAGTGCGTTATATATTTAAATTATCAACGAAAGAAAAAGATTGAAAATGGCTGTAGTAGATAATGATGTAGATTATATTATAAATTATTGTTGCTCTAGTGTCGTTATTCAGAGAGAAAACAGAAGAATACGTTTGTATGGATGTTACGCTGGCCGGATCAGCAATTAAACACTATATAGTTTTGTGCCAGAATAAGTACCTGTAGCAACAATTTATTTTTATCGTAACTAATATTATAAATTCTAATCTGAGTTTGTTTGTAACATTTTTAGGCCTTAACTACTCGATCGTCATGAAATTTCGCATACACATTGTCAGGGGAAGAGAAAAAGACATAGGGTACCTTTCATCCAGAAAAACAAAGTACTGGTCTAGAGGGATAGTAATTTATTGATAAAATTTACATCAAAGGTGCGAGCAAGATTAAGTGTTTAATAGACTATTACAGGATAATTTCTTCTATCCTTCTAACACTTAAACATGGACACAAAGAATACCCAGACTCGGAACAACTTTTTGTGGTGCACACGTATTTTGTCCCGTGCCAGTGACGAGCCGACCACTTATGACTACGCCGAGCGAAATGTGCCAAAACAAGCGGTCACAGTTAAGTTGATAAAATCAACACTTTTTGTTTAATACAAATATAAAATATGCATTTACCATAACAATGAATGTGTTTACAATTACTCCATGTAAAAACTTAAAATAATTAATATTTTCGCCTACATAATTACGTAAATTTGCACGAAAAATGCAAAAACGTAAGTTCGTGTTACGTGATTTTTAGATTATAACAGTACAAATCTAGCCTATATTACAGTTTAAACGAAACATAAATAGTTATATTACGATTTGTCCGTCCCAAATATTTAAGTTATTGGTTGACAATAAAAGTACATATTTATCAAAAAAGCACTTCAAATCTTCCATACAATTATACTATGGCGGCCGCGCGCCGATTTGAATATTGAGCTCTGTCATTCAGTCCAACCGCGTCTTACGCTCGGCGCAGTCTTAAGCTACTACACGATCCATGTAGTCAATATATTATTGCGTAACTGTCCCCGTGGCGCAGCGGTAGTGAATGCGACTGCTGCGCATGAGGTCTCAGGTTTGAATCTCAGGTCGGGTCAACAAAAAGTTATTGGGTTTTACTTAAGAAAAGGCTGGAGCTACGAATTTTACGGAGTCAAATTCAAAGTCAAAATCATTTATTTATTTAGGTCACAAAGTAACACTTATGAACGTCAAAATGTAGGTTAGTGAGTTTACTAAGTTACCGAAGCTACTGAAGTGTTAGAAACCCCCGTGCGTCGGAAAGCGGTCCGGCACTCTCCGGTCGTGTCGGATTACCGTCCCATCAGGTCATGAGAGTAATGGCCAGTCCCACAACTAACAAATAAAAGTTATCCGAAAGATAAATCGCATGCCGTCTTACTCTTGTTAGGTTAAAGAAGAGAGATAGCGAGACTTTTATCTTATAGATAAATGCTATTTAAAGGTGGACAAGCCCTAAGGGAACAGAGACTGCACTTGTGTTTCCGCACACACTTGCACATATCTCTTACACAGATGGCCAGTCTCCGTTAAGATTGGCTGCCGTAATCGAAATTCGATCTGGAGGACATTATTATTATTATATTATTGCAATCGACTGTATAGAAAGAAAGAAAGAATAGAGAAAATTAATTAATTTGTCAAAAGAAAAAGAAAATAATATTAACAAGGTAAATATAAAATAATTAAATTTTGCCAAATGGGACCTAGTTCAAGCAAATATTCAGTTGTTATAATCTCCATGATGCGTCATTGCTACAGTTCGATTGATACCTATTAGTTGTTTAAGGAAATGTATTGACGATATTGTTTGTGGATGTTATGAACTATATTAACTGCGTCAGTTTATGTAATAGATGTATCCTGAACACACTATGTCGTGCGTTGTGTCTTTGTTAGTTATTTTAAACTTATATCTAAACGTTCTAGGTAAGTGCTTTTTCTTAATACGTACTCCAGCGAAGTGCAATTTGATTTAATTCTTTGACTGCCATAGTGTTTAAGTGTTCGCCTAGTCGCTGCCGCGGCAAGTGTTCCATCTGCAACCGGGAGAAAATTTGTCTGGTCTAGGTTCGCCATCTTTGCAGCATTGCATTTATGATTTATTTTTCATAGCCAGTTGCATTCACGGATCGGTAAACGATTAGCGAGGTTTAGCAACGTTGGGTGCAGTCAGTCTATAGATATGTGACCGTGGTATTTCATCTGAGCGTCTCGGTGCTTTGGAGGGCACGTGAAAAGTCGATCCCGGTTGTTGCCAAATTGACAGCAGTCGTTAAGCCACGTCAGAGGCCTACGGGCGGCTTGAACTACTCTTGACAACAGGTTGGCCACTAACCACACGAAAAGAAAGAAGAAGACATTTATGAGGCGCCAGGTTTTGCTTTGCTCGCGTAATTATAGGTTACGTTAGATTAGTAACAGTGCTTTTCCTGGATGTAAGGTACTCTGTCTTTTTCCTTTCCTTTATTATTTATTTATTTGGACATCCAGTAGTTGTTACATTATTTCGACGTAACTATAATACTAAAAAAGGCTAAATGCACAACATTTTAAGGCGTCACAACATGCATTAGACGACTCGATGGCGTAGTGGTTAGTGTAACAGACTGCCACGCCTGAGATCGCGGGTTTGATTCCCGCACAAGTAAAACATTTGTGTGCATAAACATGTATGTTTGTCTTGATCTGGGTGTTTCTATGTATAATATGTATGTATTTACAAAAAAAAAGTATTGTATGTTTATCCATGGTCTAGTCCCCATAGTACCTACAAGCTCTGCTTAATTTGGGCTAGATGGTGTTGTGTGTATGTGATGGAATATTATTATTATCATTATTATGATGTAACATTAGTATCACAATATATAAAAGAAGAGGAAAATACACTGGTATTATCATTTGTGGGAAAATTGAGAAATAACCATAAGTAAAATATTAACAAACTAAAAAAACCAAAACAATTATTAATTCAGTAAATTAACAATAATAAAAACACTATATTTTAGGCATCTTGTGTGTCTAATTTTAACGACCTAAGTATATTTTTTTAAGATGTGTTTAGTTTATCCACTAACACATCCACTTTACCGTAAAAAGCATTATCTATATATTAATACGTGAAGCAAAAACTTTGTACCCCGTTTTACTAAAATTGCGCGGGCGGAGGAGTATGAAATTTAGCACTGTTAAAGTTTATATCGAGAAGGAGTGGCGAATCCTAATATTTTTATAAAATATGCATTAGTAATACATTAAATTAATGAAAAAAACACTACACGCACACAATCATACATTTGCCACACGCACTCGAATCACGTTCGTAGTATTTCGCCGTTGTTCGTCTGATATCGTACAATTCTTTGTAACTATGGTTACCTGTATCTTATATATATGTAATAAAAAACGGAAACAAAGTAGCAAGCTTAGGAATATCGTCAATGAAAGAGTATAGTCAAGTAAATAATAAATTGTTTGAAAAAGATAGGTAAATTTAACCTGTATAACCTTGGCAGAATTTACATGAAATGTGATTATAAGGGTAAAGTTATAGACAATAAAACCTTAATAACGATTATATTTAAAATTTGTGGTCAAAATTCGACTATAATTGATTTAAATTTTAAATCAATTATAGTCGAATTTTGACCACTAGGCAGCCGCTAGTATTACTTTAAACAGCTTCTTTCGTTCACAGCTGTGTCAATGGCAGTAACTCGTCAATAATTATTTTCCACTAAATTTGGCCCTCAGCTCTGTTTGCAAAAATATAGATAATAATAATAATAATAATATTCTACCACATACACACAACACCATCTAGCCCAAACTAAGCAGAGCTTGTACTATGGGTACTAGACAATGGATAAACATACATATATACTTTTTTTTTTGTAAATACATACATATTATACATAGAAACACCCAGACCAAGACAAACATCCATGTTCATGCACACAAATGTTTGACTTGTGCGGGAATCGAACCCGCGACCTTAGGCGTGGCAGTCGGTTACACTAACCACTACGCCACCGAGGCCGACACTAGCTTTTGCCCACGTCTTCGCTTGCCTAAATATAGGTCAGGTTAGCAACAGTTCTTTTTCCTGGATGATTGGTACTCTATATCCTTTTCTCTCCCTGATAACGTGTACGCGAAATTTTATGATGATTAATTGAGTAGGCGTGAATGCGTAACAAACAAAACCACATTCGCATTTATTATATTAGTTGGGATTTGAATATCTTTGTTATAGCAGCCAACGGTTGTTGTTCAATCTTATACAAACATTCAAACAATGGACACAATGAACACCTAGACTCAGGACAATCATCTGTAGATCACACAAATTTTTGTCCTGTGCGGGGATCGAACCTCGTCGCGGCAGCAGTGGCGAGGCAACCACTTAGAACACTACGCCATTCGTGCAGTCATGGTCACGGTGCTCTGCCAGACTAATCAGAGATAGGGATTTCATGAGATTTCTTTAGGAGGAAAGACAGCGGGAGGAAAGACAATTGGAGAAAAGACTGTGGGAGGAAAGACAGTGGGAGGGAGCGATAGAGAGCAGCTATTTATTGTAAACTTTTATATTGCAGGCACCGATAACAGTCATAATATCATACGATGGAACGTCACGGAGCAGTTCAAGGGGGCGTCGAGTTTTGACTTACCTAAAACAGGTGTCATATTAAAAAACAAACCACTTCATATTGTTCTGGCAAATTATGACGCCTCGCCGATTAAGTAAGTTATTACTTGTTTGTTTTTGAAGTTATATTTTTGTTTTAGATATTAGAACACCATTCTTTTTTTATAGAGGAAAAGTGTATAAAATGAATACTGAACGTGAAATAAGTTATAGTGAAAAAGTTGAGTTGCTGACAATTCGGACACAGTGTCCAAATTGACACATTTTAATTTTAATATATTTTTAACTCACAATTCGGACACCATCAAATTATTGAAGCTATTTAGTACAGTAAAAAAATAGTTTAAAAATATACCAATGATACAAACAACAAATCCAATAATGATACTTTTTTTCGTAACTAGACAACTATGTATTATGCACCAAAACATTGCAGGCTTATTGTCGAAATGTGACTGTCTTACAGTTAACCTACAAGAGCTCTCAGAAAAAAATATCCACGTAGATGTATTATGTGTCACGGAACACTTCATGGCAGAAGGCTATGAAAAATATCTCAATCTACCCAACTACTGCTTAGCCGCATGTTTCAGCCGGAAAGAAAGTAAGCGAGGTGGAGCATGTATACTCCTTAAGAACGGACAACAATGGAGAGAACTCCCTAAAATTGCTAAAATGTCAAAAGCCGGTGTTTTTGAGTGCTGTGCAATTGAGCTGACTAAGTATAGGACTGCTTTGGTATGTATTTACAGAGTGCCAAATGTTAGTAACTTTGCAGAATGTATTGAAATATTAGAAATAATGATGCGTGAATTAATTAAAAAATGTTATAAAAACATAGTTTTAACGGGTGACTTTAATATAGATATTATGAAAAAAACTAAGCAATCAGTGGAATTTGAATGTCTATTATTAAGCTTTAACTTGAAACTAGCAGTACACCAACCAACCCGACTTAAGAGTGGGACGTGCATCGACAATTTTGCGCATAATTTCAGTAAATCTTGTAAGGTTACCGTATTGGAACTCGCCTTGTCTGACCATACAGCTCAGATAATCAAATGTCCAATAAACACAGTAAGTAGTATCAGTCGATGGAGAAAGATAGAACGAGAGTATACAACCGAAAATATTAATAAATTCAAAAATTATATTGGTAGCTTATCGTTTTCAGAAATATATGAAACAACAGACCCCACATTAGCTTATAATAATTTCATAGATTTGTTCTCACTATTATATCAACAGTGCTTTCCTGAGCTACATATTACGGTCAATCTTAAAAAAACAACAAAATGGGTATCGCGTGGTATAAAAACTTGCAGCAAAATGAAACGTAGTTTATTATGGCAGTATAGACGGCAACCTACTATACACAACAAAAATCTGTTTACAAATTATTCTAAGCTTTATCGAAAAATTATTAAGTTAACACAAAAGGCTCAGAATAATCATAAAATAAAAACAGCAAATAATAAATCAAAAACTACCTGGCAAATAATAAACCGTAACCAATTAAATATACCAGTGAATCATATAAATAAACTTAAAATAAACGATGAAATTATAACTGACCCTAAAAGAATTGCAAATGCATTCAATAACTACTTTGTTGATAAGATTAATCCTATATTATGTTCCGGCGATAAAGTTACAAAACACATATCTAGCAGAAAGGAATCTATGTTTATGCCGCCAAGTTTGCCACAGGATATACTGAGAATTATTTTATCACTAAAAAATACACATAGCGTAGGGTATGATGGCATCTCCACGAGGGTAGTCAAAGCAGTAGCTTCTGAAATTAGCGGGCCATTAAGTCACATAATTAACTTAAATATTAATGAAGGTGTATTTCCAGATGCTCTTAAAGTCTCAATAGTGAAGCCTCTTTTTAAAAAGCTAGATCGGAACTTAATGGAATTCTATAGGCCAATTTCCTTAATAGCAGTATTTTCAAAAATTTTTGAAAAATTTATATATAAAGAGCTCAATACGTATTTAGAAAAGAAAAATATTTTATGCAATGAACAGAAAGGCTTTAGACAAAATAAGACCATTAACATGGCCATATATGAATTTTTACACAGCGTCATAACAAATATGGATAAAAATACGCCAGTCTGCGCTATTTTTTGCGACATGACACAGGCTTTTGATTATGTCCAACATGACATAATACTGCAAAAGCTGGAAAAATATGGTGTTAGAGGGAATGTCTTAAACATTTTTCGTTCATATCTCGTAAATAGGAAACAAATAACGCAAATAAATAGAATAAACCCTAAATCAAAATTAGAAGAAATATTTACATCTACTGAACGGGTAGTGAAGTTCGGTGTCCCACAAGGGAGTGTACTAGGACCTCTTCTCTTTACGATATATATAAACGACTTGCCTAGATCCAATGAACACCCTATGACACTGTTTGCAGACGACAGCACAGTTATCATTCCTTGCAAAAGTAAGGAGATATATAAAAATGATGTCACTGAGACACTTATGAAAATTATAGAATGGTTAGACAATAATAATTTAAAAATAAACTTATCTAAAACAAATATTATGCATTTTAGCCAACGGCCATTGACATTTGATATTGACATTAATTATAATAGTAATCATATTGACGCAGTTAACTCAACAAAATTTCTAGGGCTAATTATTGATAGAAATCTCAATTGGAAAACACATATACAAGCTCTAAATCAAAAAATTTGTAGTAGTGCATACGCTTTGTACTCCCTGTCGCGAATACTTAGTTTAGATGCACTTCTTACAGCATATTATGGACTAGTTGAGTCCAACCTCCGATACGGAATAATCTTTTGGGGAAACTCAACTAATAAAGACATCGTATTTAAAGCTCAAAAAAGATGCTTAAGAAGTATGTTAAACTTACAAACTACCGACAGTTGCGTGCCCCATTTTAAAAAATATGGTATATTAACTTTACCTTCTCTCTACATTCTAGAAACCTTAATATTCGTTAAGACTAATACTAATCTGTTTCCTCGCATGGCAGACGTAGTACCAAGAAACAGACGTAATAAATGTAAGCTATGCTTACACACTGTAAGAACTGCACTTATGCGCAAAAGCGTTTTTTGTATGGCCCCGGTAATTTATAATAAAATACCTGAAAGCTGGCATGAGTTACCTGTCGATACATTTAAGAAAAAAATAAAATTATTCTTGGCTGAGAAAACGTATTATAGTGTCACCGATTTTTTACAGGATTCTTTATAACTAGTCTACTTTATAAAATATGACAAGATATTTTCATTATGTATAATAATTATATATATTTTAATTCAAATAATAAAAAAGAATAGCATTTGAGTAGTTAGTTAACATTTTTAATACTACTTAATTTAAACAACACATTTAATTTTTCTTTTTTTTTTCTTTTTTAAACTTTATATTATTTTGACATTGTAATGATTATTTTTTGACATATTTGTAATTCGATTAATGTCCTTATTAAGATTTTAAGACATGTTTAACTATATTTACTTTATTATTATATTAATTCTGTCAATGATTAATTACTATAAAATTAAACAACATTTGTACGCCACGGTGTGGCAAACATGTAAGAACAATAAGTACCTATCTTGTAACATCCTACATGCCTGAAATTGTATGTATACACATGTTTATGCAAATAAATATTATCTTATCTTATCTTATCTTATCTTATCTTATCTTACCTATTATGTGAAAATAAAGTGATAGCAAAACTAACCATGGCATTTTAACCATGTTTTGTTCTAACCTACCTAACCACATGTACAAAAATGTAGGACGAAAAAGGAATTATTTAAAAAGAGGGACGAACAAGAAACATTTTTGAACGTTGAAATTTTTTTATCTGACTGTAAAACAGCTTATTTTATTGCTATCCAAATTATCAGTGAAATAAATATTGAAATTAATATGTGTCAATTCGGACACTGTTTCTGAATATATTGTGACCGAGTCGTCGGCAAGCCAAAAAGTTAAGAACCTAAGCTGATCAGATCGGTGACATTCGCAAAAAGATCGTGCATCAAGTTATAGCAGTAAATTAAGCGAAAGGGACATGCCAGATTCATAGCAAATTGTAATCTATATTCTCTGTTATATATATGTCTGCGTTTATAAATCGTGTGTGTTCATACATATCAATTGCCGGATATGTACACTGTATAATAATAATAATGTCAGCCCTGTATTATTAAACTGTCTCACTGCTTGGCACGGGCCTCTTTTCAGTGTGAGAAGGGTTAGGCCATAGTCTACCACGCTGGCCCAATGCGGGTTAACAGACTTCACATATCTTCGAGAACATTATGGAGAACTGTCAGGCATGCATGTTTCCTCACGAAGTTTTCTTTCACCGTTAAAGCGAGTGATAATTAACTATAATTTAATACGCACATAACTTGGAAAAGTCAGAGATGACACTTGGGATCTAACTCAAGACCTCTGCGTTGCGGTTCAAAGGTCTCCTACCAGGTTATTGCTGTAGGTAACGAACAAACGCTTACAAAGAAATATTAAACCTGTGTTTGGTCCGAGCTAGACAATATATAATCATTAACTCAATAAGAAAAATAATTATCTATTAATAAATCGATTATTATAAAAACAACACTATGTCACATTAAACATATGTCACATTAAGCGATAGCTCAGTGAGGAGACCAACAGACTCCAATGCAGAGGGTCTCGGGTTTGAACCCACGTCGCGCACCTCAGACTTTCGGAAGTTATATGACTTTTCGAAATTATGTGCGTATTGATTGACAATTATTACCTGCTCCGTGTCTCGGGGAGCACGTTAAGCCATCGGTCCCGGCTGCCATGAACATCTACGACAGTCGTTATTGAGAAATTAGTGCCCTAAAATATCCTGACACTGGTCTAGCCTTAGGGTATCGTTAGCCTTCGGGTTGCAGAGGTCAGATGGCAGTAGCTCCGTGTAAAAAAGAAAACTAGAAAGCTGACCCCAAAGGCATTGGGATAATAAAGGCTAGGGAGAAGAAGTCACATTAAACAATAACTATACAGCAACGCTAGAAAGTTTATGGAGCAACTAATAAACATTCTAGCTAAATCCGGCTGTCGTAATATATTTTTTTTATATACATGTATATAACTAACTGTGCTCGTCGTTTTATTTGCATTTATGGTTACTGCGCCGCCCCAGTGGGTCGTAGCGTGATATTATATAGCTTATAGCCTTCCTCGATAAATAGGCTATCCAACACTAAAATATTTTTTCAATTCAAACCAGTAGTACCTGAGATTAGCGGATTCAATCAAACAAACAAACTCTTCAGCCTTATAATACTAGTATAGATATGTATATACTTTTATACAGGATTGCAATGTTGTGTACTTTTCTAGATAAAAAGTAATCTTTGTTCTTTTTTGTGTGTTTGCTGATAACGTATATGCAAAATTTCATGATGATTAGTCAAGTAGTTAAGGCGCTAAAGCGTAACAACAAACAAAGTCACATTCGCATCTATAATATTAGTTAGGTTTAGGATATCTTTCTCTGTACGCGTGTTACGCAAAAACCACTGCACAAAAATGAAAACGGCTTTTGAAATTGTATTGTTGAAGATCTACATTAAAATCTAGTGGAAATTTCATCTTAATAAACCGCGTAGAAGTCGAGTTTTATTCTAAAACATTTTTACTACCCCGTACGGCGCTTTACTGACAAAAATTACTACCTAACATGTGTGCTGTTTTAGTGCCGGTTGCAAGAGTAAATTATTTGGACAGCATTTTGAGACATCTTCTGAATCGAAAAAAGAAGATGGCAAGGACAACTTAATAATTAAAGTAAGTAGTGTTCCTTCTTTTCTTACACTAAGATTACTGTTAAAAGTAAAAGAACACGCCGTTGTCCACTATTTGTAATTTCATTAAATAAAATTTGGTGATAGTATAAATCGCAGTGTCTCAAGACGAAAGTCTTTGACCAGAGTGTATTGCCAGTGATGACTTACGGCTCAGAGACGTGGTCGCTCACTATGGGATTTATCAGAAGGTTCAAGGTCACTCAGAGGGCAATAGAGAGTAATATGCTCGGGCTCAAATCAGAAATAAGAAGATCCGCAGGAATGTTAAAGTTGCCGACAAAGCTCTCCGGATAGCCAAGCTGAAGTGGCAGTGGGTAGAGCACGTAGCGCACAGAACCGATGAGCATTGGGGCAGAGAGGTCCTGGAGTGGCGGCCACGTATGGAAGACGCAGGGGGTAGGCCTCCACATGGTGGAGCAACGACCTGTTAAGAGTCGCTGGAAGCAGTTGGATGCGGGTGGCCCAAGACCGGTCCGTGTGGAAAACCTTAGGCTATGTCTAGCCGTAGACGTCTTTCGGCTGAGATGATGATGGTAGGAGTGAATCGGCTAGTCCATGGCCATCACCCTGGAACAAGACATTTATGTAAGCTTTGTAATACGAACACTGCGTTATGTTTGATAAGAAAGAGTTCCAGAGAATCCTCTTATTCCTTTCCATTCATAATTTTTCTCATCTTTAATTCCTCTAAGGTTGCAAGTGATACCCCTAGAACTGCAATATGTGGCTGCTGGATTAGGTGGTCGCCTCACCACTGCCAGTACGCCGAGTGTGGTGGGTTTGATCCCTGTATGGGACAAAAAAGCTACGAGCCCGTACGCCCCTTGACTTTCGCCCCTTTCATAGAAAGACAGATCCCTCTAGGGCTCCTATTTTTGGGTGGATCTAAGAAGAAACCTAACAAATACCTACTAGGGAGCGAAACTTGAGGGGCAAACGGGCTCATAACTGACAAAAGATTATGTGATCCACAAATGTTTGTGCCGAGTGTTTATAACAACAGATACAAAGAACATCTAGATTTTCTTAAGCAATAAAACTTTGCTTGACCTGGGCCCTGGACCCGGGATCTCATGTTTACTCGCCACATAAGCGTAGATTTATTCTACGAGACCAGCTTGATAATTCGTACTTGTATTGCTAGAAAGCTCCTTTGAAGTAACTTTAAGTATACTTTTTAGATCAATCACGTGACAGATGCTATGAGTACAAAATGGGAGTGTTGGGCGTGGATACCCAACTCTAAGAAATATCAATACTTAACATTTAAAATTCGCATAAAAGGCCTAGGTAAGTTTTCTACAGCTTCTAACGATATGCGACTGTTACTAAAACACGGATTGCGCAGTGGTTAAAGTGGTCAACTCACCACTGTCATTGCGCCGAGTATTGTGGGTTCGAATCCTACACGGGACAAAACTTTGTGTGATGCACAAAAGGTTTTTCCGAGTCTGGGTGTTCTTTGTGTCCGTTGTTTGTAAAGTCCTCCTCGACACAGGAATTATTACTAGATAGCTTTTGGTAAAACAAAAAAACAACTACAACATTTTATACAAAATTGAAGGAACCAATAATCTTTTAGATTTGGATATGAGGCAAAGTGGTGAAGTGATGTGTAGCGGAGATATCTCCCTATTTCCCTCCCACGCCTGCATTTAAATAGTCTTACGTAACAAAATTGTGTCGTGCCTTCTTTTCCTGTCAACTGACCAGTAGGTACCCATTTTAACATATTTGTAAGCCTACAGATAGCACAAAGGGAACCCATTGGACAGTCACGGAGAGGTCTTAAGTTTAATCCCAAGGTACGCACCTCTGACTTGCTAAAGTTATGTGCGTATTAAAATGCTAATTATCGCTTGCTTTAACGGTAAACATAAATTTGTGAGGAAACCTACATGTCTGAGAGTTCCAAATAATGTTCTCGAAGATATGTGAATCCGCCAAACCGGACTGGACCTACATGATGGACTATAGCCTAACCTTTCTAAAAATGAGAACAGGCCCGTGCCCAGCAGTGGGACAGTTTATATATATGGCTGATATTATTATTATCAATAGGAGACGGGCTTATTTTAGTCATATTTCCAGATTTGATGCTAGTAATAAGTCACAGAAAAACAATAACAATTTGCTGGCATCGAACTCAGGTCCTCATGATTGCATGCATATTTATGCTAAGAGACCTATAAGAATACTGAAATATAAAAGTAATGAAAGTTGAAGTATAGTTCAAGGTTGCGTGTTCACTGTATGTAATAATAATTTGGATCCCTATCCATTAGCATAAAATTTTAAGACCTAATATAACTTAGCATAATTTTCCAAGCATAATTTCTCTATCCATAATAATGATTAAGCATAATATTCTAAACCATAACTGCAAGCATGCAGCATGCAAGCAAGCATGCAGCAGGCAGAGTTTCTGTCACGGCTCCGGCGCTGCGGGCCTCCGGCGGCCCCACGCGTGCTAATCGTCGCAGACGGCTTTCGCTCACCACCGAAGCATCGGCTTGTTGGCCGGCTTTGCCGGCCAGCCTCAGCCGCCTGCTCCTCAGCCCGCGGGCCGCCTCGCCCCTACGCTTCTACACGATTTTAAATTACACTCTAGGGGTAGGACAAACAAGACTACGTAGAGTCGGATTTGCAGCAATTCGGTTCTGTCACTAACTTTTATGTGAATCAAATTTATGCCAAAACAAATTAGTCTTTAAGATGATTATGCCAACATAAAATGTATGCCTAAAAAAAGTATGCCGAAGTAATATTATCCCAAAACAAATTGTGCCAAAATCGTTATGCCGAAGTATATTAGGACAAAGAACATTATGCGAAAAGAAGGGATCCCTAATAATTTACGTCTGACTGTCCACTGCGTGTTCACTGAGATACGATGGCTAGGGTAAATTATTGGGAGAGAAATGAAACTTAGAGGCTGGTCAAAACACAAAGTCTATTCGCTTTCACAATAGTTCTTACGCTAACACGTTATTTACGTTAGGAGGCTTAGAGACGACTGGCGTGGTTATGGGCGATCGGTACGAGGAAAATACAAAATGAGTTCTCAGCAAAATACGATACAATGATATATATACTTATTGTATAATTGCAGAAAGAGTAAGAGTGACCGTCGGTGGGTTAGAGTTGACTCACAACCAGACAGAGCCGTCGCAGGTGGAGTATGATGGCGTTGCTGAATACTGGTACAAGGATGGTGAGGTTGTTGACCTGGTTTGTACGAGACACACCGAGAGTATCCAGGAGGGATATATACGTTTAACGTATTACAATACGATCGGTAAGGCTAGTTATAAATTAATTGTTAAAAAAAGACAACTCCCGCACTAGAAATGATTCCTGAGTCACGGGGAATTTTACAAAGAAGAAAGATGTCATCATGTCTTATGCGATAACTGAACATATTTCCTCTTCTGCTGTCAATTGTCACCAAAACCTTGTGTTACTCTTGAGCAAGGTTACGTTTCGTAACTTTTCTTGCCTGATTAACTAATTATTTCCAGAAATATTAGCTATGAAAATAAAAACACCAAGCATGGCCGCCGATTTTACCTAGCAGGCAAAAATTCTACTGACTATTTGTTATATATACATTAACTGTACGTATGGTGTAGTGGTTAGCCTTGTCATTCCTACCAGGCCGTGCGTTGTTGGTTCGAATCCCACACAGGACAAAAACTTGTGTGATCAGCAACTTGTTGTACCCAGTAGATTAGTTTACTTTAGTTACTTTCACAGCGTTTTGTCATATGGAATATTATTATGGGAAAATGCAGCTGATATACAAAGTATTTTTATATTGCAAAAAAGAGCTATGCGTGCAATTTATCAAATAGGAACTAGAATCTTGCTCAGCAAAAATCTAAGAATATAGGTATTTTAACTGTAGCATCACAATATATTTATTTTAATATCATGCATGTCCGTCAAAATATATATTTATACATAAAAAATAATGACATACATAACATCAATACTAGAAATAAATATAAATTATGTATTCCATTCTACCGTCTACATAAAGTTCATGGTTCCTTCATGGGTCTTGGTATACGTTTTTATAATAAAATCCCGAGTAATATTCTAGAATTACCAGAGAATACATTTAAAGTTAAAATTAAAACTTGCTTAATTTCTAAAGCATATTATAATATAGATGATTATTTAAATGACAAACATCCATGGCACTAATATTTGCATCAGATCACAAGATATTAAATGACAAATACTAACACTTATGTTTTTTTTTAATATATGTATATATATATATATATTTTTTTTTTTGTAATATTACACCTTGCTTAAGCTGGAATTTGCATTACTGTTACATTCAGTCGTATTTTAATCAAGAAGAATGTGCAATGAAGACAACTCATGAATATGGACAGTTCCGTTAAGTTTTCTTTTGAGTCTTATTCTGAATTCTGGTTTCATGGAATTCGATAATTTACTTACTACATTTTATTTAAACAATTAGATTAAATTACAGACTACGATCATGTCTTGCCTTGATTATTTATGTACATGTAAGTGGATGCTCCTATTTACAATACTGCTGCTTTAGAGGCTACCATCAAATTTTATCAAATGTCAATCATTTGATAAAATTTGTTGTTGAGTTGTTTTGTATGTTGAGTAGTAGTTCATGGAGTAATGGTTGCAGCACCTTACAGTTATGATTTATAAACGAAATATTATTGTACACTTGGCGATTAAAAAGAGTGGCTATGAGTTTCTTGCCCGTTCTTCTCATGAGCCCTACACCCTTGCTTTGCCGTATTATTGCTTGCTTTGAACGAGGCAGTAAATGTAAATTCACAGAAAAGAAATTACGTGTAACTTTGACATTCATAAGTGTTACCTTGTAAACTAATTTGAATAAATTTATTTTGATTTTGATTTTGAGTCTGGGTATTCTTTGTGTCTGTTGTTTGAGTGTTTGTAAAGTCTCCCGCGACACGGGAATTATTCCTAATATTATTCCTGTACTTGTAAAGAATTAAGTTTCCTGGAACGGGAAAGAACACTTCACTAACTACTTTACTAACTAAACCTGGCAACGCTTCACTTTGAAATATTAACCTAATATTTATAATAATAATGTCCTCCAGACAGTCCAGATCAAATTTCGGTCACGGCAGCCAAGCTTAAGGAGACTGGCCATCTGCGCTGGATATATTATACACAAGTATGTGCGCGAACACAAGTGCACTCTCTATTCCCTAACTCTCATGATCCGATGCGACGGTAATCCGACACTACCGGAGAGAGATCAAGATCAACGGCTTTACGTGCTTTCCGAAGCAAGAGTGTCTAACTCCGCCAACTTAGCAATAGCATGGCTGTTATTGAGATTTCTCAACAGAAAAGTCTAATTATTTATTGTTAGCCCCACCGGGGATACGGACCCGGGACCTCACACACAGCAGTCGCATTCGCTACTGTTGCGCCACGAAGGCAGTTAATTTTATAATGTTATATTGAAATTTCAGATGAAGTGTTGCTTGAAACCGACGAAATCCCATTTAATTACCCTATAAACTTTCGAAAACCCATGCACGATGGAAATAAAGATAGTTACGTGGACTGCACCTACACATCAAAAGCGAAGATTAAATATACGTATAGAACAATATTTAAACTGAAATCTGAAACTACGTCGCTGAGTAAGTAGCACATTCGAACTAATATAATATAAACTAGCTTTTGCCTGCGGCTTCATTCGCGTAGAAGTAGGTTAGGTTAGTAACAGTACGTCTTCTTCTCCCTAGCCTTTATTATTCCCAAGTCACGTGGGTCGGCTTTTCTAGTCTAGCCGGATTTGACTGGATATCAGTTTTTACACGGAGCGGCTGCCACCTGACCTCCGCAACCCGAAGGCTAACGATACCTTAAGACTAGACCAGTGTCAGGATATTAAAGGGCACTGACTTCCCAATAATGACTGCCATAGATGTTCATGGCAGCCGGGACCGAGGGCTTACCGTGTTCTCCGTGTTCTTTCGAAAAGTCATATAACTTCCGAAAGTCAGAGGGGCGCGACGTGGGTTCGAACCCGAGACCCTCTGCTGTGCAGTCTGTTGATCTCCCTACTCACTTAGTAACAGTACGTATTTCTGGATAAAAGGTACACTATGTCCTATTCTGTACCCCTGACAACGTGAATACGAAATTTTATGATAATTGGATGAGTAATTAAGGCGTGAAAGTGTAACAATCAAACAAACTTACATTCACATTTATAATATACTTAATTTAAGATTAGGATGA
The DNA here is from genome assembly GCA_963675205.1 of Catocala nupta. Classification (NCBI taxonomy): domain Eukaryota; kingdom Metazoa; phylum Arthropoda; class Insecta; order Lepidoptera; family Erebidae; genus Catocala; species Catocala nupta. The sequence goes on along the minus strand of OY776105.1, from coordinate 16,156,774 downwards.
GTTCTTATTATTTTGCTTATTTGTTAAACATTTACGTCTTAACTACTCGACCGATCATCATGAAATTTCGCATACACGCTGTCAGGGGTACAAAATACGACATATGATAACTTGCATCCAGGAGAAAGTACTGTTACTAGCTTAACCTAATCTACATATACGCGATATATTATCTATATATACGCGAGCGGAGCCGTGTGCTAAATCTAGTATATGTACTTAGTCTAGCCATAAATACTAAAACAATTAAAAAAAATCTTAATATTATCTTTGTATTTGGAATCTGTCATTCTTATATGAATATGCATTGTGTTTTCTCATTTTCGCGACAATGAGTGTTAAAAAAAATGTGATATTAAAATGGAGTCGCATCACTATGCGACTCGAGTAAAATTTTACCACTCGAGTTACTCGAGCCACAGTTTCACTCGAATATCACTTGAGTGCCGAGTTACTCGAGTATTTCGTATATCACTTGAATGCTCGGTAAATTCAAGTCCACGTTCTTCTTCTACTCGTTTATTTATTTATTTATTTGACCCTACAAGCTAACAGATGTAACACCCAAAATGCTTGCAAGATTAATTTTCCAATTACATTATGTATAACTAAACCCATGCTCGTCACGTATACATATTTATAAAATAACAAGAATGATAGACTATAAATAATAATAACAAAAAATTACAATAATGAATTAACAACATAAAGAATAAAATGTCAGTCCTATAAATTATAATATGTCATTTAAAATTATACGAAATTTATTATACAAATACTTTAATCCATCGGCAAATAAGTCCAGTTCGTGGTGCTAAGTAAGAATGTCCCTGATAGTGAGGAGTACGCGGTTGGTGGGCACGTATCGCCCGCGCTCGTTGCAAACTTTAGATATGATACACAGATAACACAAAACACAGTCATTCTTGTATTGCAGCTTTCCTCAACGCATGCGCACACGTTTAAACCTGTTTGTTTATGTTTGTCCCACCAGGCCAAGTGCCGATTGGCAGATTTTATATATCTTCGAAAACATTATGGAGAACTCTCGGATATGCAAGTTTTCTTACAATGTTTTCCTGTACCGATGAAGCGAGCGATAATTAAATCTTTACTAACATTATAAAGCTAAAGAGTTTGTTTGTTTGGATGAACGCGCTAATTTCAGGAACTTCTGGTTTGAATTGGAACTTCAAAAAGTCAGAGATGCATGCCTTGGGATCGAACCCCATTGCCTCTTTGAGGGTAGAGGCATGCCATATGATGTGTATATTGTAAATTAGTGTGATAGCCTAGTAGGAGACCGTTCGAAACTCAGAGTTCAAGTTCGATCCGTAGGCGCGCATTTCTGACTTTTCGAAGTCATGTATTTATTAAATAGGTAGTTAATTATCGCTTGCATGTCTAAGAGTTCACCATAATGTTCTCGAAGATATGTGAAGTCTAATGAGGTAATTGAGGATCTGCGTGGCAGTTCAACGGTCTATCACTGCAGTTAAAACATAAAATCTTTTTAAAATTTCAGATCCCTTTAAAATTACCGTTAATGACTTGAAGCTGGTGCCTGCACGACCAGATAGCGTTAGAGCGGAATATCAATACAAGTTCTACGAGGGTCAAATATTAACTATAACTTGTGAGACGGACCAACATTTACTCACCAATCTGTCACTACGCTTCGATGTTTCACAGTTCGAGAAGAACTTTATAAAAGGTAAATTTATGTTTGAATTACAAGATTATGTTTATGCTAATGTTATACATTAATATTGTTACGTGCTGGGTTCGACGGATAAGAATATATAACAGTATTACCAACTAAAACGTTTTATTCTATCACACAATTAAATTTAAAACACTACAAACACTATACTACACTTTTCCACTGTAACTGCTTCAAACTCCGTAGTATTTTCGCTTCCGTTCGCTTCGATGAACACTTGATCGCTTACGATAGTAAACTGACTCGGCGGTGCGCGTGCGCTCTATTTATACGCGGGTAAAGTGCTTCTGAAGTTTTCCAGAAAACGTCACACACGGCACGCAACAGCGCGATGATTCGAGAATGTGCCAGCGCTCTCTCCACTGAACTCGTACCGACAAATACGTAGTTCTGTAAGATGTCAATAGATGGTGCTGTAATAAATTATTATTAGAAACCGCCGACTCTTCCCCACAGTGCCGACAGAGGGCATTAGCCGTAACAATATGTTTTCTTAAAGTCAAAGTGCAAATCATTTATTCATTTAGGTCACAATGTAACACTAATAAACTTCAAAATATATAGGCTAGCGAGTTTACTGAAGCTACATTTAGGTTAATTGCTACGTTCAGGCAAATGGTTGAGCCTATGAGAAGAAACCAGCAAGAAACTCGCGGTCACTTTTTTAATCGCCAATTAAATATTACAATTATGGTCGAAATTCGACCATAAATGTTTAAAATTTTAAATTTGATTGTTATTAAGGTTTTATTGTCTATAACTATACCCTTATAATTACATTTCATTTAGATTTCGCCAAGGCTACCATAGTTAAGAAGAATTGTACGATATCAGCCGATGCCTAATGCCGAAATACTACGAACGCGATTCGATGCGTGTGTCAAATGCATGGTTGTGTGCGTGTAGTGCTTTTCATTAATTTAATGTATTTATAATGCATATTTTATAAAAATATTAGGATTCGCCACTCCTTCTCCATACAAACTTTAACTGTGCTAAATTTCATACTCCTCCGTCCACGCAATTTTCGTAAAAAGGGGTGCAAAGATTTTGCTTCACGTATTAATACATATAGATTTCAGTATTTTACAACTCATATATCAAGAAGATGTTGCAGCCATTATACCATATATTAATATACAAATCTAATATTTATTATAATAATTACTGAATAATATAAAGGAGATGAATAGAATTATTTAATATCAATCTGTAATAGACAGTAGGATGGCATGTGGGCGCATACACTTACATTTTGTAACAATGCAAAGGCAGTCCGTGACTAAATGCGGTTGTGCATTCGTATCATATTTATCTACACTAATATAATAAAGAGGAAAGATTTCTATTTTTGTATTTTTGTATGCAACGAATAAACTCAAAAACTACTGGTCCGATTTCAAAAAATCTTTTACCATTAGAAAGCTACATTATCACTGAGTAACATAGGCTATATATAATACTAGAAAAAATAGAGATCCTTAGAAATTCCTACTAAAACCAATACAAGTTGAAAAAAATTAGCCTAAAAATGTCTTTCATCGCATGCGCTGCTTTCCGCAGCGCATGCGATGAAAGACATTTTTTGGCTTGATTGATTTGATTTTGGTATTGATGATAAAACAAAAAAATGTTCTACTATATTATAGAACATATCAATATCTACAAAAAACTTCGTAAGACCATATGTCCAACTATAGTAGTTATGCCACTATAACTACTTTTTTACATTTTAAAAGTTAATAGAAATGCCGTTCAGAATCAGACGATGTTATCCCCACCATTTTAATAATTCTTATCCAAATAAATTATTTCGTATTCAAGACTGTTTCAATACCTGTTGACTACTTTTGAATAATTGAAATCGGACATTGCATTCAAAGGATATTACGAAATTAAAAATGTCAATATAAACAAAAAATACACGCTGCCGCGCCGGTGTGGCTCCACGCAGCGCAGTGAGCAACGCGGTGAGAGAGGGGGCACCGAAGTGCGGGGCAGGGGCGTGCACTATGAAATTATCTTTATTTATCCCAAAATGTTTAAAAAAAAGTGCATCCGTGCGGAGCCGGGGCGGGCCGTTAGTTTTTAATAATAATCGTAATGGGAAGCACGATACTTTTATTAGCGATACAAGTTTATTGGACATTTCGTACGAATCTCTTCACAAGAATAGTGCAAAACGACACTTTTTTAAAATAACTGCACCAATGGCGTAGTAGTTTAGGTGGTCGCGTCATCCCTGGCACTGCGCCGAGTGTTGTAGGTTCGATCCCCACACGGGACAAAACTTTGTCTGATCCACAAATGGTTACTCCGAGTCTGGGAGTTCTTTGCGTCCGGTTTTGGACATTTGTAAAGTTCCCGCGACACAGAAATTACACCTAAAGCGGGCGATACCGTTTAAAAAAAGATATCCATATTTTTTAGTTGTCGTTTCGCACACCTTTTCCAGATCGCTTCGTTTCGCACTCATATTATATCTGCCTGCTTCATCTTTTTCTGTACCTCTGACAACGTGTATCTGCGTGATGATTGGTCGACTAGTTAAGGCGTGAAAGCGTAACAAAGAAACAAACTACTTTTAAAATTGGTTCAGTAGTTTTTGAGTTAAATCATTACAAACAAACATAAAATCTAATCTTCCTTCTTTTTAATACTAGTAAAGGTTTATTAATAAACACATTTTCCAGAAACTGAAACCGTGCCGTGGAGAATTACTAAGCAATTAAATACATCTATTTATTTGGATAGAAAATACTTACGATGTGTCAGTAATGACAACTTGACGCAGTACTCGGCTGAATTATTGCTGCTTTTAGAACAAATTGGTAAGTGCGTAGTGCATACTAATACATGGATACCTAGATATGTAACTGTATGTGCTTGTCAGGTAACTAACATTTAATGTCCTCCAGACCGAATTTCGGTCATAGCGGCCAATCTTAACGGAGACTAGTCATCTGCGCAAAAGATATTATAGTGCAAAAGCGTGTATGCAAAGACAAGTGCACTCTCTGTTCCTTAAACTCTCATGATCCGATGGGACGGTAATCCGACACGACCGGAGAGAGATCAGAGACTAAGAGAGGCAGTAACTAAAATATTGTAATACAGACCATAGTCCACCACGATGACCCGATTCGAGGTTCTTCGAGAACATTATGGAGACATGCAGGTTTCTTCATCCTGTTTTCTTTAAGGCAAGCACCAATTTAAATATAATAATATCAGCCCTGTATTAAACTTGCCCACTACCGGATACGGGCCTCTCCTAAGTGTGAAAAGGGTTAGCCCATAGTCCATCACGTTAGCCCAGTGGGAGCTACCAATCTGACTTTATGTATCGTCGAAAATAAAAGGAAATTCCGGAACTCGCAGGCATGTAGATTTCCTCGCGATGTTTTCGTTTACTATTAAAGCAAGCGATTTTTAACTTACTATGAGAGGCCATAGTCCACCACACTGGCCCAGTGCGAGTTGGCAGACTTCAAATATCTTTGAGAATATTATGGAGAACTCTCAGATATGGAGGTTTACTCACGATGCTTGCTTTCATCGTTGAAGCGAACGATAATTATCTATTTAATACGCACATAACCAGGAAACGTCAGAGATGTGCGTCTACGGATCGAACTTGGACTCTGCATGGAAGTCCAACGGTCTCCTACTTGGCTATCGCACCAATTTGCGATATACATATAATGTGGCAAGCCTCTCTCTTCAAAGGGGTAGGAAAATGAAAAAGAAAGAAAGAATAATTATTTATTTTGGCACACAAAAGTGCACACCCAAAACATGGACAAATAACAAAAAATAAAACAATAATAAAAATAATAAAATAAAAACAAAACAATAATAAAAACAATAAAAATAAAAACAAAACAAATACTAACACTACGTATAATAAGAATAATTTCTGCTCACTGGCAACACCACACCTTCCGCTTAACTAAACGGAAACCGACTGCCTCCATTCAAAGTCAAGGCCTAGTGTTGTCAGTGAGCAGCGATACAAACAATGATGTATTAAATGCACTCACTTCTCGTCTACTATGATTTTAGATGTAACTTAGGACGAATCTATAGCCGTAACGTGCACAATTCAGACTCCGTGCTTGCTATTGAGAATTATCACACAGAAGAACCTCAAAATCCTTAGCCGATCCGGCCATCGAACCAGACACCTCATACTCAGCAATCGCATTCATTACGCCACCACATATGTATAATACTATAATAATAATTCTTTATTTGTAACAGCAAGGTGAATACAAACATTATGCAGCCCTGATTCCCAAACTAGCGTGAGCTGTATGTTGGGAGTCAGTTCCTTTCCAAAAACAATTTAAATCAAAATAGTTACAAGCTGCTTAGTAGATACAATAATAATAATACGTGTTTCAATAATGTATGGTGCGCGCATACGTGTGTTTATGCATAAATATGTGAAAAATGTGTATTTATGATTGTATGATGGCGCTTTCGTGTGAGCGTGTGTGTGTGTGTGTATGTATGTGTCTGTATGTGTATGTATGAATGTGTGTGTGTATGTGTGCGTGTGTGTATGTGTGTGTGTAAGGTGTGTGTGTGTGTGTGTTTGTATGATGTTTGAGTCGGAGTTGCAACTTTCATTTTATTTCACAATTTGTAGTAAATTTTCTACATCATCGTATCCTAAATGTTTAAGCCTTATTTTAATAATATTTTTAATTTCATATGTTAGATAGGTTTTTTGTTTTATAGGTTGAATTAAGTTTATTATACAGTTTAGGTGCAACGTTACCACAGTGTTGTTGGGCAAATTTGCTTTTTACTCTTGAAACTGGACAGTTATCTATTCTTTTACCCGACGGTTTTAGAAGGGGTACAATAGTTTTATGGTACTTACGTATACTTTGGTAGATAAGTAATTTTCGCACAGTTAAAACATCAGCTTTTCATAAACTAAATGTGTAAAGTGACGAAACGGAAGGAAAATAAGTACTTTGAGCACAGCCCGTTGTGCTCTTTTGAGCTCAAGCAGGTGTGTTTTGGTCGCTGAGCTCCATGAACATACTAACATAATTGATGGCGTAGTGGATAGTGTAACCGACTGCCACGCTTGAGGTCGCAGGTTCGATTCCCGCACAAATCAAACATTTGTGTGCATGGACATGGATGTTTGTCTTGGTCTGGATGTATCTATGTATAACATGTATGTAAGCTTTTACAAAAATTATATATGTTTGTTTATCCATTGTCTAGTACCCATAGTACAAGCTCTGCTTAGTTTGAGCTAGATGGTGTTGTGTGTATGTGATAGAATATTATTATTATTATTAACGAAGAAGTTAGGGCGTTCCTTGGAATCAAACATGAGAAAGCTCTACACGACAGTCTAACATTCTTCGCACCAAGTCGTCGCTACATTGCAACCACAACGACTACACATAATTAAGAACACAATGGGTATTGACTTGACTGCATTAGCGTACTGGTATGAGTGGTCACTTCTCTATCGGCACTGCGCCGAGTGTTGTGGGTTCAAATCTCACACGGGACAAAACTTTGTGTGATTCACAAATGGTTGTTCAGAATCTAAATGTTCTTTGTGTCCGTTGTTTGAATGTTCGTAAAGTCCCGCGCGACTCAGGATTTATTTCTAGTTGACAAAAAAGTTTGCTTAATTTTACTGTATTATTTTCAGAACCAATGATCCTGGGCTTGTATCCAAGTGATGTCATACACCAATACAATAAAAAATTTGCGACCTGGGTCACTGATTACCAGTACACCGTGAATCAGACACTGAATCTCACATGCGTCGCCAGAAAACCAAACCAATGGATTATAAGCAGTTAGAGCATTATAATTTACTTTAACTCATGAACTGTCAGGGTAGCACATAACATATAGCTGCCATGCGCATGACACACCAGGGGCCCAAGTCTGCTATTACAAAAGTGTCAGAATGGGCTAGCATTAATTTCATAATTGTTGATTTTGACAAGTTTGGTAATCTACTAATATAGTGTGTGTTCCGAAATATAACTCAGTATACTAGCCAGTACTCATGACGTCATGAATCCGACGCCATATTGTTGATTCGTTCCGAAATATATTAGTCAGTGCATTGACGTCATAAATTGACGCCATATTGAGAATAGTGTTTGTGCTCGTTTACTAAACGAGCACAAGTTTACAACAATTTTGCTCCAAAAGTTATTAAAGATTCTTTATCATAAAATTTCGATTATCATCTATTTCCTAAGGATGGAGATGCCAGCAGTTGTGACAATACGTCGTGTTGTTGTTAATGACTTTGTTGGGATGTCATTATTGCAAATATTACAAACAATACAATAAAAAATTACTCATAGACTGATGCATTCACATTGCACTAATAAATACGTCACACTTGTCTCACCAGTACAATATGGCGTCGGATCCATGACGTAATGAGTACTGGCCAGTATACTGAGTTATATTTCGGAACACACACATAGTGGCGTCATTATAACTTTCCGATGGTCAACCCCTGACACTCACTTGAAAAAATGGCATAGAATGGTAATCTCGTATATAATGACAAATGAAAGACTGACGTATGCGGTAATCTGCTAAAATTTTGACAGTACCTTTGATCAAATTGCTTTTAACACTAATAAATAATGTGTAAAAATATATATAAAAGAAATCTGGCATGAATAAATGTTTATATTTAGTACCTAGTAGTTTTCAAAAATCACGTCTACTAACGCATTTTATAATAATGGAAATACAACATGTCATTCTACCACAATCCTATTTCGAAACTATTGACCGACCAATGATCGACCATTATGAATTTCGCAGATTACGAACTTTTAGTAAAATGACAATGGAATTGCGGTTACGTCGTGTCGGAATGACGAATTTATAAAAATTGCATACTTGGGCGCCTATTCCTGTAGGTCAGCTCTGCAAGCTTCCAATTACATGCAAATAGTGTATAAATGTCTACCAAGATTAAATACATTTATAACCGCTGATCCCGGGTTCGATTCCTGAGTCTTGAAAATGTGAACCTGCCATGCCTGTGCCATAAACGTGATCGAAAGACCAGCTTTTCAAAATTTAGTATTTATATCAAAATCTGACTACTCTTATCATGTTGGTTTACCGTTCCAACGGACTTTTGGATTAGCGCGCACATTTGGGCATATCGCCGGCATAGATGGCTGAAGTCCGTTAAGATTGGTCACCGTGATTAAAATTCAGTCTTTGTACAACCGTAGGTTGTTCCGAGTCTGAAGGTCCTTTGCGTCCGTTGTTTAAATGTTTGTAAAGCTCCCCTAGACAAGAACATCCTGGGGCAAAATTAAGTTGACATTCAAAGCAACCTCGATAAATTCCTTATAACCTATTTAAATTTAATGAAATGACCACTAATTTTAATTGACTTTATTTATTTTCTCAGACAATTCCGTGGAGTCCCATATTACAAGCCGTGGCCCTGACAGAAATCATTTATTTGTCTTGAAGGAAGAACACAAGGGAACGAGCATCATCTGTGATACTTTACATGGGAGAGCCGTCCTCAATCTTCATGTCAAGCCGGATTTAGGATTGGACTATATTTTCAAAGGTAAGCAAACACAAGCCCGCGCCTTCACGTACGTAAAAGTAGGTTAGGTTATGTTTATAACAGAACTATTTTAAATAAAATATAGCTTCTATTACTAGGTGATTATATAGCTTTTTCTTTTAGTTAAAACAACAAAAAATCTAATCTAGTCTCATTTAATTTAATTCAATCTAAATTAATCTAATCTCTCCTTTTTATAATATTAGTATTGAAATGCTTGGCTTTTAAATCGGTTTCGACAGACGTTATCCTATCCAAATGATCCGATCGCAGCGCCAATTTGTGAATCTAATCCATCCAGGGACCCATCTTCATCTTCATCAAGATCAGTGCAGACGTTAAGGAGGCATTCAGTGACATGCGTACAGAAGAATGTTACATCTAAAGACATTTATTTATATATTCGGACAATATATTCAGTAGGTAGGTTTGTTTGTCGTTGCCTAATAATATAGTTTAGACTGTTTGTTATTGCTGGTCAATTACATAATTATTGTGAACTAATTGACCCGACAGTCGTTTTCCTGTCAATCTATACAAAAATACATTTCACGTAATTAAATTCAATATCAAAACGTCAATAAATTCTTTTAAAAATACCCTTCAGAAACTCAGCAGGTACAACGGATTTAAAAAAAAATTCGTTCATTCAAACCTTGTTCGGGTAATTACAAACACAACGAAAAAAAACAGTCAAATCGGTCAAGCCGAATTAAGTGATACTACGTCTTTATACATATCAATACATGTAGCAATTGATTCTTATTTATATAGACTAAAGCAAATCGATAGCTTGTCGCCGGCAATGGAACTGTTCTATTAGTTTCGAAGACGATGAAAACATAATTTACGTAAATAAGTTTGGGTCCTTATACCTCTGCCGAACGATCAAGGCATGGAATTCGCTGCCAAGGCACGTGTTTCCTTCTTCCTTCAATCCTGGGTCCTTTAAGCGGGGCGTGAAAAAGCACCTTCTCAGGCCGTCAAAGTAGAGACCTCAACATCGCCTCGGCTGCTATGAGGACGATGTGGAGGCCACTGCTCTTAGACCACACGACTGCAAAAAAAAATAGTTCTGCAGATTTATCTCAGGCTTTTGATCTAGTAGTACTACAGCTTGTGTAAGCCAAGTTAAACTTGCGTATCTAACGCATGTCGCAATCTAAACGAAGTTGTCAAGCGCATCATTGCTTATAGATGAGGAGCGTATGATAATCGTGGGCAGTGCTGTGGTTGTATCGGCGGTCGCGCTTGTAACTGTTTGCTTCATGATCTGGTGTAGGCTTCGCAGGAATAAAGGTGTTCGGCAGGTACGTACTTTATTGTTTACATAAAGTCAAGTCAAAGTCAAAAATAATTTATTCAATTAGGTCACAAAGTAACACTTGTACTGAACTTATAATAATATGCTCCAGACCGACTTTTGGCCACGGCGGCCAGTCTTAACGGAGACTGGCCAACTACGCGGGAGATATTATAGTGTAAATGTGAAAAAATATGTGTGCAAACATAAGTACACTCTCTATTCCCTAACTCCCATGATCCGATGGAACGGTAATCCGATACGACCGGAGAGAGATCAGGCGCAGGACCACCGGCTTTACGTGCTTTCCTAGGCACGGAGGGTGTCTAACACCGCCAACTTCCTAACTCCGGGCTGCTATTGAGATTTCTTAACAGGAAACCCCAATAACATTTTATTGGCCCGACCCGGGTCGGACTGCTCCAGTGGTGGGGTGGGGTGTGGTCGGGTGGTGCATGAGCACAGTAGTCGCATTCACCACGGAGGCAGTCACTGAACTTACAATGAACGTCAAAATATATAGGTTAGTGAGTTTACTAAGTTACTGATGCTACATTTATGTTAGTTGCTAGGTTCAGGCAAAGGGTATAAGAAGAAACCTGCAAAAAACTCACGGCCTCTCTTAAATCGTCAATTAAATATAATTTCAGTATTTTACAACTCATATCAACAAGGTGTTGCAGCCATTATACCATATATTGCATACCACCATATATGCAGTCTGGATAGTAAGCAATTGCCGTATCTTGTTATCGCTTGCAAGGACATTACGCCTTTTTGACTCTAGTTAAATGATATTATGGAGGTATGAAAAGAAAGAAATGAGAAAGGTAGTGAACCTTCGGCACTCTTACTTACCAGGCGCGTATTTTAAGACGCTGGTACAGCCAGCGTGCGAGTCAGCTCATTCGTACTCTGACCTGGTAATCGGCAACGTCAGGCTTTTCAGCACTGTTACATCTTTGATCCTGCTTTGATGTGTGTGGATAACCGAAAATAATAGCATTTGCATTACTTAAATTCCAGGAATCCTCCGAAAATTTGACGCGCGTGCTTGAGACTCCAATACCAACGTACCCAAGCCAATGGGATATCTCAGAAGATAACATAAATACACAAGAAGACTTGATGGTAAATAATTCTCTGTATGCTGTGGACTGTGCACCATTGTATGCTCGTCCACAGAAAAAAGCGAAGTTTCCTACTGAGCCCCTGTATCAGTCAATAGAACCTGTATATAATGTCCCAACTAGTGAAGGCGTTGATGACGTGACTGTAGTCAATAACGTCACCAAGTCTGTTCCGCAAGGTGTTAACCTGACTTATAGTAATGCTCGTGGCGACGAAGAACATTCACAGTTAGGTAACAATAAAGAAACGTATGATTACGTATCAAGCAGTAACACCTCGACGCGTGACTACGTCGAGCCGCTGTACAGTGAAGTTGTTTGGCCGCAGTAAGCTCGTACACTGTTTCAAATACAAGCACTTATTTATAAGATCATCGGGCTTTTCTTTGCCCATGCACTTAGGAGTCGCCTTTCTGATCGTAAACCAAGGCTCAGCTGAATATTTATTCTTGTATGGAGTAACAATCATCTGTCCCAACATAAGTATGTAGAGTATTTATTATGTATGTGCTATTAAAAGTATAACATTGGACTAATTAGACATTATATGGCACTTAACAATATCTTTATATTTATATTTTTTCTATACGTGTGTGTATCGCTGAATCTTCCTACACGGCTGGATCGACTTTGGTTGTTTAGATTCACAATTATCGGTTTGTAAGCCAACGTTTTGCAGAACAACGTCTGTTGGGTCCGCCAGATTGTAATATATTTCTCTGACTTTTATTTTAAAACTGTTTGTTATATATTAGGTCGCGTATAATCTTATAAGACATAATAATTATGTAAGCGATATTGTTTTATTTTTAATAGTACACACTCAGCCTGTTACTATTACACAGATGCGTTGAACCATTTTGTTTACACTGTATAATTTATATTGAATTCGCAGACTAAGAGTAACTACATATTATAAAACTATAATATAACGTTTAATTGCCTGTTAGTGAAATCCAATCCTGTAAGTGCATTGTCCAGACATCGGACAATCACAAAAGTTAGCCACCGAACAGGCCTGCTGGGAATAAGCAAGACTTTTGTAAATAAAAAATATGGTCGCCGAATTACAAGGTCCATATTAATGATATTGAACGTATTCAGAGAAAATTCCTTAAAATTCTCATCTATCGTGAAAGCCCTGGTCGGTCAAGTTTAAATTACGAAAGTAGATTCAGCAAATATAAGGTTCAGCCATTAGAAATCCGACGCATATATTTCGATTTAATTTATCTTTACCAAATAATACACTATATTTATCGATTGACCAGAGTTACTTTCTCAAATCAGCTTCAATATTAAATTTAGTGCTCGTAGGCTAATGATATAAACATATTTGCCCTTCAAATATATAAAAATAATATTTCTTATTATAATCCATTAAAAAGAATGGCCCGTCAATATAATGATTTGGCAAAACTCAATAAATTACTAGACATTTTTGATCGCAACTATCACAAATATACTAAAATAGTAAAAGACATTCTCCATAATAAGTTGGATTTGGATGGTTCTGATTTCGGCAGAGGCATCCAAATCTAAACTCACATGTTTTTTGCAATATTAGGTATTTATAAATCAGAGATAATTTTTGTGTAATCCATTGATTTCTTTGTGTGCACATATTAGTTACGTTACGATCCAGATCTAAACAATGTATTTATGATATGAGATGTAATAATGATTGTAATGTGTTCTGCGCATTAATAAATAAAATAAAATATCTAAACCAGTTAGGAAAAATTTTGTACTTATTAATTAATCAACTAGTTCCTATATTTATACGGTTTATTACTAGATATTTTATTACAATATTATTTTAATATTTTAGACTTGACACTGTCCGAAAAATTACGACTATTATGTTGTTATTACTATTGTTTGCATTTATGTGAAATGATATTCTAATTTTATTTAGAAGTGCATAGAAATCTGTGACACTACTGTCAGCGAACATGCCAGTCGCTCTTCACCGCCACGAGAGGTTGAGCCGATTTCAGCCTGAATGGATCGGCTTGACCGGAGAAGGACTACCCTCTTACAGAAAATCGACGTGAAATAGCAGTACTCCTAATGTTGTGTTTCGTTCGGCGAGTGAAAGTGCCGGAGGCCCAATCACTCTCTTTCCCCCTTCCCACTCCTTCTCCTTCCCACTTCCTTTCCTAAAAGGTCAGCAACGCACAAGTGATGCCTCTGGTGTTGCAGGCGTCTATAGGCTACGGTGACCACTTACCATCAGGTGGGCCGTATTGTATAAAATAGTAGTACATAGTTGAATAAAAATTTTGTTTTCTTTTATACATCTTTATTAATAAATATAAATTAACTATAATACTCTAAGACTGAATACGTTTAATTCTCAAACAATAAATAAACTATATAAATAAGAAAAACGAAACCACAGCTATCAAGACGAGAGTATAGTAAATAAAACAGTTTACTCTTATAAAACATGATTCAAAATTTAAAAAGAAAACAAACTTGCGTAAAGGCCTTTTATTGTATTCTAGAGCAATGTATGACAGGTTTATTAACTAGTACTACAGATAATATGAGGTTCTTAACAACTATAATAGATTAGTATTTTTTTAATGTACCTACTTAAAAATAAATAAAGATCTGGTAGTAGGGGTAGATGTCAAATGACTTGAAAAGGATGCACGATACAAACTGTGTCGTAACCCCTTTTTAAACGCAGCTGTGTGAGAGAGAAAGCAGGATATCCCCACTACAGCCCCACTTTTTCTTATATCCAAATTTAAAGTATTAATTTCACCCTTGTTTTGCAACAAACAATTTTAATACTTTGTGCTACAAAGAGATTTGAGAGACTTTTGAGAATAAATTAATGTACGAAATGAAACAAAGGCAATTACCCTAACGCCTTCTTCGCTTGACTCCTCGTCCAACAGTCAGACGTCCATAGCTTCTTGTGGTTACACTCACCATATTACATCATTTCTTCGTAGACGTGATAATCTTCCTCAGACTGTCTCCAGTGATCATACACGTAGTTATAATTAACCTGAGATTTAATAATACTCAAATTATTAAACTGGACTTGAGTTTTCGTTACGCGTATTGAATAGTAATCGTCGCCCGCAGTAACGATAAAGGAAAAATTGTTAGGAAACCTGCATGTCTGAGAATTCTACGTAATGGTCTCGAAGATATGTGAAGTCTACCAACCCGCACTGTGCCAGAGTAGTGGACTATGGCCTAACCCTTCTCAGACTGAATTGAGGCCTCTAAGCCCAGTACTCTTTAGCACAGAGTTTATAAACACGGCTGATATTTATTATTATTGAGCTTAATGAGTAGTTCGACCGATAATTACTTGAATAATTCGAAGATTACATGCTTCTATACTTGAACATAATGTTTATTTATAACGCGTGAGTCAGCTTTATTGGACGTACCCTGAATGTTCTGGACAGTGGGATAGATCGACACAATACTTAAAATCGAAGATTCAAATAGACATGCGAAATGTCGAACAGAGCAGTCATCATTACCAGTGAGAAACAAAATATTCTATGGATTTTGGTAATAGTTGCGCGTTGCATAATCACTAAACTATCGCAAAGAATTATTGTATATTTTTAAAGGCCACTTTCGCTCTAGTAATAATTCTTGTGTCACGGGGTACTTTAGAAACATTCAAACATATTGTGTCTGGCCGACGCGCCTGGTTAACGCGATCGAAACGTTTACCGCGTTTGGCTCTCTGATTGGTGAAGAATCGGAGCGCCGAACGTCATAAATGTGTTGATCGGGTCCATATTGGCTCACCTAAAGTTCTTTACCCGAAATTGTTCTTCCTAACTATTTGTAATCCGAATGATCATTCTTCCTAAAAAATTCATCCTAAAGTTTTCATTCATACTATTTGTAGTGCTACCGGCGATGCTCATAACACTGATGTTTCCGAAAATTGTAATTAATAACAGCATTAATGTAAATATATTTAAACTCCAACTGTTTTTTATCATAACGCTTTTATCCCTAAACATACTCACCATAATATTTTCACTCATACTCAGAAAGAAACATTTTCCAAGTGTAATAAAAAATATATGTGGGTAGAAGATGATATTTATAGATTTAATGATTATTATGTATAGTCTTAAATGAATGAAATTCATAAAACACGACTCGTTTACGGTTATGCTTATGGCCTGGGAGTTTACCGTAACCGTAACTAAACCAATAACTAAAGGACCAATTGGGTTCTGGCACTTCGCCGGCCGCTGCCGCGGCACGCTCGCTACGCTCGCTCGGCTCGTGCGTTGGAGTCACAGTTCTAACCTAACCTAAACCAATAATTAGGAATAGGACCGATTCGACTAATATTAAACTTATTTAATTGAAATGAATATATGAAAACATGTATTTAACTACTTGTACCATGGTACTATTATTCTTATATGTTATACCTACATGTTATGTGAAAACAAAGTTACGCAAAATTAATGTATATAATATTGATTATTATAAATAAAAAGAAATCTAAACAAAAAAGATATGACTGAATAATAGTATGAACGATGGTTATGTTGAGAAAATATAGGAAAACAAATAAAAGTATAATAGATGTTTATTGCTACTGACATTATGAAGTTGAATGCTCCGGAATTATTAACATTAGAGACAAAGTAATTAGGAATTATGATTGTTAGGATGAAAAATGTTAGGAAGAAAATTTTCGGATTTCCAATTATCGGAGTTGAAATTTTAGGTGAACTTTGGCGCACCCGTGTTGATCGCGTTGACGTAAAGCAAACTCATAATAGGTACTAAAATGCATCGTAAATACTTCCTTTCTGGGGAGGGGGCAATTTAAAAGTCTGGCAACGCACTTGCGACTTCTTTGGTGTTGCGGGTGTCCATGGGTGGTGGTAATCGCTTACCATCAGGCGATCCATCGGCTCGTTTGCCTCCTATACCATAAAAAATTTGCCTCCTATGCCATAAAAAAATAAAAAAGCGCACACACAGTACCAGCTGCAATCTGACTTTATACTGTACTCTATATCTCTATATAAACTACTTCTGCATGAGATTCACTTGTTCTATGAGCCAAATAAATAAAACCGTAAAGCAACATTACTACTACATTATTAACAGTACAAACATATACAGAAATACATACACACACACACATACACACACGCACACTCACACACACGCCTAATACATATTAAATAATGTTACTTATTGACATTTCTCAACTACCGCACTTAACTACACTCGGTTCCAAAAATAACGGGTCAGACACATAAACCCGAATATCTCCCGAACTACGTATGCCATCCTTATGAAACGAAGACTGTTCAATTGAGAATTTAATTATACAGATAAAAAATAAAATAAAACTTAGTTGCACCCACAATATTAATCTCTAAATTAAAAAAAAACTAAAGTAGGGGAATCGATATAGTAATTGGCCCCTTTACAGTTATTAGCCATTTCAACTTTATTGCCAAAAAACTAGCAATATGCCTTACAAATAGTAGATTTGAAAGCTTTTTAATGGCAACACTTTTATTCTCTGTCAAAAAGTTTTAACGAAATTCCGCTAGGTTATTTGGTTCTTTTCCAATGTGTCATCGTTTGCCGGAGGAACAAAGTCAGGTAAGTTTGTAAAAAAAATGTTAAGACAGCATTGATGTTTTTGTGTGATATTTTGAAATGTGTATGTACTTAATCAGTTATTTGAACTTTAAAAAATATAGCTATTTTGTGTGTTATAAACATATTTAAGGTGAATTATAACCTATTTTGTATATAACCTCAAAATTTTGTAGTGGCCAATAGCTGTCACAATTTTTTCATTCATTTATAGTGTTTGGCCGCCTATGCCAATAACTGTATTTTACAAAAAAAAGTTAAAGTATCGTTTTTATTAAAGGTATCGTTTTCTGTTACATTGAGTAGTATTCTGTACGATTTCTAAAAATTTTCAGCCATTATGTACAGTTAATGGCCTTAGGCCAATAACTGTATCATTTGCAAAGTTAGTCTATAGAAATGGTAGGCCAATAACTATAATGCTTTATTAATTCATTTTGGATAAATTATCAAAAAAGAATATTTACTTGTTTTTTTCAGGTACACAAGAAAAGAATATGCCAAAGATACCCAAATACACCAAAGAGGCCCTGGACGAGGCTTTAGAAAAAATAAATACAAAAGTAATGTCTTTAAGAGCAGTCGCCAAACAATACAATATACCCCGAGCAACTTTACAATTTAAACTTAAAAATCCAAATTCAAAATCTCAATTTGGCCCCACACCGTATCTAACAGATGATGAAGAAGTTATTATCACAGATTGGTTAGTTAATATGGCTCGTAAAGGATTTCCTAGGAAGTCCGATGACGTTTTGGACACAGTTCAAAAGTTTTTAACTGAAAATCCACGCGTTACTCCTTTTCTTAACAACAGGCCCGGTCAGGGATGGCTCAAAGCTTTTTTAAAACGTCACCCCATTTTAGTACCAAGAACCAGTGAGGGGGTTACCAAAGCCAGTGCCTGTGTGTCTGAAACCGACATAAGAAAATGGTTTCTTGAAATAAAGAACTACATGACTGGCGAAAACCTGTTAGACGTAATTCAGGATCCAAAGCGTGTCTTCAATGCTGACGAGACAGGATTCCAACTCTGTCCTTCTACGGGGCGCGTGCTAGCTGCTAAAGGAGATAAAAATGTTTATGCTGTGGACCAAGGAAACCCCAAAGAAAATGTTACAGTGCTGTTCACATTTTCTGCCGATGGCAGGACTTGTCCTCCATTATTTGTGTTTCCATACAAACGACTGCCTGAAAAAATTGCGACATCAGTGCCACCTAAATGGGGCATCGGACGCAGTGATAAAGGGTGGATGACGGCAGATGTCTTTAACCAATTCATTACTGAAATATTTGCACCATATCTTGCTGAAAATAACATAAAAAGACCGGTCATCCTCTTTATTGATGGCCATAAAAGTCATATTACATTACAACTTAGTTTGACTTGTAAAGAGCAAGGAGTTGAATTGATAGCTCTTTACCCTAATACCACTCGAATCACTCAGCCAGCAGACGTTTCCGTTTTTGGACCAATAAAGAAAATGTATCGAAAAGCAGTACGCAAATTTCAATCAGAAAACGTTGGAGAGGTGGTAACAAAGCTCAACATAGCTATGATTTTAAAAACCGTTGTTGACAACCTAAAATCTGAAACTATAATAAATGGTTTTCGAGCATGTGGCTTGTGTCCATTTGATGAGAATGCAATTGATTACTCAAAATGTTTAGGTGCACCGAAAAATGTTGAAGGGACAGACAGACAAACAGTAGACAAGCACGAAAACAAGGTCATGACTCTAAAAGACTTCGAAAATATTGTAGGAGTCGAAATGATAGACAAGATGAAAGCACTGAAATCTCAAGGTATAATGCAGAATAGTTCCTCTCCAACATTATTCAAACTCTGGAGTTTTTTTCAAAGTGATCCTCCAGAGACAGAATCAACTAATATTGAAATACAATCAGCTAATAACACAACAAATGTAAATCTCATAAGTGAAAATAATGTGACAACAGTTAAAATTACCATGACACCTACCAAAATTCCCACAGATTTGTGCCCACCTTCCACTTCTACCACTGAAACCACAATGGCAGAAACTGCTCATGTTAATAAGTCGATTAGTGACTACTTACAAAATGCCCCAGAAAATAGAAGGAAGTTCATTCGAAAGACAGAAAAGACTCCATTTGTGATTACCTCTGAGAATTTTAGATCAGCTATTGAAAAGAAAGAGATGGAAAAGCAAGAAAAAGAGAATCAAAAAATGGAAAGGAAAAGAAAAAGAGAGGAGAAGAAAGAAGACGCTCTGAAGATCAAAAAAGATAAAGGCGTAGGAAAGAAATCAAAAAATAGAAATATTAATATAAAGACTGAAAATTCTATAGAAGAAAATACTACGACTACAATTAAAAACGACGGTAAACTTAGGATTTTATCCAATATAGAGCTGGTTACTTGCGACATGTGCCGGCGTTTGGCTGATAAAAATAAGTCACTAGAATGTAGTTCCTGTAAAAAGTATTATCATCGTCATTGCATTCCTCGAAAACACCTTGATCATATGCCGGATGACGATGAGCTTTCTGGCTTTGTATGCCACAACTGTTTTTCGTTGAATGATGACTCTGGTGATAATTCTGAATCTTCTGAAGATGATGAAGACATGTTTTAGTTAATGTTTATGTGGTAAAATTTTAATTTATATTTTATTTTTCAATGTGGCCAATAGCTATGTGATCTCACGGCCAATAACTGCTATGTTATGGCCAATTACTGTGATTTTAATATTTTTATTTTTAAGTTCACATTTTTATTATAATATTTAACAAAAGTTTATGTAAGGCACCTTGTTTAGTAAATACATTAATAAAGAAACATATGTCGTGAGTTTTATTTATTTCCAAGTTATAAATTTATTTTTAATTTATTTTTTCTCATCGGGTGGTCGCTTATCTGGCCAATAACTATACTGTTTCCCCTAGTCATATTTTTCTTAAGATTACCTTTTTTTGTTATGATTGTTTTTTTGCTGTTTTTCAACACTTTCTTCATTTAATACTTTGTATTGCCTCCACGAGCTCTTCTGACAGCTTCCAGGCGATTAGGCATGCTGTACACCAAATTTCGGAGCCGGTGCTGAGGAATACCTTCCCATTCCTCCACCGGTACTTGTTTAAGCTCGGGAAGCGTGATTGGTGGGGGGTTTCGACCTTTCACGCATCTCTGAAGCTCGTCCCAGGCGTGCTCGATGGAGTTTAAGTCCGGGCTTCGCGCTGGCCACTGCATGAGTTCGATACCGACCTCTTCAAGGTAGTAATGTACAATTCTGGCGGTATGGGGACGCGCATTATCATGCATTAATATGCCATGCCGGTCCATCCTGGCCATGAAAGGACCTACATGTTCATTGAGGATCTCTTTCACGTACCTCTCTGCATTTAGAGTTCCATTTTGAATGAGTACCAGCTCGGTGCGGGTGTACACCAACTGCCTACCATCATGCTTATAAAACATGAATTTAGACTCGTCCGTGAACATTACCCTAGACCAATCGTCTAGTGTCCAGTTTAGGTGCTCGCGCACGTATCTCTGTCTTGCAATTCGATGTCCCCGTTCCAGTTTGGGGCCATTTGCGGGCCTCAATGGTTTCAAATTTGCTTCAGCAAGACGTCTTCTTACTGTTTGAGCGCTTAAATTGCCACCTCCAAAGCGAATAAAGTGAGTTTTTTAGACCAACAGCAGTTTGAAAACGATTTCGGAGCATTGTAGCCACCAGTTGTCTGTCTTCCCTGGCCGTTGTGCATCTTGGTCTGCCATTTCCTGGTCTTCTAAGGTGTGATCCAGTCTCTTGGTACCGCTGGACTACCCGCTGAACAGTCGACAAAGATACATCAATGTTTCTGGCTGTTTCACGCTGGCTCCGCCCAAGTTCCAAAAAAGTTAGGATTCTGGTACATTCCTCTAGCGTGACTGCCATGCTTCACCTCACAGAATAATAATTATGCACGTGGAAGACGTTCACGATAATTTTTTTTGTGACAGAATAGAAATGGAAAGCATCCATAATGACATGAAACAAAAATATTGTTTTTAAAAATAGAAAAATATGACGACTTTAGTTTTTTTTTAATTTAGAGATTAATATTGTGGGTGCAACTAAGTTTTATTTTATTTTTTATCTGTATAATTAAATTCTCAATTGAACAGTCTTCGTTTCATTAGGATGGCATACGTAGTTCGGGAGATATTCGGGTTTATGTGACTGACCCGTTATTTTTGGAACTGAGTATAGATCGAATCTTAGGTGTCTGGTGCCTGAGATACAGGTTCTACCCAGTTTGGGTACCAGCGACTTACTATGCATTGTTACACGCACTACCACTATTCTTCACCATGTAATGTCTTGTGTCTTGTAAATTAAGAAATAAGAAATAAATTATTACCCCCGAGTCGTTTCGTGTAGCAATACAATCTCCTGAAGTATTCTCCCTGTGACTCAGGTCCACCGGTGTGCTCTCACGCTCGCGCGTCCTGTTCCCACAGGGTTCCTGAAGTTGAATAAACATATGATATATACTATTATTTACATCAGCAATACGCAAATATATAAATTTTATCCACACTCATCAGCACAGAGAGATGATTGTAACCAGTGGATAACTGCACGACAAAATTGCAAATTTTGTCTGATGAATGACTTTTATCACATGATGTTCGACGACGCTGATTCTACATATACCCTAATTTTTTTTATAATAGCTCTTGTTTACGAGTTGTAGCTGATAACTAGAACAATATTAAGTTTTCTTAATATAATTTGGGCATCGTCAAGACGTGTTTGTGTGAATAATCCGAATCATTTTTGTTTCATTTGCGGAGAGTATATAAATAATAATAATAAGCTCAGAAATCAAATAAAAGAAAGATTTTTTAACTTAAAAACTAAAATAAGAAAATCTTTAAATATACTGTGTTTTATTATAAAATGACCCATGTGTCATATTTTTTAACTAGACCTGATAGAGAAATTTCAGTCACAGATTTGAAATTGTCATTAAAAGTTGAACTAATATCATGTAACATAACCCAGTCATCAGATATGCTGTTGTGCAGTGTAATTATTATTCCAATATTAGCTAATATTTTTCTTTTCCCTAGCCTTTATCATTCCCAAGTCACTTGGGGTCGACTTTTTCTGGTCTAACCGGATATGACTGGATATCAGTTTCTACACGGAGCGGCTGCCACCTGATCTCCGCAACCCTAAGGTTAGACCAGTGTCAGGATATTATAGGGCACTGACTTCCCAGTAACAACTGCCATAGATGTTCATGGCAGCCGGGACCGACGGTTTAACGTGCTCTCCGAGGCACGGAGCAGGCGATAATTGTCAATCAATATGCACATAATTTCGAAAAGTCATATAATTTCCGAAAGTCAGAGGTGCGCGACGTGGGTTCGAACCCGAGACCCCCTGTATTGCAGTCTGTTGGTCTCCCCACTGAGCTAATATTATAAATGCGAATGTGAGTTTGTTTGTTTGTGTGAGCGAAGACGCAGGCAAAATCTAGTACTATATATTGCAGACTAGTAACCTTGTGGGAGACCATTGGACTGTTACGCAGAGATCTCGGGTTCGATCCTAATGCATGCACCGTTTATATTTTGAAGTTATCTGCGTTTTAAATAATTAATGCTCGCTTTAACGGTGAAGGCAAACATCATGAGGAAACCTGCATGTCTAAGAATGCCCCATAATGATCTCGAAGATATGTCAAGTCTGCCAGTCCGCACTAGGCCAGCGTGGTGGACTATGGCCTAAACCTTCTCACACTGAGAAGAGGCCCGAGCCTAGTAGGCAATTTTATTTCTTTTTTTTTTTATCTTTATGTAAAATGGTACGATGGCGGGCTTAATGCCAAGGGCATTTTCTACCAGTCGACCTTAGGTTGATGCAGAGATAAAAAGAAGTAGCTGCATACAGTAACGCGAAACATAGGTACAGGTAATATACTAAAGAAAATATCATTATAATAATTATATATTACATAATATATATGTACATACCAATAAATATATTATATAATCTAAATAAAACATATACAAAAGAAAAGTGATGGTCACTGTTTGGTGGTCTAACGCCGGTGTAATTCATCACAGCTTCTTACGAAACGGGACGAGCATTACTGCAGATGTGTACTGTGAAGGACTGAACACAATGATGGAGAAGGTCGCACGTCTCCAACCAGCTTTGGTCAATTGTTCGGCTCCACTGCTCCTGCACGACAACGCGCGACTTCATACTGCACAGTAGACGGTCTCCAAGCTATAAGAGCTGGGGTTGGCAGTTCTCCGTCATCCGCCGTACTTACCAGATCTTGCGCCTACAGACTTCTACTTTTTCCAGAATTTGGATAACTTCTTGGCGGGAAAAAAATTCAATACCCGAGAAGCAGTACAAAATGCCTTTGAAGAATTTGTTGCCTCCCGTCCAGCTGATTTCTTCAAGAAGGGCATCAATAAGCTACCAATGCGTTGGCAAAGATGCATTGATTACATGAGTGATTACTTTGATTGAGAGAAGTAAAATTTTGAAAAAAAATGCGCTTAATTTATTTCATGAAGAACGGCAATTTCATAGGTAAAGACCTAATATGAATTTAGCAATTGTTAACGGAATTTGTCGGCCTCGATGGCGCAGTGGTTTGTGTAACCGACTGCCACGCCTGAGGTCACGGTTTCGATTCCCGCACAAGTCAAACATTTGTGTGCATGAACATGGACGTTTGTCTTGGTCTGAATGTTTCTATGTATAATATGTATGTATTTACAAAAAAAAGTATATATGTATGTTTATCCATTGTCTAGTACCCATAGTACAAGCTCTGCATAGTTTGGGCTAGATGGTGTTGTGTGTATGTGATAGAATATTATATTATAATTATTAATTAAGTGTGCTGAGTTGGAATAATAATCTCTGGTGACTAGTGTAGATAAGAATATCGCAGTTAAAAATCTCTGGTGACTAGTGTAGATAAGAATAACCATATACGAAGTCTAAAGTAATTTCACCTCCAGTTCCTATAGTAGTAAACGAGTCGTTTCACATACAGACAGAAATCTTGACATTTTTCATAGCCTATACATTTGTCAGAAAACTATCATAACTATAGGTAAGACGACTCGTTCCTTGATTAGAGAAACCGGGCCATAGTAAATATAAGCTATAAAACTTCTGCGATAACGTATTTATTATATTATATATTTAATATTTGTAAACTTTTAATAATATTGTATCGTGACTGCGACATGTTGTTAAACTTAAAAAATATTGAGAAACGTTTGTGGAGTGAGAAGTTGTCCAAGTGGGCAGAGACTACAAATAAATAATTGACCAACTAGCTACCGTGGCGCCACCATACTTTAAGAGGAAACACCTCGGGCGAGATAATTGAAAAATAGGTATTTGTAAAATCTATTGCTGTCGCGCAGTGCCCGCAGAGCGTGATAGAGACAACTGCACCTTGGACCGAAAATACCTATAAAAGTACACAAAATCAACGTTTCGTAGTCCCCTGATTCCTTCTCCAACACTCGACCGATTTAACTACATATTTAATTAAAAATTGAAGAAAGGCTTTGGCCGTGTTTCTATGTTTTTCTTTTTTTATATAACCTACTCAAATTTGTTTTCTGGATGTTTGAACACAGCGGAAAATCTGACCAATTTTTGAGGTTTTTGAAGGCTCATATCTCTTTTAATAATTAATTAATGAAAAAAAGGAAAACATAGGGACATGCTAATAGAGGCTATACATGTTATTTTAAAATATTATTGTTCTACTGGTATTATCCAGGGAGGAAACAGGGGACTACATTTGTATGGAAAAACGGCCCTTGTGTTTCCTCTTAAGGCTTTTCGAAGGTTTTCCTTACCTATGTATACCCTCTATACTCCTCTTTCAATCGTACCACCTCATTTTCTGTTTAATTTAAACTGCCGCTCTAGATACTCCTGAGTCGCATTTCCACGGCACAAGAATTTCTAGAGCAATAGTTCTCTTTACAAACATTTAAACAACGATGTGTTCGTTGTTTAAATGTTGTTTAAAAACACCCAGACATAGAACAACTATTTGTGAATCACAAAAATGTTTGTCCCGTGTGGGGATCGAACCCGCAACCCGTGACGGTGGCGAGACGACTACTTAACCATTAGGTCATCCGTGAAGTCAATTTCTGGTGATCCTTTACCAGTAACAACAGTGAGACATTTTAGTCACGCACATAAGTACTGAACTTGTGTTAAGAATGAAAGTATATACCTGCCGACCTCCTTTATTCTTGCGGCGTCTGCACCAGATCACGAAATAGAGAGGTATGAATATGACAGCAGATACAACTAGAGCACATCCCACGATCATTCCAAGCGGTCCATCTGTAAGAATAGCCTTTTGAAGAAGTCTACTTAATTATAACCAGGACCAGACTATATATACAGTCGACTCTCGATGAATTCACCCAAGAGGCACAGCTGGAATTAATAGAAGGTTCTACAAGCGTTGGCCACGTTCTAGAGATTTTGAGACATTGAAAAATAATGGTTTGTGATTTTAATTTGATCATGGTAAATACAGGACAAAAAAATTGTGATTTACATTTGAATAATATATTGTAAGACTGATTGTGATATTTTAAAATTACTCTTTAGTTCAACTTAATATTTTTACGTTGTAGGTACTTTTTATAAGTTGTCTTATGTATATATAATTTCAATCAATATTATTCTAGAACAATTCTAGAATAATATTGATTGAAATTATATATATATATATATATATATATACACATATACAGGGTGATTTTGAAATCCTGTAATTCCTTTTAACCACGCATTCTGCTGGTGATATAGAATAACCCTGACCATATTTTTTGTATTATTGTTTATTTGGAAAAAATAATGAACCATTTTTTTCGTGAAATGGTTTCAGATAGTCATATTATGTTGACCACCTGACACAATCTTAATATTTTACTAATTTAAAAAACCACATAACAATAACTAATTTCATAAATAATAACGAGCGGTACTTTTCGCGGCCTATACTCTCTTTTGACATTAATTATTGATATGTTAATTATTTTTTAATTAGTAAAAAAAAATTGCCTCGGGTGGTTAACATATATGACTATCTAAAACTATTTCATGAAAAAAATGGTAATTTATTTTTCCAAAAAAGTAATTCTAATAAAAAAAAATATAGTCAGGGTTATTCTATACCACCAGTAGAATGCGTGGTTAAAAGGAATTACACGATTTCAATATCACCCTGTATATATAACTTAAGAATAATAACTACTGTTAATCGAAATGTGTAGAATTCGCCTAACCCATAAACAATTTTATTAAAAGATTTTGATTTTGGACTAGAATGATGTTATTTAATTTTCACCTATACAATAAAGTTCTGGCACTTTTTGGGATATTTGGTCCAGATATGTAACCCTGTTATATAGAAAGATTATAGTGTTAATTATTGAGAAAATAAAACGTTGCAATTATTGACAGTGTTACTTTTCGGGAATATTTTTCCAATTGAGTAACAGTGTGACACAAACTGGTGTTACCCAACGGGAACAATTTTTTAATTTTTTAAATCTCTGAGTTTAAAATAACAGGCGATTATATAACCAAGCGGGAGGAAACGAAATCAAGTAGACAAGAGTCCGATCACAATTCGTGATTTATTATTATTTTAAATATTTGTACAATTATTGAAATTATACAACCTTAAACGGATTGTATCGCCTTGTTTATTTTTTTTTAATATAAAGCGCTATCGTTTCATAGTTTTGAAACTTTAAACTACTATTGTTTAACGCTTTTACTAGTTAATGTTTACTTCTATTTAAATTATAAAAACTATTTAGATTTAATTTTACACTTTCTCTGACGTCTCGATTGCTTTTCAGCAGCCATGTTCACGTGAAAAATTTGTACAATTATTTACAAATTATCGTGTTAAAAGGAAGTCCGTTATTTTCTGTTGAGTGAGCTGTTAACTTCAGTCAATCATTGTCCAATCGACATGTCTGTATATTTATGTAGACAAACGACAGGTCTGGGCATGATACGCTTTAAATTATAAGAGTCCGTTAATGTTGGCGAGCAAGATACTATTCCTTCAACTTCAAATTACCGAGGGGACATATTGATTTTATTCAATTTATCGACTAAGTATTTTAAGGGACAGAAAATAAATTAAATTTTCTAAAGATACAAATTATCGGGTGTCAAATTATTGAGAGTCGACTGTACATATATTTATCATAACATTATTAACAGAACACGCAAATACAGTTGCGTGTTCTTTTAATACCTATAATATCAACTAGAAATATTGAAAGTTTTATTATGTTTTAAATATTATAATATCAGCTTTATGAAAACTTGCCATTGCGGCGCACGGGCCGGTTCTTAATGCATAAAGGGTTAGGCCATAATCCACGACGCCAGTCCAGTGCGGGTTGGCAGACTTCACATATCTTCGAAAACATCATGAACTCTCTGACATGCAGATTCGCTCCTGGTGTTTTCAGCGTTAAAGCGAGCGATAATTATCTATTTAATACACACATAACTTCGAACAGTCAGAGGTGCTTGCTAGGATCATTGGACTATATGTTATCACTAAAACAGCAACTCTGAACAATATTTATTTGTGTGTGCACTCAACTGCAGCACAAGCACCGCACCTCAACTAGCGACTTCTTCTCCCTAGCCTTTATTATTCCCAAGTCACTTGGGGTCGGCTTTTCTGGTCTAACCGGATTTGACGGGATATCAGTTTTTACACGGAGCGGCTGCCACCTGACCTCCGCAACCCGAAGGCTAACGATACCCTAAGGCTAGACCAGTGTCAGGATATTATAAGGCACTGACTTCCCAATAACGACTGCTATAGACGTTCACGGCAGCCGGGACCTACGGCTTAACGTGCTCCCTCCTGCAGAACAGTAAGTAGAATATTAGAAACCGAATGAAATAGTCATATAATATTATGAGTATAATATTTTAATGAATTATTTATTACTTCGGTTCTATATTTTCTAAACTCAGAAACATATCAATTAAAAATAAAATGTTTATAGTTGATTTTATATCTTAACTCTTTGAAGCTACATACGTACATTCATGTAATTTTACCATCATGTGTACTTTGTGATGGCAAAAGCATTTAAAAATGTAATTACTTAATAAAGCTTTGGGTACTTACCTAAAACTTTAACTAACTACCTACCATTCAACTTAAGAATACACAGCAAAGTCATATCGCTAGTATAAAAAATCATATTAGAATATTACTAAATATAACTAAGCATTAGACGGTCAACTCGCTTATAGTATGATGAATAATTACACTCGTACATATAATAATCTTGTATAATAATTCGTGTAAGAGCAGCGATAGCTCAGTGGGGAGACCAACAGACTGCAATGCAGAGGGTCTCGGGTTCGAACCCACGCCGCGCACCTCTGACTTTCGGAAGTTATATGACATTTCGGAAGTATGTGCGTATTGATTGACAATTATCGCTTGGTCCGTACGTCGGAGAGCACGTTAAGCCGTTGCGTCGGTCCCGGCTGCCATGAACATCTATGGCAGTCGTTAGTGGGAAGTCAGTGCCCTATAATATCCTGACACTGGTCTAGCCTTAGGATATCGTTAGCCTTTGGGTGGCAGCCGCTCCGTGTAAAACCCGATATCCAGTCAAATCTGGTTAGACTAGAAAAGCCGACCCCAAGTAACTTGGGAATAATAAATGCTACGGAGAAGACATATAATAATTCGTTTATCGCAGAGGACTTTAGCCTAGACAACGGACACAAAAAACACCCAGACTCGTAACAACTATTCGTGAATCACACTAAGTTTTGTCCCGTGTCCCGCGACAACATAAACCACTACGCCATCCGAACAGTCAAAAATTCGAGTGGTAACATATAGTTCAGTGCTTGGGATCGAACTCGAGACCTGTGCGTGGCAATCTGGCACCAATTTTTTTTTTATATATTTCTGGTTGCAGCAAGCCTACGGCCCATCTGATGGTAAGTGGTCACCGTAGCCTATGGACGCCTGTAACACCAGAGGCATTACTTGCGCGTTGCCGACCCTTTAGGAAAGGAAATGGGAAGAAGAAGGAGCGGAAAGGGGGAAAGAGAGTGATTGGGCCTCACACCGAACGAAACACAACAGTAGGAATACTGCTATTTCACGTTGATATTCTGTGAGAGGGTAGTTCTTCCCCGGTCGAGTCGGCCCATTCATGATGAAATCAGAGAGGCTCTACTACCTAAATATGTAATGCACTTGTTTACCTTCATTGGAAGTATAGTTTGCTGGTGAATCCGGCTTGACATAAAGATTGACGATTGCTCTTGCATATTTAATATCACAGATGACGCTCGTGTCATTATCTTGTCCATTCAAGGCAAATAAGTGATTCCCGGTATGGTCACGGCTTTTAACTTGGAACTGTACGTTGCCGTCAATGTCGTGTGCTGAAAATATAAACAATTGAATAGGCAATCTATACTAATATTATAAAGCTGAAAAGTTTGTTTGTTTATTTTTTGGTTGAAGGCGCTAATCTCAGGAACTACTGGTTCGAATTGAAACATTATTTTAGTGTTGGATAGCCCATTTATCGAGGAAGGCTATAGGTTATATAACATCACGCTACGACTAATAGGAGCGGAATCAATGAAAAATGTTGTAAAAACGAGGAAGGTTTTTTTTAGAAGCAGACGAACTTGCGCGGCTTAGTTAGTTTTGTATAATCCGTGTCAGGAAAACCCTTACGGTAAAGAAACAGGACATACTAAACATTAAATTCGAGAATCAGAACTATATATTTTTTTACTTTTTAGAAGTCCTCTCGTGGTCTCTCTTTTGCCGCTAAAGCTTTACAAACATTGACATAACTGACACGACGTAAGTATCGAAACTACTCGTAGACCACGCCATTTATTGCTTGTATGGTGATCGATCTAATAGCACAATACTCGACGAATTGGCAACCACTTCAACCACAATGTTGTCCAAATATAACTGGTCGATGTCAAATTGTGCAAATAATTTTTGCCAACATAGCAATTTCTTTTTATTTAACAATATTAGCAAGAAAAAAGAAATGGAAGAAGTAAAAAATATATTCTAACGTCTAGGAGGATTCACGGGCTGCTTGCAGATGATTCGTCTATATTATTTAGATTAAAGCGCCCCAGCAAAATAAATATAAACGATGACGTGTAAATTCCTATGCCTGGTTCACTGGTCTGATGACTACAATCTGCTTCTAAATAGTGAAAAGAAATATATTTGATTTCCCCTCAAACGACAAACAAGTAAAATCATGACAAAATTTAAAGACAATGTTTTAAGCCTAGTGGACACCCCTCAGTTTAAGGCATAACTCTAGATGGAACCGGAATGGAAGCTGCAGTGAGCCCACATATTAGTACCTAACACAAAAAGTAACCAACGTGTGAGTAGTACTAATCGTATCGGATGGTACTTGCCCGTATCACCAAGAGAAGAGTTCCGGATGCACATATACCTACCTCGTCTACTCCGTTCTTTTAATTACATGTTTAATTCGTTCGCCCTAAGAACAGCTATTGGCATTGTGAGTGTTCACTTACCATCAGATGAGCAGAATGCTCGCTTGACACATTGGTAGTGCAAAACTAAATCTGTGGTTTTCGTACTAGTGATAAAAACTTAACGCAATCTATATCAATTTCCTATGCTATATAAGGAAAATGT
This sequence comes from Catocala nupta, assembly GCA_963675205.1. Lineage (NCBI taxonomy): Eukaryota > Metazoa > Arthropoda > Insecta > Lepidoptera > Erebidae > Catocala > Catocala nupta. Next base: position 16,125,602 of record OY776105.1, on the reverse strand, counting down.
ACAAGCAGTATCTTTATTGGAGATCACTGTAAGCCGGTGGAAGGGACATCGCACGTCATAAGTAAACAGAGGGTCGATATCCTTGAACTCGATTTTGCTATTAATTTTTATAAGACATAATAATAATAATAAATATTGTTTATTTCTCTTAAAAAGATACAACGGTATTCTTATATTTATAGAAACAGCAAAAACAGAACCTTGTTGAGAGCCGGAGTCTGGGCTAGGTTCGAAACCTGTGTGACAGATCTCTAGTCCTCGCCACAGAACACTACAAAAGTTAGCTTAGTAGCTACACCTATCAAACACTTTCACAAAAACAATAATAAGAAAGATAATTTATAAACCGTAGATGTGTGTGGGTTTGTGGGTGTGTGTGTGTTGCGTGTGAGAGTTGTGTGTGTATATATATGTAAGTGCACAAGTCTCACACACTAGTGTGAGAATTGTGTATTGTATGTATATATGTGCGTATGTGTGTGTATATAGTGCAACATTAACATAAGCAATATACATTTATCGTCTATCTAATCTACATCACAGACAGCCGCGCTAGTACTTTTTATGTTTAGGAGACACCCTTAACAAACATTACAACAAATAACAGATAATAGAAATGTTTGTTCCAGCGTGAGCCCAGTCGGGGCAACTCGCTTATTATATTTAATCTTGTTAGATATTTAAATACTATTTGCATGTGATTGGAAGCTTACAGAGCTGACCATACAAACAGGTGTGTCATGCGCATGGCAGCTAAATATATGTTATGTGCTACGTTTTCACTGTTCCGTGTAGCCAGGATCAGCGGTAATAAATACCCTGGCAGTTCATGAGTTAAAGTATATTATAATGTTCTCACTTATGAATCTCCACAGATAAGTGACGTTTGGTTTCCTGGCGACGCATGTCAGATTCAGTTTCTGATTTACGGTGTACTGGTAATGAATGACCCAAACTGACAAGCTTTTACTGTATTGGTGTATCACATCACTTGGAGTCAAGCCCTCGATGATTGGCTCTGGAAATAAAACATAATGATGTAGTTAAGTTAGTTTATATTGATGTAGTATACAGTGGTGGTAGCTTATTGTGTATTACATCAATAAAAACATTGATTTGCAACATCTTAATAACGTGTAGTTGTCGTAGTTTCCGAGGGTGAACTATCCGTGTAATATATTGCGTCTGTCGCACTGGGACGCTACGCACTCACCGGTTTGATCTAAAAGCAGCAATAATTTAGAGAAGTACTGCATAGAGTTATCATTACTGACACATACTAAGTACTCGCTATCCAGAGTCGTATTTGTATATAATTGCTTAGTATCTTTCCCCGGCATGTTTTCAAGATCTGTAAAAATGGTAATTAGTAAATAAGCAACAGCAGAATAGGCTATACATGAACAGTATGAAAAAAATAATGACTTGAATTTTCCCTTCATCCATCTTATTCATTTTGCAATAAGCTATATATTTAATTACTTTTACCGAAAAACCTAAAATTAATTTAGTTGAGATTACGTGTTATAAACGGCTTTGGCTGGTTCAAAGATTGGCAACGGTCATATTGACGTCACACGTTTGTAGACGTCCTATGTTATTGCTTGCTGTCCAATTATTATTTACAAACGTGTTACCTCACATGACGAGTCGACGCCATATTGCTAAAGCAAGCGTTTTGTCATTTTTAATAGTCAGTGCATTTTTGTAATTATATATTTTTCATGACATTCTTAACATTGAAATATTATTTGTAGGGTCTATAGATACCACTAAATGGCTTCTAAAACGAGTCAAATAGCTTATTAAATTTATTGAACCTGTGGCATAAGAACAAAAATAATTATATATTTTAGTGAGAGAGTACCTGAGAGCAAATAGGCGTCCAAGTATGAACTATTGAAGCGTAGTGACAGATTGGTGAGTAAATGTTGGTCTGTCTCACAAGTTATAGTTAACATTTGACCCTCGTAGAACTTGTATTGATATTCCGCACTGACATCATCTGATCGTATAGGCACCAGCTTCAAGTTATTAACGGTTATTTTTAATGGATCTGAAAATAAATATAATATTACAATTGTTTATATTTTTAAGATTACTAGTGATTTGCAATTTTAACGATCTTTTTTGACTACTGACTAATGCTGCGCAAACAACCAACAATCAAAGTGTAGAGGTGAGAGCACTGCTTAACGATGCTGCTACTGCCTCGGCAGTGCAGTGGGAGTATGACTTATTTCCATGAGTTCTTGGATCCGATTTTCGTGTCAGTCGAACAATTGTGACCTTTGCTGGCAAGCTTTTTTACCGTGGGAGCCACGCTTCGCCACGAATGGGCCGGCTCGACCGGAGTGATGCCACGGCCTCACAAAAAAACCGGCGTGAAATAGCGCTTGCGTTCTGTTTCGTCAAGCGACTGAGGGTACCTGAGGCCCAACCTCTCCCTTCCTTCCCAGGGGAGGGAGCAAATTTAAAAGGCCAGCATCACACTTGTGACTTCTCTGGTGTTGCGGGTGTTCATGGGTGGCGGTTATCGCTTACCATCAGGCAATCCATCTGCTCGTTTGCCTCCAATACCATAACAAAAAAGAATTCATCAGTAGCAGCTTGGAGTTTAGCACTATGCCTAGTGGACGGCAATAGACCAGACCCTATTACGTAGGTGCTCAAATAGCTTGACAAAGGTGGGTGTAACACGGCTCTGGCTACCCTGTCACGGATTATAGACGAGAGACTATGTATGTGTCTAAATGCCGTAAATGCTACTTACTCAGCGATGTAGTTTCAAATTTAAGTTTAAATATGGTTTTATATGTATATAATATATCCACTGTTGATCTAATGGCACAGTCCACGTAATCATTATTATTTATAGCTTTCAAGGATTTTCGAAAGTTTGCTGGATATTTCGATAGAAATTCGTCGGTTTTAAACAACATTTTACCTGAAATTTGAATAAAACATTAGATCACGAATTAAGACCCACAGTTCGCCGTGGCGGAAAGTTGCTAGTGGAATTTCAGGATTAGTATATAAAAATTTTAGGTTATTATATCGACTTCTTTTCGAGTCTACGTAACAAGAACATAATTATGAAATTCAATATTTATAGATGTATCAAAATTACCAATAAAACAGGCGTTTTGCCCACCTGTCAATCTAATTCTAGCCTAATCGTCAGTCTAATTTCTTACAATAGGTAGGTAGGATACAGTTACACAAAGGCGGCAGTTGCACATAAGCTACATGTCATGTTTATATACGTTATGAGCAGTCTTAACGTAGTGTATCTCACGCTCAAACCACACGTTGGCATCTAATATTGAGCCCAGTGAGATAAGCCAATACGAAGTTCCAGTGTCTTTCAAGAACTTGCGACCGCCAAATTAATTGTATAAATGTATATGGTAAGCAGTTATGATAATGATGGATTAAAACTACTACGTTTCCGTTTCTATCTCCAGATAAAGGTAACAATTTACGTCGTTCTTTAAATCTCCTACGTTATATATTATCTTCTGTTTCTAACCTTTGGCAATCTTCCTGGAGGTTTTCTATATTCGACACGGGTGCATATGGCGCAGGTTTGTAGGATCTATTATTTTTATCAATCAAAGTACCGAGTCGCGATTTATGATTACCATTAGGTTGAAATTAAACTACTATATACGGATTTTATCGCGTTGTTTATTTATCACTGTATTACAAAATTTTGAAAATATTACACTACTACTACTATTGATTTTATTTTACTAATTTATAAGCTAATAAAAGTATTTAAACTATTAAATCTATTTATTTTTGGTTTACACTTTCCCCGACGTTTCGGTTGCTTTTCAGCAGCCATGGTCACGGGGAGACTAAGATGGTAGTTGTCTCAATGTTCCAGTGTAGTTATTTCAAAGTACCCGAACATAATTTAATCATGGGTGTTTCTATTTACGCAGAATGAGCTCAAAGTATCATGAAGTCTAGCTGTGGTTTGTTTCTTCTTGGGTTTGACTATTTGAAGTCCTGGATCCCAAGCTGGTGGTACATTCCAACCATCTTCTCTATTGAAATTGGGATGTTTTTTGATTTCAATAGCCTCGCGAAGCATCCTTGGTAGGAATCGGTGTTCTTTAGCGAGAATCTGTGGTTTGTCAAATCTCAGGTAGTGGTTGGTCCCCTGTTGTACATGTTCACACACAGCAGACTTCAACGAGCGTTTGTGTTTTACGTCAGCTATGTGTTCTTTTATGCGGGTGCCTATGCTTCTCTTGGTTTGACCAATGTATGAGAGTCCGCAGTCACAATCTATTTTATAGACCCCTGCATCTTGTAAAGGTAATTGGCACTTGACGGATGGTAAAAATTGACTTATCTTCGTTGGCGGCTTGAAGTATGTGTTGATTGAAGCTCGCTTCAAGATGTAGCCAATCTTGTCAGTGACACCCCTTACATAAGGCAGTATAGCAGGCTGGCGCTCGACTGTGGCTGGCTTTTTTCGGGATCTGTGACAGCGGCGCGGCTGTTGGAGCTTGTTGTCTTGCAGTACTTGCTTGACATGTTGAAGCTCGGCGTCCAGGTGTTTCTTGTCACAGATCCCGTGGGCTCTCTGAAACAAAGACATTCCCACGGTAGCTAACTGTTTAGGATGGTGGTGAGATTCACCGTTCAAGTACCTATTTGTATGGGACTTTTTCCTATATACAGTGTGGCTCAAAGTATGATCAGGATTCCTGATGACAAGTACATCTAAGAATGCTAATGAATTATTTGCCTCTAATTCCATAGTAAATTGGATGTTGTTATTAATAGAATTAAGATGTTCTAGGAATACACTAACACTATCTGTTGGTAATATTGTAAAAGTATCATCTACAAACCTCTTATAAATCCTGGGTGTGATGGATCCTCTTATTTTTCAATTTAAGCTCTTCGTGTCTAGCAAGAACTATTGTTTGTTCCAAAGAGTCTGGATTCTGAACGCGAACACTGAGGGCTAATAGCGTGTCTAGCTGATCTAACAAAACGTTCGTAGCCATCTTTTCGTAATATGCTTTTTTATTTCTGTCAATATTTATCAACGTGTAGGTGAGCTCCTTAATTTTAGCCGCAAATGTTAATATATTGTCAATATTGCCTAGGTTGGCTTTATGAAAGTGCATGAGCTCCTGGACTAGATGCACTTCGTCCCTAAATTCATCGAATATACCCAAACCAAATATAGTAAGTATTCCCATAACATCCTTCCAGGTATTGAATTAAGTGCTTTCTAATGTTAATATATTGTCAATATTGTCTAGGTTGGCTTTACGAAAGTGCATGAGCTCCTGGACTAGATGCACTTCGTCCCTAAATTCATAAAATATACCCAAACCAAATATAGTAAGTATTCCCATAACATCCTTCCAGGTATTGAATTAAGTGCTTTCTGAGAGTGCCTTTACAATGTCTACTAACTTATTTCTAATTAGACATGCGAAACTAGGGTGTTCCTTATTTTCCATAATAATGTTTTATAAACTATTTCTATCTATGCAACACTTTTGTCTACCATTTTTTTGTTCGTTAGCTATTTTAGCTATCGAAATAATTAAAATAAACAAAAATTGAAAGTCAAAAGTAAATACAATAAATAAACAGTACACATAAATTGAAAGCAATGTACGGTAACACAATTAGGTGTTTTCATACAGGAGTCCCGAGAGCAAACAGAGTTTTTGTTTACCCACGAGCAATGTTAGGCTTAGTTCTGTCCTAGCATCTGCCTGACTCTCGGGAGAGCAAGAATTATGAATCGCGTCGCGGTGTTGCTTTTGAGGATTTTATTCGATTCGCTCGTATTGCTTAAGATCTACATAGGCTGCTGCAGGTCTCATATGTTATACGATGCCTTGCGTGGTGTGGTACGTTGGGTTACGCCAACACATCTCACGTTTAAATATTTAAATAGACAAATTATTAAAATTTTCTAGTTTAGTGTATTTAAAATAAACATTCGCGTTAACGTAAAACAATTAGAAGCGTTCTTATCTCAGTGGAAGCTTTTATAATGAGAGAGCACATACGTTTCCGTAGATTTCGACTACTTTTTCCAATTTGTTCGGTTGTACATTCGGTCCAGTGGCCAAATTTACAATAAAGTGTATAATACACTTTATTGGAAACTTTGTGGTTAAACTTTAATTTCTCTATTTCCATAGTGTAAATGAATATTACAGTCTAAATAAATATAACTCTTAAATAATTGTATTATAACTCTAAATCATAAAATGTATATAATCAACAGTTATTAGCTTGAATCAACAATTAATCAATCGGTCTAAACATTTGTGTGACATTGTCAGATTGATTGAGAGTACCCATTATCTCGCCTATAAAATTTTTGAAATGTAGTGGCGGACTGCCAATTCCCTCGTGCTAGGATGTCTTCGAGTGGATGATTTCCTAGCCAGCTTTTAGAAGCTACGGCAGAACGAATGCTTCCTGGAGCTGCTGTAGTACCATCTTCTTTGAATAGGGTTTTGATCCATCCTGCAATAATAGTGTGTAATGTTGGCTTAGCCACTCCTCTAACTGTAATAAATAGTCTCTATTGATTTAGAAATTATACGTCCTTCTGTTAAAAGCATTATAGTATTTTCTATCCATAACAGAGGATTCAATTTAGGATTTTTTGTATTGGTGTGGCGTATACCTACATATTGTTTTTTTATTAATGTATAATGTATGTCTTATTTATAATAGTCATGTAGTGTGTTGTCTTAATGTGTATTAAAAATGTTTATAAATCATTGTATTAACGGACAGTGTCTTCCTATTTATTAGTAGTGAATCGACTGGCCGGCGCCCATATTTCTAACTCGCTCGCACCTGCATTCTGAGCTCCTGCCGTCTCACACGCGCCCCCCGGCGTGGGAGGCGGAGCTTAAATGCGGCTGCAGCTCAGTGCGTGAGCGGCGACCGACCAGTCGATCCAAAGCTATCGGACGCGGAGCCCGCGCCAAACTCTGTCGCTAATTCTAGACTTTCTGTATAACCTGTGCTTATTCTAGAACTGTTTCTTTCCTGTATTTCAACTATTCTTGTTCTATTCTGTGCTTCACTATCTTACTGTCATCTTTCGTACTGCTGTTCTTGTACCCGTGCCTTGGAAGATTAAACGAACTTTCAACAGTGAATAGTATTCTTTGCTTAATCGCCCAACTTAATACCCGGCCTAGCCACACACACTAACATGCTACAGTGGTGACCCCGAGAAGCCGACGCCGCCGACGCGCGCAGAAAAATGAGCGTGGAGAAACGCGTGGCCGCCGGAAGCGCCGAGAACATTCCAGAAACATACCGCGTGGGCGTACGCATACCGCCGTTCTACCCCGAGAAGCCATCCTTATGGTTCGCACAGCTGGAGGCGCAATTTGTGTTGGCAAATATAACTGCGGACGCGACGAAATACTTCTACGCCGTGGGAAACCTGGACCCACAATACGCAAGTGAGATAGAGGATGTGATCGAAGCACCCCCAAGCACAGACCGGTATGAGAAGCTGAAGACGGAGCTCATCAAACGGCTCTCAGCCTCACGAGAGCGAAAGTTGAAGCAGCTCCTCATCCATGAAGAGCTAGGTGACCGGAAGCCTTCACAGTTTTACCGCCATTTGCACAAATTGGCCGGACCCGGAGTTCCTGACGAGTTCCTGCGCACAATTTGGACAAGCCGCCTGCCCGCCGGGACCCAGAGCATCATCGCGTCGCAGCCCAAAGCGCCCATGGAGGAATTGGCAGATCTGGCTGACCGGATACACGACGTGGTGTGCCTCCACGTGGCATCCGCATCCGCGTCAACCGCGTGCATCGCGCATGGCTCCAGTGGTCAAGCAACGAATGAAGCGTCTGTGATCGCCGCGCTGACGAAACAGGTGGAGGCACTGGCTACCAAAGTGGAACGACTGTCACTTGCGCCAGATAGAAAGGGTTACCGTAAGTATAATCGTAATCGTACCCGATCACGCAAGCGGTCGTTATCTAATTACCGAAAGTGGCCTTTATGCTTCTACCACAGTAAATTCGGTGATCAAGCACGGAAATGCATAAGGCCATGTGACTACAGGCAAGCGGGAAAAGCAGCGGGCAGTCAGTAATGGCGACCAATGATTGCCCTGCTACCGGTCGCCTATTTGTCACAGACAGGAGGACTAAAGTGCAATTTTTGGTCGACACCGGCAGTGACCTTTGTGTGTACCCGCGGACCGCGCTAACAGAACGTCGGCAACGAACAAATTACCAGTTATGTGCGGCCAATGGTACAGCAATTAATACATATGGGTACGCCAATTTAACACTAAATATAGGATTGCGCCGCGACTTTACCTGGCAGTTTGTTGTAGCAGACGTCACCAAGGCAATAATAGGGATTGATTTTTTGTCTCATTACGGTTTAATTGTTGATTGCAGGAATCAGCGCCTAGTAGACAACCATACAACGCTAGCGACCCCTGCCTCGCCTGTCCGTTCGTGTGATGTCATCTCTTCGGTAAAGGTAATCATTGGTGGTTCTACATATCACAACATTCTTCGTGAATATCCAGACATTACACGCCCATCAGGCATACACCGAACACCGAAACACAATACGGTACACCACATAAACACAACTCCTGGGCCACCCGTTTCGTGTACACCACGAAGGTTAGCCCCGGACAAGTTGAAGATTGCCAAACAGGAATTCGAAGCTATGTTGAAGGATGGTACAGCGAGGCCGTCTGCTTCGCCCTGGTCGTCTCCTTTACACCTTGCCCCCAAGAAGGACAATGGATGGCGACCCTGCGGCGATTACCGGATGCTGAATGCCAGGACGGTGCCTGACAAGTATCCGATACGGCATATACACGATTTTTCGCACAACCTCGCGGGTTGTAAGGTTTTCTCGACAATAGACCTGGTGAAGGCCTACCATCAAATACCTATTTACCATGAAGACATACAAAAGACTGCGATTACAACGCCTTTTGGCTTGTACGAGTTCCCGTACATGTCTGTCGGGTTGAGGAGTGCAAGTCAGACATTCCAGCGTTTCGTGGACGAAATGCTACGAGGACTCGACTTCTGCTACCCTTTTGTCGATGATTTCTTAATTTTTTCAAAAGACCACAAGTCTCACGAGCAGCATCTACGTATAGTCTTCGAAAGACTGCAAGAGTATGGCATGGTGATCAACACGTCAAAGTGTATTTTCGGAGCAAATGAGGTAACATTCTTAGGCTATAAAGTATCAGCTGAGGGTACCCAACCATTGCCCGAGAAGGTTGAAGCCATCAAAAACTACCCTGCGCCGAAAACAGTAAGAGAACTTCGCAGATTTTTGGGTATGATAAACTTCTACAGGCGGTTCATACCTAAAGCGGCAGAACACCAAGCAGCATTGAACGCCTTGTTGACTGGACCGGTAAAAGGTTCACGACCCGTCCATTTCACTAACGAGGAGTGGAAAGCCTTCGACGTATGTAAGGATAGCCTATGCAAGGCTGCTATGTTGGCACATCCGGACTGTGAGGCCAAGCTGGCCTTAGTAACGGATGCATCAGACACAGCCATAGGAGCAGTATTGCAACAATCAAAAGCGGGTGAGCCATGGCAACCATTAGCTTTTTTCTCTCGAAGGTTGAGCCCATCACAGCGGAAGTACTCGCCGTACGACAGGGAGCTACTCGCTATATATGAAGCGATCAAACATTTCAGGCATATGGTCGAAGCTCGGAGTTTCGTGATTTATACAGATCACAAACCCATTTGTTTCGCATTCCACTCGAGAAAGGAAAATTGTTCGCCAAGACAGTTTCGGCACTTAGATTACATCTCGCAGTTTACGACTGACATAAGGCACATATCAGGCAAAGACAATGTCGTCGCTGACAGCTTATCTCGTATACAAGAGATAGTAGGCCTCATAGAAAGGTTCCACAGGCAGCTGAAAGCTGCTATCATCTGTCATACAAGGGACAACTGGGTTGAAGCGTTACCGTTAGTTTTACTAGGCATAAGGAGCGCGTTCAAAGAAGACTTACGGGCTACACCTGCCGAACTGCTGTATGGAGAAACGTTGAGGTTGCCGGGCGAGATATTTCACCCAAAGGCTGATGATACAACGGACATCACGGACTATGTGGAACGTCTGAAAACATATGTCAAGCGACTACAGCCTCAGCCCGCATCACGCCACGGTAGCAAGCCTGTTTTTGTCTTCAAGGATCTAAACTCAACCTCTCATGTCTTCCTGAGAGATGAGACAACGGGTTCACTGAAACCAGCGTATACTGGACCATACGAAGTGATAGAACGAGGTGAGAAGATCTTCAAACTCCGCATCAATGGCAAGGAGCTTTCTGTATCAATAGACAGACTCAAACCCGCTTACTTACTGCTCGACTCAAACACCGACACACAGATATCCCCATTAAACACCAACATGCATACATCACAAACAAACATTAAAACACCTACACTTACCACCAAGTCACCTGAAACCGACAGAGGTGACATCAAAACGACCAGTTCAGGTCGTAGAGTACGATTTCCCCAATATTATCGCCCGTAGTGACGGTCTCGGGGGGGAGTGGTGTGGCGTATACCTACATATTGTTTTTTTTATTAATGTATAATGTATGTCTTATTTATAATAGTCATGTAGTGTGTTGTCTTAATGTGTAATAAAAATGTTTATAAATCATTGTATTAACGGACAGTGTCTTCCTATTTATTAGTAGTGAATCGACTGGCCGGCGCCCATATTTCTAACTCGCTCGCACCTGCATTCTGAGCTCCTGCCGTCTCACACGCGCCCCCCGGCGTGGGAGGCGGAGCTTAAATGCGGCTGCAGCTCAGTGCGCGAGTGGCGACCGACCAGTCGATCCAAAGCTATCGGACGCGGAGCCCGCGCCAAACTCTGTCGCTAATTCTAGACTTTCTGTATAACCTGTGCTTATTCTAGAACTGTTTCTTTCCTGTATTTCAACTATTCTTGTTCTATTCTGTGCTTCACTATCTTACTGTCATCTTTCGTACTGCTGTTCTTGTACCCGTGCCTTGGAAGATTAAACGAACATTCAACAGTGAATAGTATTCTTTGCTTAATCGCCCAACTTAATACCCGGCCTAGCCACACACACTAACACGCTACATTGGGAAGAAGTTACCATCCAGATTGTCTATAATCACTACTGTCAGTCTTAGAACCCAACCTAAGCCAAAAAATTATACTATTATCAGACCTTATGCAATGTCTAGGATCTACATCAAGTAAAGTCATTTATGCGTCTACCTGAACAGAGCAAGAGAAATACCACGGTATGGCGGGATACTTGGAAAATATTGTCAGAATTAATCGTATAGTTGTTCAGAAATGAACAACTATACGATTAATTCGCGGCGCGGCGCGCCAAAATACCTTTTCCCATCGGGGTACTATAATCAAATATGTTCCCGCTGATTGATTCAGATGAGTCAACACTTTTGGTATTAGAAATGGAGGTGGAAATACCCAAGCTAGTGGGTAGTTCCAGGGAACACTGAACGTGTGGTGAAACATAGCTTTATGGTCTCTTAGATCTCGTGTTACATAAGTGCAAACAACATGCGCGGTCTTTGAGGCAAATAAATCTATTATCGGGGTTCCCCACTTTGCAAACACTGTGTTTACACTTGCTGGTAATAGATGCCACTCTGGAGGCACACAGTGACGTGACAGGTGATCGGCCTGATTGTTGAAGTGAATTTGATGTTGACCGTGAGCAAATTCAAGATTTGATGTGTTATTTCCAGCAGGCGAAATGATTTTGACTCCCTCTTTTCGCAGATGAGCTACTATAGTCCGATTGTCGCACTGTATAAGCAGTGAACTGTGATGTATTTGATTTGCCTGAATTTGATGGACATGTAGTATTGCTAACATTTCTTTTTGATTGCAGTTGAGGTATTGCTCTTCTCATGACCAAGTACCCGAGAAGGATAGATCGTTAAGTTGTGCTCCCCACGATATGTCTGAAGCATCTGTTACCAGAAAATTTGTCGATGGTGGGTAATGGAGTAGCGTCGAGAGCTGACAATTCAAGGTCCACCAAACTAGTTCTTGGTTGATTTTCGAAGTTATTGGGTAGGTTTTCGAGGAGGTTCCCGGTAACAAATTCATTAACATCATTAACTGTCGGTGATTGAGCCTGCCTCGAGGGACGATAAAACTTGCGAAATTTAGAAGTCCCACTATTTTCTGGAATTCTTTTAAGATTACTTTCTGTGAATCTAGAATAACATTTATTTTTGTGAAAATTAAATTGATTTTACTTGTGGTAGGCACTTTTGATTGTTCCAAGGCTTCTACATTATACCCAAATAAATTATCTCTTTCTGCGGTTCGTCCTCGAATCGCAGAATATTATTTATTGCCCGAGATTTACGACCCAACCTAGGTACGTAGTGTTTGTACTAAGATTTTTACGTGCTTGCGAAGCACATCTACTTTCTGAAGTGCTATCAGGAAATCGTCAAGATATACTATGACTCTCATATGCCAGTTGTGACGAATTTGGGCCACCCAATTCGTTAGGATGGAAATATTTCGGTGCTGTGCTTAGCTCGAATGGGAGGCACATCATCTCTAACAATTCTTGGTTGTAGACAAGGCACAGGAAGCGCCTGTAAGATTTTGTTATTGGTATGTTCTACATATAGGCTTGTGAAAGGTCGACTTACTTTGCACAGCCAATCCTCTGGTTGCAGAAAGTCGGGAATACGGTACATATTTATCAAGTGAAAAGGTTTGATCATTACATAGTTGTTTAGTGCTTTGAGGTTGTAAATTGGACGGGCTGATCCGTCGGGTTTTGGGACCAGAAACATTGGGGATATAAAACTGAGTGACACCGACGCTATTTGTAAAACCCCTTGATTTTTCATTTTATGAACAACTGCCGACATTTCTAGCGATATTGGGATGTGAAACTGGCCTTTTTTAAATTTGGGTAAATAAGAGGGGGTTTTTGACAAATGGTATTCGATACCCCTGAATGAGTTTTATAATTATCTTGGGAGCCCCCATCCTCTCCCATTTTGAACAAAATTTTGCTAACTGACCTGCTTGATATTTCCTGGAGTCATTGTCTTTTCTTTTGGTTACCCTTGGAGGGTCTAAGAGCATTAGAGCGTCCTGTACCATTTCCACGCTCGGGCCGCGATCCTCTGCCGTGAAAGGCACCTGTCGAGTTCGTGTGATATTTATCATATTCCCTACTTATGGGCTGACCTAAAATGGTTATTATAGTATCCACCCCGGGTTGTGGTAGTCATACCAATACATATTCTGCCTTTGTCAGGAACAAAGGCAGAATATGTATTGGTATGCCTACCAAAGGAACCTTGAGGTCCACGCGATGGACCTGCTGGTTTCCACACGTTATGCCCCCGCGAAGGGAGACAAGCTGTACCTTGATTAATAGTCATGAAATTTTTGAGCTTACCAATATCTTCAACGAGTTTGCTTACTATGGGATCAGAACGCCGAGTGCATTTGGATTTTTTGCGGTGACGGTTGCGGCGGTGCGAGCGGTACCGCTTCTGCGAGTTACTCGAGCTGCTGCTCGAAGAACTGACGCTGCTGCTGCTCGATTCACTCCGAGAACGCTTTCGAGCAGGTCTGCTTTGGCCCGCTACTTCCACAGCAGCTTACGGATTATTTGCATACATTTTGTACTTTATTACGCGAAAACTTATTAGTTATAAAGGGAAAACCCGTTAGCCGTTAAAATCAAATACAAAAACTTGTAAAATATTTATATAAATGATCACGTACTTATTTAAAAATACGAGATCCGAACGGCAAAGGCCTTTAGTAATTGACAAAGAAATAAGTAAATTCAAAAACTTACATTTTATCCTGTGATTCACTTTCACTCTTTCACTTTAGAATATTAAAAACTAATAATTATATAATATGGCGCAGCCCATTTTACGTAAACATAAAACGACGCGCGGTCGCCAGGTGTCGCCACTGGACCGGATGTACCACCGAACAAATTGGAAAAAGTAGTCGAAATCGACGGAAACGGATGTGCTCTCTCTCATTATAAAAGCTTCCAGTGACGGTCTAGTAGTTTAATATTATTTTCTTTTCGTTTTTATACAAAAGTTGTTAAGATGAACGCGATATATGTATTATCCGCCACCGTACTTACATATTATAGTAAAATTGATAATTTGTAACGTTAACATTTACTAGCCTTACCCTCAGCGTTGTAATACGTTAAACGTATATATCCTTCCTGGTTACTCTCGGCGTGTCTCGTACAAACCAGGTCAATAGCCTCACCATCATTGTACCAGTATTCAGCAACGCCATCATACTCCACCTGTGATGGCTCTGTCTGGTTGTGAGTCAACTCTAACCCACCGACGGTCACTCTTACTCTTTCTGCAATTATACAATAAATATATGTATATACAAGAATGTTCTTGTATCCTTGCCATAACACAAGCTTTGCGAGCATAAGATCCCGGGTTTGACACCCAGGTTAGGCAAAATGTTATTGGGTTTTCCTGTTAACTTTCTCTAGCATGAGTCTGATAACTGTGAACGGTAGACAGCCATTGACTTGTCTCCAATTAATAATAAAATATCAGCCTTGTTTTTTAACTTTTGTACACGGGCCACTTTTCAGTATCAGAAGGGTTAACCATAGTCCACCATGCTGGCGCTTTGCGAGTTGGATATTTGTCACATCTATGCGAATATTATGGAGAACTCATAAATGCAGGTTTCCTCACAATTACTTTTTTGCCTTTATTGTTAAAGCGAGGAATAATTAACCATTTATGATAGAGGTGACTCGAACTCTGATATGACATCGTCACAGATGGATATATTGTTAAGAACCCGAAACCAAAAGACAATCAGCGCAATGGATGTTTTCATTCGAAGATTTGCCGACAAAAGTAAAGAAGGGCAGTAGTGGCAGAACTCAAGGGGAAAAAAGGTGATTGCTTCATTCTTCTTCTCTTCAGGCGTGGCAGAGATCCCTAAAAAAAACGTGGGCTCACTGCTTCAGTCAATGGCTGCATCGCATACGACAGTACTTAGAAAGGAACGGAAACTACTTTAAAAAGCAATAGAAATATTATCAGATTTCTATCATTTCGTTTTTTATTTTATAATAACTTTTAGTGTAACCCCGGTACTGTTGGATTTGGAAAAAACGTAGACATCAGTTACAACATCCTAACTGGAGTGCAAAGCCGGTGTGTGAGAGACATAGCGTGATATATCTCCTGCTTTTCACCCACTCTTTCTCATATATAAATCTAAATGAATGTTTGCTCCTAAATGTTGATACTGTTTGCAATTATGCGTTTATAGTAACATGCACAAATATACTTACGCAACAATCGTTAAATATATGTTTGACTGTTTTAGTAATAGCGTATGTATTTATTTATTTAACATGGGAAAACAAACAGTAGTATATTGGTAGTACTCGTATACATTGAGTACTTAACACTAAACTTAACAAATATACTACCTAATACATTTTTCTCAGATTACTTGTAACACTTAAATTTAAATCTGTAAGAAGACAATAGCTATAATTTCGAGTTAACTAAGAATCGCAAAGGAAAATAGAACATTAACAATAATTTGCATAGCAAAGGTTAACTTAGTGACATTATCAAAAGAGAAAAAAATAAGTATCGTTAATTGAAGCTGTAGAAAAACTTACCAAGGCTATTAATGCGAATTCTAAATATATAATATTCTGATCTGTCCATTATTTGAACCCTACACTTCCATGTTGTACCCATAGCGTCTGCCACGTTGTTGACCTAAAATATACTTCAAATTACTTCAAAGGAGCTTTCTAGTAATATAAGTACGAATTGACAACATTTCATATTTTGAAACACCTTAAAAGAAAAATACCATTTCTTAATTTTGCCATTTCGACCAAGAAAAAAATATTTCGATTTTTTATAGCATATATTTTGAGAAAATAAATAAAAACAAAAAATCAGGTGTACACGTCATAGCGACGGTGGAATGAAGGATTTCCGTTGCTATAGTCTGAGTAGGAAAAAAGTACACGATGAAGTTTGTGTCAATATGTCATCCAAATGTCATAACAAATATATAACCTCCAAAAGAGATACAAACTTACCAAGCTCTACTTTATTTTGCATTCCCTCTCAGTTTAGTGGTGTTTATTTGAAGTAAAATACTTCTAGCTTAGCGTGCAAGTTAAAAGTTTTAAAACTATGAATCCAAGTGAAGAGATTTACCAATTCAAAGATGCTAAGTATTGTTTTGTACCTTCCTGTAAGAACAATTCTCAAAAGAACAAAGAAAAAATGTTTTTTATGGTACCGAGTTCAGCCAAGCAAGACTGGTGTGAAGCAGTAGGTGCTCACTGCCCTAAACGCAATCTTAACATATGTGAAGACCATCTCAATGTAAGTATTGTCTCTATAAGTTTGTACATATAAAATTACGTCTGTGCTTCTGTAAGGGGCTTAAACAAAGGTTATTTAACAGTATATAATATAAAATATAATATAATAATATAATATAATATAATAAATTCTTTATTTCTCCTCACAATTAAAAGCTTAATTCTAGCTATAACATATTATTTGGTAGGTAGGCTAGGTATAATGCGAGGAGCTCGTGTCTGTGTTAGACATAAAATGACTGTACAGATCACCAGGTCCCCCACGGAAGAACTGATAGTATTTATGAACCTGTTATTATATTATATTAAACTCTAATGTTACAAGTAAGGAGATTCAATACAGAAAAATTTAAAATATAATTATAATTATGCAGGTAGAAGTAAAAACGAACTATAAACAGACATTTAAACAGAGCGCCTGCTGTGAGTGTGTGTGTGTGTGTGTGTGTGTGTGTTAAGGTGTCTATGATAGTGTATGACGTTAGTGTGAATGTGTGGTATCATTGTGTAGTGTTGGATGTCAGGTGTAGTGTTGGATGTCAGGTGTAGTGAGTCAATGTGTAAGTCACTAAGTGTGGTGTGTGGTGTAAGTTATGAATTTATGTCGTATGCATTCATATTTGATTAGAATGTAGTAGACTTTCTGCAAAATTATAATCCAAATTTTGTAACCAGCCCGAGACCAAAGTCTTGCATTTGGTTTTGGGTAATGGATATATTGTTAATACCCGATTTAACTTATTGTATAAGTTCGTACTCTGGTAGCAGAAAAACCGATGTGGCATTTTAGTTTTGAAAGTCGGTGCAGAGCAGACTTTGTGTTTGCGACGTTTATTTTTTATTGTTTCAGGTTCATAAGTAGTAAGGGAATGTTGTTTCATAACCGTTTTTAAGATGAAGAGTTTTGCAAGGTTTTCTTGAAACGTAATGAACGCCAACCCCGTATACGCATACCTAGCGAAGAAGATCTCCAACAACTGGAAAAATATCTGACTAGTTCTACTTTCTGAATTACATGTTTACATTCCAACTGCATGCATTATTTTGTACGTTATTTATTTAGTAATCGCCTCTCTTCACCTACACTATATACATAACCATAACACACTAACTACTGCAATACAAGTGATTAATAATACTCTACACTATATTCTATCAAAAAGTATTTATATAACACAAAGAGGCCCTCAAAATATTTTACAATCTATAAAATATTATGTCGTACCTAATGCTATTTTAAACGTTTTTCGCAACCATTCAACAAGATTGATATTCATACATCTCATTTTCCATAAAAATAAAACAGAACACAATGCTATGACCAAATTAACCCACCATTATGATCCTTCAAAACTATTACTCATGTGAAATTCAATGAGTTAACTAATTTACAATATGAAATAGACTCTTTTGATGTTGCTGACTTTGTTATTTGTGATGCAGTGGAATGCTCTGGCCTGCTACCAAAGTCCAAAAAATGTCTGAAAATGTTTCAACAAAATATTCGAAGTGTAAAATGTAACTTACCTGGATTATTACCGATAGTAGTCAGTACTGGGGTGGATTGGGACTGCATTGTCTTGACAGAATGCTGGTTGCTTTCAACCTCTTACTTACCCTCCTTAGATGGCTATGAAAGTTCTGCCACCACTAACAACCTCACGCAGAATGAGGGTGTTGTTGTGTACTATAAGAACAGTTTGTTTATATCAGTTGAAGAACCTGTGATTGAGGACGCAAACTGTCTTGTGATTACCTTAAATAAAGATACAGTAGCCTTAGCCATTTATAGGCCTCCCGGGTATAGAAATATAGATAAATTTTTACATTCCCTTAATCATATATTATTAAAATACTCATCTAAGCAAAATGTCATATTATTGGGGGATATTAATATTATGTTGCCGAACACAGTGCTGACAATAATCTTTCTGCATATCTAGATATGATGGCATTCCACGGTATTTTGCCTGCATACACATCACCTACGCACAATAATACATGTTTAGATCACACGTTTCTGAAGACTAAATTAACAGCTCGTTGTCTCATACTCCAAACAACAATTACTGATCATAATAGCGTTGCTTTGTACATAGCTAGTCTTCCTAAACAAAAACCTGTCAAAACTGTAAAGTACTTAGATCACGATCTTATAAACGCCGAACTTAAAAATGCTGACTTCAGTCCACTATATACAATCAGATACGCCAACGAGGCTGCTAATTTCTTCCATAGTATTCTTTATACTGTTATCAAAAACAACTCTAAAGACGTCAAAATATCAAACAGAAAAAAAATTCTAAAACCTTGGATAACCCCAGGCATTCTAAAGAGTATTAAAAATCGCGATAATCTGTACAAAAAAGTAAAGAAACACCCAGATAATGAGATATTCAAAACTACTTATAAAAGATACCGAAATTTTTGTTCATCTTTGTTAAAAAAACTTAAAAGAGATTATGAAAAACTACAATTTCAAAACGCAGGAAGAAATACTAAAAAAATATGGAAAATTGTCAAAGAGATAACTTACTTAACCAAACCCAAAGACAGCCCGAGTGAACTTATAAACACCAATGACCCCCTAAATTCAGCAAATAATATTAACCAATATTTTGCAAATATTGGTAAATTGTTAGCAGAAGAAATCACAAAGAATAATCTGCAAACAGAACCCATCACTTTAAACTCGTGTAGCTATTATTTCTGTCTACTCCCCACGGACGAAGATGAGATCAGGACGTTAATAACAGAGTTAAAGAGTAATTGCTCGGTCGGTCTTGATATGATATCTAGCAACATCTTGAAGGCAAATATAGATATTCTAACATTACCTATAACATATATTTGTAACTTGTCTTTCACAACCGGTGTGTTTCCGACGATTTATAAGAAAGCTAGAGTTCACCCGTTACATAAGAGGACAAAAACGGTTATGAAGATGAAGAGCTGTCTCACAGTAAGTACCTTCCATTTTGAGTAGAGGTCAGCCGTTGGGTGATAAAAAGGTAAAAACAAGCTAACTTTAAGGAGAGCTCTTTGTGCCCTCTCAATTTTTAAGAAGTGAGTTTTACATGCGCCACCCCATGTAGTGATACAGTATTCAAGCTGAGATTGACAGAGAGCATAATACACTGATTTTATTACAGCTTTTGTGGCAGTGTTTCTTAAGGCTTTAAAAATTACTATAAGTCTTCGTACTCTCGCTGCAAGGTGATTAATATGTTCGTAAAAAATATATACCTGTAACATAAACAAACAAAGGCGTAAGGATTAACGGGCGACCAGCGGTACCGGCGCACACATAGCTATCCCCGCTTAGCGCCAACGCACGCGCACGCACACTTTGACGCAGCCGCCCGCTATATAAACCCCGCCGGCCGGCCCATACGGCCACTGACGGCCAGTGCTGTTACGTACGGCGACGCTTCCGCATCTCTGTGGAACTAGCCGGACTAGCAGCTTTAGTAGGGATTGTGCATGCAAACAGAGGCGCTTCGCTACCGCGGACACCTTCCGGACCGTGTACAGAGTACCACGTAACTTGTCTTGCTTGTCTATATACTTATATCTACGCAAATAAATAGTTAGTTGAACAACGACGTTTGTTTATTCTACATACCTTTTTTGGCAATAGTATAAAACGCTGGGCTATGCTAAGTGACGATTCATCTGAAAAATATTTGATTACCCTTAAAAAGGTATGTCCTACCAGATGGTCTTCTAGGAACGACGCTTTATTAGCGATAAAGAAAAATATTTTACTAATCTTGAAAACTGTACCAACTAAATTTAATTTCAAATAAAAAAGATGAACGTGAAGAATGTAAAAGTATAATAAATATTTTAGAGAGTTATGATTTCTTAGTGCTCGTTACATTTTTTTCTTCACTATTTGAAATTATTAATCCTGTTTCTAAAGCTCCACAGCATGAAAATAATGACTTACAGAAATCTAGTATTTAATTAAGTAATCTTTTAAATAGACTGTGCCAATTAAGAAACCAGAATTCATTTAATAGTTTGCTAAATGAGTCCAAAGATTTAGCATAAGAGTGGGGGGTAACAACTGTTTTTAAAAACAGTAGGCGAAAGATAACGAAGCGTTTTTTGATGAGTTATCACAAGATGAGAGAATTTCCGACCCGGAATCCTATTTCAAAGTCAATGTATATGCTGTTTAGATATATTAATTTCTCAAACTAAAGAAAGATTTCAGAGCCTTTGCGACGTGAGTAGTATGTTCGAAATATTACAACCGGAGAAACTCCTATCTTCTTCAAGCGAAGAGATATTAAACGCTTCCGGAAAACTGTCTGCTAAATACAGTAAAGACATCTCAGTTAATCTTTGTGACCAATTAACGGCTCTAAAAACATGCTTAAACTCTGAAATTAAAAACATTTATTCCATTAAAGAACTCATTGAATTATTGCTAGTAAAATTCAATAGTCTTGCATCCAGTTTTCCCGAGGTAATCACAGCATGCTTTTTATTCTTGACCCTTCCAGTTACAACCGCAACTGCTGAAAGAAGTTTTTCAAAATTAAAACTGATAAAAAAATACTTAAGAACTTTGATGGGACAAGAACGGCTGTCAGACCTTTCACTATTGTCCATAGAGGCAGAAACTTTAGAAAACCTAAAATCATCGTCAGCCATAAATGATTTAATAAATCAGTTTGCCGAAAAAAAGGCAAGGAGAGTGAATATTTAAAATTTGATTTTTATTTGTAAAATGGTTAAATTATGTTATGATAAATAAATATTTCTTTTCACAATATTTTTTTTCTTTTGTGAAAAATCTTTACCCCCATATAAGGGCCTCCAAACAATTTTTTTATACGGGGCCCCGACAAGGCACGCTACGCCACTGCTTTAACTTAAATATAAGTTAAAGATTAAACTAATAAACATTTCATTCTATTTATTGTTTGCATATTTTTGTTATATGTATAATATTAAATATTGCAGTTAAAAGAAGATGTGGAAAATTATAAGTATTGGACTACAATGAAGGGTCGGCCAAAGCTGAAGAGATCATTACCTCATTCTCTACAACCTAACATCTCTCAATTAAGTAACGAACCTTAACCCAGCACATCTTCATCTTGCATACCTATGGAGATTGATATTGTTGACAAAGATAAAAGTGTACTTTGTCATAAAAGTGTGCAAGTAAAGCCAAAAACAGCAGATAGGACTACTTATTGTTCGCTTCATAAGTTGGAGAGAAAAACAGTGTGTCATTGTCAAGGTGATAGTGATTTTTTAAGTGAATCAATTGATTTTGATGATGCAATACCTTCGACACAGGGAAGTACAACATCTGCAGATGTTTCAGAATTTTCGTCAGAAGTACTTAAGCAAACACAAAATAAAAATTTCATGCTAGAAATAGTTCACAAAAGACCACATGATTATCTTGGGTTACCACAAGACTATTATTGGTTTTTTGAGTAAGTACCTATCTTGGGTAGGTCTTATTGCGTAGGGGCCTGCCGTTTCATACGGCGGGTCGGAACCTCGGCGGGGTCGCGACCGTATGCGAAAGTGATTCGCGCGGCCCCGTCGATAGTGGTTTTGTCGAGGAACACCGTGGTAGGTTTAGTCGGTATTCCGGGAGGTACATTATCTTTTTAACATCTTATTTTACCCCGGCGAGTCCGACATAATCCCTCCGCCCGCCCCCGCGGAGGGATATGCGTCATTGCATTCCCCCCCTATTATTGGTTAATAAATTACTTAGAGACTAATTTAAAATTAGAGTCCATTAACATTATTATAACTCTCTATAAAATTAAAAATAATTTATCATTTAACCAAATATCGGATATGTTTTTAGTTTCTTTAAGCACAATATGGCGTATATTTTATAAGACTTGATATGTATTATCTAAATTTTTTAAACAATTAATTTACTACCCTCCTGTTTTAACTGTAAAACAAAATTTGCTATCTTCATTTAAAACAATTAAAGACTACTCTAATATTTTTTGTATAATAGATTGTTTTGAGATTGAAATTGAGAAACCATCAAATCCCATTGAACAGTCGCTAACCTGGTCACAGTATAAAAATGCTAACACATTAAAGTACTTATTAGCTTCAACACCTGATGGTTTCATAATTTTTGTGTCAGCTGGATTTGGTGGTCGGATATCTGATACCAATATAGTGGAAGCTTCTGGTTTTCTTGATGTATTACCTTGTAAGTGTTCAATACTAGCTGATCGCGGTTTCAAACATATTGACACAATATTAAATCAAAAGAACATAAAACTCCTCCGACCACCAAGTGTTTCAAAGAATATGAAGCTAACAAAAAAAGAAGCCATTCAAAGCAAAGTGATTGCCAGTCTGCGAATCCACATAGAAAGAGTTATTAGAAGAATAAGATTATTTAAAATGTTAAAACCACACTCTGTTATAAATAATAAGTTGATTCAACACACAGATGAATATTATAAAAATTGAGTAGCCTTTAGTCTACCTGGTTTTGCAATAGAATTTTTGGGCATTAGACTGTTTATTATGTACAAGAGAGTGTAGATGACTATATATATTAATGTAATATCTTTTAGTAAATATAACTTAAATAATTTTATAAGGTAAATTAGTGTAAAGCTCAAAATAATAAGTACTTCATTGTATTTTCATAGGTATTCTTTGTTGGAGGATTAATATAAATAAGTACTTGGTGTGTTTAGATTCAATAAAAAGCTTTTATCTGAGAACAATGTTTTTTATTTCACACAGTCTAATATTTTCATAAATATATATTTTTCTCAGAAATCTTCAGCACCTTTTAACAAATATTTTAAATATTGCTCATCAAAATGTACCCAGAATTTATGAATTAATTTAGTTTGTTCAAAACTAGGGTCAGCAACACAAATTAAGCCTGTTTTCTTTTTAGCACCATACATCTGTAGCATAATTTGAGCTTTAAACTTTTCTCTAATTTGGTTGTTTAGTATATAATTTCTCATAGTTTTTTCAGTCATAGGATATTTTACTTCTATGACAAAATCATTACACAGCCCATCTGAAGATTTATTTTAAATTATTGGAGATATTAAAACTAAGCCTGTTTTTTCGATAATGCTGTTAAATTCAACTTCAAGCTGCTTCAACACTTTCTTTTCTAACAATTTTCCCCTCTTTATGGCTGTTGTCTCCGGTACTTTATACCCTCCTAGAATACTTTGTACTAAAGCACCATCTTTGGTTTTGCAATGGACTGCCTCATATATTCTAGAACCAGTCACTCTTCCTTGACGCATGGCACGCCACAACTGAGAGTCAGCTTGGGTTTTTGTTTGTTCAGCTATATTTACAATTTTAGGTGTTTACCGGTCCCCATCTAATCATAGTGCTAATGATTTTATTAACTCTCTTGATACACATCTAGAAACAATTAAATCTCATAAACGCATAATTCTCGCTGGAGACTTAAATATAAATTTGATACCAGACCCCACGGAAACTACGTACGCAAGGAATAATAGGGAACATTATTTAAACATACTGGCACATCACGGTTTACTACCTGCCCACTGCTTACCTACTCGAGGCCGAAATTGCCTAGATCACTTTTTAATTAAAATAGACAAAAGGAATACTACTGCATTTACCGCAATCATTGACACATCCATCACAGACCATTATACAATTTTACTAAGCCTTTCTAGAGTATCAAAATCATACACCCCAACAAAAATGAGAAATATAATAGACTTCGATAAAGCATATAACACCTTACAAATGTCAAATCTTGAAGAACTGCTGTGCTATGATGATCCTAATCATCTTACTGAAGTGCTTCTTCAGAAAATTATAGGCTCTATCTCACTTCACACGAGAATTATGTCTATTCCTTGTACAAAACGGATTATAAAGCCATGGATCACCGAAGGTGTTCTTAGGTGTATAAGAAATAGGAATAATATGCAAAGATCATTGAAGAATGATCCTACTAATAAGGTCCTAAATATTACCTTCCGGCGTTACAGAAATTATTGTAATAACCTTATAAAGAAACTAAAACGTAAATATGAAAAAGAGAAACTGTCTGCATCAACTCACAATAGTAAAACCCTATGGAAAACTATAAATGACATTACAAATTACAAGCCCACAAAAATATCAAACACCAATTTACTATACAAGTATACCAACCCGGTTGACTCTGTTAACTGTGTTAATGGGTTTTTTGTCAATGTTGGTAAAAATCTGGCAGAATCTATACTTAATAGCCAAGGTCAGTGTTCTGGATTATCATCAGAAGAAAATAACACTATGCTAACTTCATTTGTCCTACTAGAAACAGATCCTATGGAGGTGGAAAGTGTGCTGCTGAGTCTTGACTCCAATAGTTCTCCTGGATGGGATTATATCCCTACAAAATTTCTAAAACTTATAAAATGTTTAATAGTTCCCATACTTAGTCACCTTGTTAATCGTTGTTTTAATACTGGCATATTCCCTAGAGCCCTGAAAAAATCAATAATAACGCCGATCTATAAGAGTGGAAACAGGGATAATGTCCATAATTACCGACCCATCTCAGTGCTGCCTGTGATTTCTAAAATAATCGAAAAGTTATTAAACAGAAGACTACTTAACTACCTTAATAAATACAACATAATTGCATCTTCTCAATACGGTTTTCGTACAGGTGTGTCCACTGAAGATGCTGTGTCTAATGTTACTTCTTTAATCGTCAATAATTTAGATAAAGGTAAGAAATGCTTAGCAGTTTTTATTGATCTAAAAAGTGCATTTGACACTGTCTCTGTTCCCATGCTTATTAACAAGCTTGAAAATATAGGAATACGTGGTAATTCTCTTCAGTTATTTGAAAGCTATCTTACGGAACGCCAGCAGCAGGTCAAAATTGATCAGTATATTAGTGAACCTGAACGTGTCCTTTACGGCGTCCCGCAGGGTAGTGTTCTAGGACCTACACTGTTTCTTATTTACATAAACAACCTGTGTAAGTTAGGTATCCCATCCGGTAACATATTTTCATATGCTGACGACACAGCTATTGTTTTCACTGGGAGTTCTTGGAGGGAAGTTCGAGAATTGACTGAAGCTGGACTGACTAAGGTAGCTAAATGGCTTAATAGTAATCTCTTAACCCTAAACACAACTAAAACTAACTATATATGTTTTTCTATATACAATTCCTTTCAGCCACCAATAGACTTTGGAGTCCGGATTCATAGCTGCACCAATATTTACGCTATAAATTGTAATTGCCCCATCATCAATAAAGTAAATAATACCAAATACCTTGGTGTGATGATAGACCAAAGACTATCTTGGCATTCACACCTAGAACTTCTTAAAAGCAGGATTAGGAAATTCATATGGGTTTTTAAAACATTACGTGACGTCGCACCACCTGAAATATTGAACAAAATATACGTTGCACTAGTTCAATCACTATTATCGTACTGTATACCTGTGTGGGGGTGAACAACAAAAAGTAATTTCATTGAGCTAGAGAGGGCTCAGAGATCCATTATAAAAGTCATGTACCATAAGCCGTATAGGTTTTCTACCGAAGAACTGTACAAACAGGCTAACATTCTCTCTGTAAGGCAATTATACATTTTAATTGTTATCCTTAAGGTACACTCAAAGCTCAAATTTGATCCTAACATTCTAAGGAAAAGAAATAAATCTTATGTTGTTCCCACCAGGACGGTCAGTACATCCTTCGCAAGAAGACAATTTGATAGACAGTCCTCGTATTTATACAATAAAATAAATAAAATTATCAACATTTACCCAATGACTGTTTATGACTGTAAAAAAGCGTTACTCTATTGGCTAAAGACTCTAAATTACTATAGTACAGAAGACCTGCTGCATATAGTATCATGATAGTAATAATTTGAGTATTGAAAAGATACGTGTCTATAGTAATATACACATACTGTCTAGAAATACACACACACACACACACACGCACACGCACACGCACACGCACACGCACACGCACACGAACATGCACACGCACACACACACACACACACACACACACGCACACGCACACGAACACACACACACGCACACGCGCACGCACACGCACATGTACACGCACACACACACTTTACTTTATTTTGTAATATTTAATTTTTATTTCATCTTTCTTTTATAGATATACTTACCTGTCTAGTTGTGTAATTGTGTAATATGAAGAGCAGGGGCTCCTAACACAAGTATTTCTCTTACTTAAAAGGAGTACCTCATTAACTGATGTTAACTAGCTCGTAAGAAAATGAAATAAACAATTTTTTTTTTTTTTTTTTTTCAGATGTAATATTAATTTTGCTTTCACCAATAATTATTTCTGACCATGTTTTAAATGACCTATAGCTGTGATCACTTTGTACTTCATGCACAAATAGTAGCATCAAATTAAAGATGCTTAAATCGATTAATCTTGGTTGTTGTTCTTGACAATATTTTAAAATCATTCCAGTTTTTATATTACGCCGATTGCACTCACTACTGAAAGCTGATAATGTGACATTCATATCTATTTCTTCTGCAAGTTTTTTTTTTTCTGTCCATCTTTTTTGCCAGTATATACTGTTTATCAGTAACTGCCACGGCTAGCTTAGGCTTCGTCAATAACATACAGTTGATGTAACAGACGGCTCATCTGACCGCCTGATAAGCCAAATTGCAAAACAAATGGCGTGTTTGCATCCTCCCGCAGATGCTGCGCAATCGTTACACTCAACCTTTATTATTTTTTCTGCTACTTCATCAATAATAGCAGAAACGATGTAAAGTTTTGCTTTAACTTTATGTTCTGGCGTCACTTGACATTTTGTTGTACACAAATTTCCTTACCGCTTTACCTCAACATATCCTACTGCTGTATCGACGTAAGCCTCTCGAGATGCCAATAATGCCTTAGCACTGCGCGTTTCCGCAACATTGTAACAGTCATTTTCATTCATATATTCTAGTAACATGAAATAATCCACTGAAGGCAGATTTCTAGTATCGGCAGCTTGGAACCCTTCACTAACTTTCATGGTGTAACACAAAGTAACACAATTTAAAACAAATTGAACAGATAAACTCGCGTAAACATCTAATCACAGTAAATATGTATTAGGTTATTCGCATGGCTAGATTGTTTACATTGTTCATTTGTGTCAAAAATGTCAATGTTAGTTTTGACATAAAGTTTTTTGTAGCACAGGAAAACATAGATTCCACCGTATAAATGACGTCATTTGTCGCTTACGACATTTTAGAATAAGACATTTTTTAAAGTTAAAAAGATGAATGAAAAGTTTAATATTTTGAGTGAGCAAAAAATACGGATACCTTTATTTTTGACCTAGTTTTGATAAAGATAATTACATAGGTAACCTAAAATTATGAAATGTTGTCAATTACCAAGCTGGTCTTTTAGTATAAGTGTACGCTTATGTAACGAGTAAATTTAAGATCCGGAGCCAATTCCAAGATCGTGCAATGCTGTAAGGCCATACTCAGTAGCAGAACAAAGTCTGAACATGTTGGACACATGTTCAGACTTTGTTCTGCTACTGAGTATAGATATATATATATATATTTTATAAACTGTCCCATTACTGGGCACGGCCCTCTTCCTGGTCAAGTGTGTTGGTAGCTTTATCACTTCCTCGACCATATGGTACGAAGATACAGGTTTTCTCGCGATGTCTACCCTTACTAATAATGCCAGCGGTCATTGACACATTCCAATATTGCACGCTCAAGCAGTTTCATAGTTTCACAATGAAGTTAAAGGCAAATCTATAGTCAGCTAAGTTTAAAGTTTATAAGATATCTGATTTATAGATTTTGCCGGGACCTTGGTAAGCGACTTGTGCCGTTGAGACACCACATTTGTCTCCGTCTGGTTAAACTGCCAAACCATATCGAGACACTATGATAAAAATGGTATCTTTGTTGCAGTTTCTTACAGTATATCTGTAAGGACTCCGGTCAAGCTGGCTCATTTTAACCGTCACCAAATTTTTTTTGATGGCGAACAAATGAGCCATCTCATGGACAATGGCGGGCGCTTTAACTATAAACAGTCAGACTCTTGCTGTTAGAAATGAGAGAAAACTACTTACTTTGATTATTAAGTTGTACTTGCCAGCTTTTCCAGCTTTTTCCGATACAGATGATGTCACAAAAGGACAAAAGGCTCTAAAACAGCACACATGTCATGTTAGGTGATAATTCTTATCAGCTAGACGCAGTACGGCGTAGCTAAAATGTCTTATTACTGATATTCGACTTGTAGGCGGCAGCAGCGTATCAAGATGAAACATGCACTAGATTATACAACAGTGAATATCGCATTCAATTTCGTGCTATAGTTAGTGAGACAGACAAACTTTCTGAAATGTATTTTTGATTTAAAGTTAATTATTTTATAAGTGTTGATTTAATTTATTATTAGAATATTCCAGATTTTGTCAATAAATTTCCATTCCTCAGAAAAAGTACTTTTCATCTGAATAAACTGAATTACATTTAGTTTCGGTTGTATTGTGTGAGGTAAGTCTCTCTATGAGTGCTGTCTCTAAATTGTTGTCCTCTTCAGTATATTTCTACAAACTATACTAATGCCTTACAAGGTTGAATAATACACTAGGACGTAGAGACATGGTACTGTTAACGTTTTAAGTCTAACGAAGTGTTCTCTGCATGATTCAGAGTGCCGAGTGCGAATTTGTTTTACGTTAACGCGATCGACACGTTTATGACGTTTGGCGCTCCGATAGGCCCGCTCCAAGCTCTTAACCAATCAGAGAGCCAAACGCGGTAAACGTTTCGATTGCGTTAACGTAAAAACAACTCGCACTCGGCACCCAGGCCGCGACTGCAGTTTGACACATGCTACGATCCTGACATATCTCTCTTGCTTCCGTCACTCTCATTAGAAAGACAGAAAGAAAGAAAAATGTTTTATTTGAATCTCAATACAAAGATAATTTAAAAAAAGAACAATAATAAATACAATTTACCATAAGGCTGTACATGGAGATTAAATTAAGCACTGCGTCAGCTATTGTTACAGTATAGACTACAACGCTGGTATTCTCGCAGGCCTACAGGACGTTACATACTTCGTCCACGTTCAATAAAAAATTATTACATTAAAATATGTTAGAAGGTAAATATGTAGATATTGTTGGCTGGTTCAATGCGACAAACATTTTTGTCCTTCCTGTAAGTTATTTTTGTACATGGCGTATGCTGTTTCTCGAATAATCGATTCGAACGTTTCTCTGCAAGTATTAGCTTATTTAATCACTTTATATAAAGACGAGGTTAACTCAATATAAGTTCTATCAGGAAACTTTTGGGTGGTATAAGCGAAAATAAAACTAATAGCAGAGCGATTCCATGTACACAGAACGGGAATAGGCAAAACGAAAATTGTGACATCGAATGTACCATAAACGAACTAAAAATAAACTGCTAAAGTGTAGGTGTACCATATGTTTTCTGTCCCGTCCATACTGATGTTTATAGCAACTACTAGTAATCTGGATTAGCTATCGGCACCAAAACAATAACTCTTTTAGATTTTCGCAATTTTCGCGCCGAGAGCCGTGAACAGCAAATCAATTTTAATATCGATAAAATCTTGATCAGTTCTTCATCTGACTGTTAGAATCTAATATTTACATAGTTATTAAAAATATTAGTTATGAGCCAGTTGCTTTATTATAAAATAGTATTATCAAACATTCACTAACAGCCATTTACTATATAATGTTAAAACTGCCACAATAGTTTTATTGTGTGCTCAATGGCGGCGCTCCAATCGGAACCAAAACATAAATGTTATTGTGTTTAAGATAGTCAGTCCAGCGTGTATACATTAGAAGTCAGTGGTCATCCACCTTTGCCTAATATACTTCCTCGGTCCATCTATCGTTTAAGCATTTTTACCATACGTTCAAGTTATCTTAGTACGTGTTTTTCAATTAATGCCACTGTAACTTATTTCCGTTCTCTCAATTGAAAATAAGTTTCAAAACAGCCAAGTCGGAAATAACATACCTTTGCGGTGGGACGTCAAAATTTTCCAGAATAATATAAAGTGGTTTGTTGTTTTTCAATACCACGCCTGTTTTAGGTAAGCTAAAGACCAAGAAAGGTTCTTTGAATTGCTCCGTGACGTTCCAACGTACAATATTATCATCGTGATCGGTGCCTGCAACATAAAATATTGCAATAATAAGCTGTTCTCTAACACTCTCTCCCTTGCTCTCTTTACAGGACAGCCTGTCATTTGTAGCGGCGCTTCGATGGGGTATTAAACTAGCTGTCATTTTGTACGGGACTTCCAGTCCAGCGTAAATATGAGAGTACAATGCCTGTGCCCTTTTACTGACAATGCGAATCTGATTGGCGTCGCTGCTAATATTCATAGGCAGATCTGAATACCAGAAACCAGATCAAAAGCTAAAATGGAGCGGCAAATTAAAAAGGTAATCTAAAAAGTAGTTAGGAGCATCGAAGCTAGATGCCATGAAATCATGTCTTAGAGCAGAAAAGGCGCTTAAGTGCTAACACTGTGTTTTTTGCTCCATACATTTTAATCGAAATTCTATACAAAATCTGTTCATTTTGACAAGAACTACATCATTACTTACAATCGACATGCAAATTTTATTAATACAAATAATCTTACTGGAGCAAAACTGTACAACATAACAATAATCATTTTCCTATTTCAGTTCATAATTATAGAATAGTAGCTTTTGCTCGCGGCTTCGCTCGCGTAAAAGTAGATTAATGTACCTTTTTGTACCCGTAACAGCGTGTACCTATACAAAATTTTATGATGATCGGTTGAGTAGTTAAGGCGTAAAAGCCTAACAAACAAACAAATTCAATGTGAGTGATTATATTTTCGCATTTATAATATTATAGTTAGGATGTTACTAGAACAAAACCGTACAACATAAACAATTATCTTTTCCTATTTCAGTTCATAATTATAGAATAAGTAAGTATACAACTGATTTTAAACATCAACATTAAATACATATAATATGTCGGCCTCGATGGCGTAGTGGTTAGTGTAACCGACTGCCACGCCTGAGGTCGCGGGTTCGATTCCCGCACAAGTCAAACATTTGTTTGCATGAACATGGATGTTTGTCTTGGTCTGGGTGTTTCTATGTATAATATGTATGTATTTACAAAAAAAAGGTATATATGTATGTTTGTCCATTGTCTAGTACCCATAGTACAAGCTCTGCTTAGTTTGGGCTAGATGGTGTTGTGTGTATGTGGTAGAATATTATTATTATTATTCACATTTATTCGCGCTCTGAAAATTAACACTGAATTTGACTTGCATAAGATCAGTAATACACCATTGTGACTAAACTTTTTGCCTGTAAATCTATTAATTGAATCATATTATTTTATAATTTTTTACTCTTGTAGTCAAACTTGCATGCTATTTGTCTTGTCTTTTAATTTAAGTGTAGACAAAATTTTTAATGAACTTCAAATATTAATTATTATTTTTATACTTATAATAACAAATAACTCAAATTTCACACCTAGTAACACGTTAACTCACTTACATTATCAATATATAAAACCACACACATCCTACTTACAATTAATACTTTCGCCCACTACATACTTGTCAATTACTTCTTATTACTACGCAAACTCTACTCTACCTGCATATGCATGTAATAAAGGCTATGCTATACTATTAAATAGCTCGTATAATAATAAACGTACTGCATCCTTACACATAATTATTATATTATCGTTATATCTTAAAAACATAGTCTTGACCCTGCAACGTTTATACAATAAAATTCGGTAATTTACACGAATTATCCTCAGAGATCGATGATGTGAATGTTTCTCAAGTATTTTCTTGTGACATTGATAGCTGCTATAAATTGATACCATATTCCCAATCAAAAAGGTTAGTTGTACTTACACAGAATATCCGAAGTATTAGTTGTAATTTTCAGGGTTTGGAAACGATGTTAATGCGATTAAAAATAGATTGCGATGTATTGGTTCTAACTGAATCATGGATATCAACTACTACCATCATTCCAAAGTCACCAGGCTATCGTTCATATGCTACTGTAAAAAATTGTAAGCAAAATGATGGCGTTGTTATATATTTCAAAGATTACCTCAATTTCAAAGTCATAGAGCCGCAGTTTGCAGATGGTAACTGTTTGATTATTACTGATGGTCACATGGCAATCATTTCCATTTATCGTTCGCTTTCAATAAAAAACACTGATGTATTTCTATCATTATTAAACGATGTCCTGTCAAAATATACTACTTTTAAAAATGTCATGGTAATTGGAGACATCAATATCCCTATCAACTTTGAGAAAATGGATTCCTCTGGCGAACGTTACCTTACTCTAGCTGCGTCTCATGGGCTTCTACCTGCGCATACAAAAGTTACACGTGAAACCAGTGGGACTTGTCTGGATCACATTCTGGTTAAAACTAAATATCCTATGCTCACTATCATTCCCCATGCAACACTTACCGATCATTACCCAGTTCTTGCATGCATCGAATTTAAACAGCCACGCCACTTTGCTACTACGTCCATAACTAAAATAGATTTTGAGACTTTAAAAATAACCATATCCAAAATTGACCTAAACCCTGTTTTTTCATCTCAAGATCATGAGTTTTCAATAAATTATCTTATAACTAACATACAACTAGCTTTGAAACAATGTACTAAAACTATCACATTGTCAAGACGTAAAAAAATTATTAAGCCTTGGATCACAAATGGACTCATACGATGTATGAGAAATAGAGATTTATTGCACCATAAATCTAAATTAGCTCCTGATAATGAAATCTTAAAGACTACGTACGTTCGTTATAGAAATTACTGCACAAAAATTCTCAAAAATGTAAAAAGGGCGTTTGATAAATCTCAAATTGAAAAAGTCAGAAACGATCCTAAAACTCTTTGGAAAACAATTAAATCTTTGGCCAATACCGGCAAGAACACTAATTGTCATGACGAACTTTTAGAAATACGCTCGAGACCATAATTAGCTGTAAATGACATAAACCATTATTTTAATACTGTAGGTAAACATTTAGCGGAAACCTGTATTCAATCAGGTCATAATCAAGAATCTGACCCAGTTGATACAGTCTTCCCGAATAATCCTAATTCATTTATGATGACAAGTGTTACTGAAGAGGAAATTGAACATCTGATTATTGCACTTAAAGCTAGTTCTTCAGTAGGTTGGGATAATATCTCTACGGGCACGCCACGATCGTGGCGGTAAGTCCCGTTTTTGAGGAGTGGCTGGAGAGGCGGCATGGCGCCCTCACCTTCCGGCTGACACAGGTTCTAACTGGCCACGGTTGTTTTGGCCGGTTCCTGTGTCGTATACGCCGGCAAGAGACGCCCGGTTGTCACCACTGCGGCGACTGCCGCGACGTTGTAGAGGACACGGCGCTGCACACTTTGGCGGTTTGCCCCGCCTGGGCATCGCAGCGCCGTGAATTGATCGCGGCAGTCGGATCGTTTGCCCTCTCGCTCCCGGCCGTAGTTCAGTCTATGGTCCGGAGTGAGAGGTCGTGGAACGCCGTCGCCTCCTTTTGTGAGGAAGTAATTTCCATCAAGGAGGCGGCGGAGCGGGAGAGGGAGCGTTTAAACCCTCTCCCCAACCGCAGAGCCGGGCGCCGGAGGGCGCGAGACGACCTCCAGCCACCCTGAGGTTTGACCTGGGGGTGGCGGGCTTTGTGGGCCTGCCCGCCATCCGTTCAGCACCAGGTCCGAGAGGCGGCGTGCGTGTTCCCACGCGCGCCTCTGTTTCGAGTCCGTCTCCCCTCTAGGGGGGAGACAGTAGGTGAAGTAGTGCCTATTTTGGGTAGGTCTTTCGTGTAGTGGCCTGCCGTTTCATACGGCGGGCCGAAACCTCGGCGGGGTCGCGACCGTATGCGAAAGTGATTCGCGCGGCCCCGTCGATAGTGGTTTTGTCGAGGAACACCGTGGTAGGTTTAGTCGGTATTCCGGGAGGTACATTATCTTTTCAACATCTTTATTTTACCCCGGCGAGTCCGACATAATCCCTCCGCCCGCCCCCGCGGAGGGATATGCGTCATTGCATTCCCCCACGTAAAAAAAAAAAAAAAAATATCTCTAACAAAATATTAAAAGAAAATAAGAGCTATTTAATTCGACCACTTGCGTTCATTTTCAATATATGTCTCGAAACTGGTATTTTCCCTCAACAGCTAAAAAAATCTGTAATACGACCCATACATAAAGGTGGAGACAAAAATCTAATAAGCAATTATAGGCCGATATCAATCTTGCCCGCAATGTCAAAAATTTTAGAAAATATTATTAATAGTAGATTGGTCAGTTTTCTTGAAAAAAATAACCTATTGTCAAATAAACAATTTGGATTTCGTCGGGGTAAGTCTACAGATCAGGCAGTGAAGTCTCTGACCACTTTTATATCTACGAACCTAGATAATGGAAAGAAATGTCTATCTATTTTCCTTGATTTAACTAAAGCCTTCGATACGATCTCTGTTTCCATATTAATAAATAAGCTTGAAAGAATTGGTATCAGGGGCACTCAACTTAAGCTTTTTAAAAGCTATCTCTCTGGATGAAAGCAGTGTGTACGACTAGGTACCCATATTAGTAGCGACCTGCTAGTCAGTTACGGAGTCCCACAGGGTAGTATTTTGGGCCCAACCTTGTTCCTTTTGTATATCAATGATCTATGCAACCTCAATCTTTCTCAAGGCGAATTGATCTCCTACGCAGATGACACTGCTCTTCTTTTTTCCGCCAACACTTAGGAAGATCTGTTCGATGCTGCACAGAATGGGTACAATGTGGTGAAAAAGTGGCTTCGTAACAATATTCTGACCCTAAATGTTGCCAAAACAAAATATGTTACTTTCAGTGCTCGCTCTCATGTAATTAACGATAATCTTAACATCGTGTCACATGAATGCTTCACTGGGGCGGTATGCTCTTGTACATCTCTCGAGCGTGTGAACAACGTAAAGTATCTCGGTATCACTATAGATAATCACCTGAATTTTAAAAATCATATTAAACAACTTTGTGGCCGAGTACGGAAACTAATATATGTTTTTAAGAATCTCAGACATGTTGCAGATTATACTCTGTTAAAACAAATATATTTTGCTCTGTGCCAATCTATTATTTCGTATTGCATTTCATCATGGGGAGGTGCACCAAAATCTGTTATGATAAATGTGGAAATTGCCCAACGTGCTATTCTAAAAATAATGACTTTTAAATCTATTCTTTATCCCACCTCATTGCTGTATCAATCTTGTAAAGTTCTTTCTGTTCGACAACTCTTTATTCAATGTATTCTGCTTAATCAACATGCTGAACTAATATACGACCCATGCGTTTCAAGTAAACGGAGACACTATAACGTGTGCTTACGCAAACATTCCCCAAAAACCTCATTTATTAGAAGATTTTTTGTTTTCCTTGGACCTTACCTATACAATAAAATTAACAAAGCTATCAATATCTATTCACTTAATAAATTCAGCTGCAAAAAGAGAATACAGGACTATCTAATGGGCCTCTCATATTATGAAACTGAGGCTATAATCAGTATTCCAGAGTAATTTAATTATTATAGTTGTTGAACAGGACATACATGATCCACACACGCACACACACACACGCACACACACACACAAGCACATACACACACACACTCACACACACACATACACATATACACACACACATATTATATATACATCATACCTATGCTTCGGCAACCTATTAGTTTGTTATAAGTAGATACCATAACGTTTAGAAACTGGCTTTTAAATTTGTACAATTTTTGCAATGGGATGAGCTGTATACCGAGATACAGGTTACCACCTAGTTCGGTTGCAGATGTTCCCAAGCTGTTTACAAAGTTTCACTATTCCACTTATTGTTCATTCATTGTAACTGTTTAAGCTTTGTAATGATGTATTATTATTATCAATAAAAGTATTATTATTATTATTATTATTATTCACTATTTATCAATAAAAATTACATTTTTAAATATATAATTATAAAAAAACACATTTAAAAATATAAAAATTATGGATGCCCACCGACATCGAGACAAGGTCCAAGCTGTCGGTGGTTAGGGGTCCAGAGAGAGGAATCTCCTCACTATGCGTGCCGTATCCAGGAGGACCGCCTTCTGTATCTGACCCTTGACCCAAGCACCTAACGCGAGCCTCTTAAGATGTTGGTCGAGGCTCTTGGCTATTAGACCGTTTACCGTAACGACTATCGGTACAATGATTGCCGAGTCCACATCCCACATATCGACAACCTCGTGTGCTAAGTCCAGGTATTTTAGTTCTTTTTCCTTCTCAGCTTTCACGAGGTTGCCATCATGAGGGATGGTAATATCGACAATCATTGCACGGCGCTCTGATCGATCTATTACCACAATGTCAGGCTTGTTGGCAACAACAGTCCTGTCTGTGATAATAGATCGATCCCAATACAGTGTGATATGGTCCTTTTCGAGAACTGGTTCCGCTACATACCTGTAGTAAGGCACCTCGACCTCTACAAGTTTGTACTTCAGAGCAAGTTGCTGATGGATAATTCTGGCTACTTGGTTATGTCTGTGCAAGTACTCGCCGTTAGCAAGACGAGAACAACCGGAAACTATATGCCTGAGGGATTCACCGGGTTGGTGGCACGCCCGACATATGTCAATCGTACCATCCCTCAGGATATATTTCCGGTAGTTATTCGTCTTGATAACTTCGTCCATAATTGCACAGACAAACCCTTCGGTTTCCCCAAAGAACTCACCGAAGCGTAGCCAGTTCACGGAGGCGAGAAGGTCTACATCAGCTCCACATAGGGCCTTGTAGAACCTACCGTGAAGCTCCTTGCTCTGCCATACACTCTAGCGGTCGTCAATGCTTAGTACTACAGGGATGCGCTAGTTCTCTTTAGCCAGATTAAGCGGGGTGAGTCCGTTATCCACTGCGACAATATCACGATGCATATCCACGTTCGTTTGAAGGAAATATTCTCTAAGGTTGCACACCTCACGGTTATGGAGGGTTTTGGCATTTAGAAAACCTCGACCCCCACATTTCCGCGGGATGTACAACCTCATCACAGACGAACGAGGATGATGCATTCGGTATGCCGTCAACAGTGTACGAACCTTCCTGTCCAGGGCATCTAACTCAGTCTGCGTCCACTTAAGTATGCCAAAGGAGTATAGAAGAAGCGGCATGACCCAACCGATAAAAGCGCGCACCTTGTTGCCGCCTGATAAAAGACTGTTAAGTAGTTTTCTCAGGCGACCAAAAAAGCGCTCCTTCAACGATTGTTTCATGTCCGCTTCATTTATACCTAAGGCTTGTGACATACCCAAGTATTTGTAGGTATCAGTAATGAGAAGCGATCTTAGGTTAATGGAATCTGAAAGTTCAATGCTCTCAGATTCCACCATCCTTCCTTGCTTTACATGCATGACTGCACATTTATCCACACCAAACTCCATGTTGATAGATTTACTAAAGCAATCAGTTACTCTTAGTAAGTCTATCAAATGTGAATCAGTGCGGGCAAACAGCTTTAAATCATCCATGTATAGCAAGTGTGATACGACCTGACCGCCTCTCTTTAACCTGTAACCTAGCCCTGAACCCTCTAGTAATGTACTGAGAGGGTTCAACGCTAGGCAAAACCACAGAGGACTCAGACTGTCGCCCTGAAATATACCTCGCTTAATCTGTATTAGGTCGCTGGTCGCCTGGGTCTGTCGACACCCTGGATAGTAAAGAGCCGTTTTCCATTGCCCCATACATAACTTCAAAAAGGTGCATAGAGTTGTATTTACTTTATACAGCTCCAGCACCCTCAAGAGCCATGTATGCGGCACTGAATCGAACGCTTTCTTGTAATCTATCCAACATGTCCCCAGACTCCTGTGATTACGGCGAACCTGTTGGCTAATGGCCATATCAATGAGGAGGAGTTCCTTCGTACCACGAGCCCCCTTCCTACAACCATTCTGAGAGGCCGACATAATAGAATTGATTTCAATATGTTTCGAAATTTTGGCTCTCAGAATAGATATAAGAAGCTCATAGACCGATGGTAAACAAGTGATCGGTCTATAATTTCCAGGCTCGTGAGTACTACCTGCTTTGTGGAGCAGGTGCGTAACTCCTGTGGTCATAAAATCTGGCAACGACCCAGATTCTACGGATGATTGAAACTGCGATGCCAAGCAAGCATGCGAACTACGTAGCCACTTCAGCCAGAAGTTATGCAGCCCGTCCGGACCTGGAGACTTCCAATTTGATAACGAACGGACTGCACTGGTAACATCCTGGTCTTCAATGACTACGTCTTCCATCTCTGGAATTCGTTCAGTCGCTCGCTCGACATCACGGATCCAATCGCCCTCTGTGTGGCCCATGGGCACCGACCAGATGCTACGCCAAAAGGCGTTTGTGGTATCAGCATCCGGCAGCCGCCCACCAATCACACATTGATCCGGTCGTTCTCAGATTCTATAAACACATCTCTGGTCTCTTTGAAATGTGCAATTCACGGTATACCGGTCCACGCGTTTTTTGTATCTGCGCAAACGGTTTGCCCACGCATAAACTTTCTGCTTCAGGAAGTCAATGCGCTCTGTGACCCGAGATGTGTAGTCTTGTGGGCTGATGTCAGTTCCCAAGAAAGCTCGGCTCACAAAGCGCATTACTCTAGGGCGAGTATTGCCCTCCCTGAAGCAGATTAGTTTACCAATAAGTGCTCTTGCATCAGCGATACGACGCTCAATCCTGCATTGCCATGCCGGAGCAGCATTTCGCCATACAGCAGTGTCGTTCAGAGGGAACTTGACGCCTGCTGTACGACATGCCGCTACAGCAGCACAATACAGGATTGAATGGGTATCACTGAGATTCTCGCTATTGTCTAAATAACTAGGTAATAGCGAGTCAAGGGCACTTACCAATGCCATATTTTGTCTATGCGCAGGCAACCGCGGCAATCGAGGCCTAATGGTATGGGGTGTGTACCGATAATCCCGAATCGCACATTCCAAAGCTACCCTTACCTCATCATTGTACTGGATGCTTACATTATTAGTCATGTCATCCACATCCTCACTGGTAATGTTGTGGGACAATGACGTAACCCTATCAGTTGTTACACCAGGTTGGACGTGAATGGCATGACTCGTACGTAAACACTCTGAGCGAAGCCTATCAAGTACGTTATCATCCAGCATCCGATTGCGCTGGATAACTCGCACCTGATCCGATAGTCGTTGTGCCGTGACGTTGAAGCCTGGTTCAAGAGCCTGAAACAAAGGCAGCATTCGATTACGATACGCACTGAGGTTGGTTCCTCCCTCTGTAGCCACAAAATATGCCCGCATGACGTTTTCATTTATTGACTTCGTCCATCTCATGCGGCGCACATCACCACCGACAGCGGGGGCCCTGTTCGAGGCCGGCGGGCCTCGGGGTCCCAAGCAGGACGGTAGGCGGCGTCTCCCCTGCCGACGTACAGGTGTTGGCGACGTCGGCGGAGAGAAATACTCGTCGCTTGATGAGCTCGACGCTTCACTGCCCGTCGTAGTCGCGGGTGCAGGTGCCGACGGCTGCGAGGCGGAGCTGAGCGACGAGTCCGGGGGTCTTCTTTGTGCCCTGGCTCTTGTTAGCATTCGCGTGACAATATTTTTCATGCATTTATAATTTTCATTTTGACATGTGTTGTCATTATATGTCCGTTTTATTTGTTTGTATAATACTTGATATTTTCTTCATGGATGAATAATTTTAAAATGAAGATTTATTACAATGAATTATGCTTTTAATTATGAAATTGTGGCCTAATTATTATATATTTTATGGAAAATAAAGAGAGCTGTAAATTTTGTTGTGTCACTTAATCTGGTGTTGCCAATATTATTGTTATTATTATTATTATATTATATGTTTTAATAAATTACCAATACTATCGAAATATATGCGTGTAGTTCAAGTTTCACCGTCACTACTTATACTCAATACTCAATACTTTATTGCATTTCACAATGTATACTTAGGTGGTAGTGCTTAAGTTAAATGAGTCATTGTGAACCCTGTGGGGCATAGCAAAGTAGGAGAGGGGATAATATAATATGATACCGATTATATGTTATAATTTTCTATGTTACATAATAAGTGTATCTATATCTGTTTTTATTCTAGAACTTTAGTGTAACCATTTTAATTGTTATGAATGTATGTATATATGTTATGTGCAGTTAAGTCTTTAGCTGATTATCATTCAGGTATTCATTGATAGTGTAGTAGCACTTTTCTATCGAGAGACTTTTTAATTTAATTATAAATATTTTTTTCATTGTATCTGGAACCTTATTATATATTTTGACCGACATCAAAGGACTATTTGAGTGCATGTGCAAGTTAGATACGGGTTGGTTGAGTAAATTTCGAGGGCCTAGTGCGTATTTATGTTGATTTTCATCTTTTTGTATAGAACTCTTAGTATTAACGTACAAATTTGCATGTTTCTAATATGTATATACAGGGAAGAGTCAACAATTTGTGTTCTAACCTTTCGTATGCTTAGAAGCAGATCTGCTCCGTGTACGCTATCTGCTAGTTAGCAGATCTGTACCAACGGGATTTGTTCGAAAATTATTAAAATTTAGACCCAAATACATGGTAATAGAGTGTAAAGTTATTTTATTTGTACACCTAATGAATGAATGAACCATACAGACTCGAACGTTCAAGCACTCTTCTTAGAAAAATAGAAAATGCCTGGCTGTCGAAGCCTTATGACACGCGATCGCTTTCTCCTCCTGATGAGGTACCTCCACTTCGTGGACAATGCCACTTTAGTAACCACCGCTGAGGAGAAAAAGATGGGCAAAATTAAACCTATTTTTGATTATCTCAACAATAAGTTTAGTACTGTCTACACGCCTCGCAGAGAGCTATCTATAGACGAATCGCTGCTGCTTTGGAAGGGACATTTAAGCTGGCTACAATGCATCCGATATATTACCATACCAAAGCAGCGCGATTCGGTATAAAAACTTATGAACTCTGCGAAGCAATTACGGGTTATGTGTTAAAAGTGATCATTTACACAGGCAAGAGGACAGCCCAGGACGATCAAGAGTCCCTTTACGGGTTTAAAAATAGTAGTGCTAAAGCAGTGCTGAAACTGATTACCAGTTATCTATGCAAAGGATACACTCTATTCATGGACAACTGGTACAACTCAGTAGCACTAACAAAATTTTTAAAATCAAAACACAGATGTCGTCGGTCTTTAAACCGACGAAGGGTTGACACACCTGCAGTAATAAAAAAATTAAAGGAAAATAGAATGGCAAGGGGGGATGTGGTATGTAGACACTGTGGTGACGTTTCAGTTTTAGCGTGGAAAGATGTAAAACTAGTTTCCACAGTGTCTACTTACCACAATGCTGAGATGACGGCAGCCAATAGAGCAGGAAAAGTTATCCAAAAACCTGTAGTGGTTAAGGATTATAATAGTTTCATGGGGGGAGTGGACCTACCCGACTGCCACAGGCGTCTGTCGTCTTAACAAGCAGCTGGATCACTTCCCTGATCACTGCGAAGTTACAGAGGAGCGGACGAAAAAACAGGTGCGGCATAAAAGAGGGCGTTGTGCGAGATGTGTAGCGAAGCAACGGCGCACGATATTCTCCAACATTATCTGCAGCCAGTGTCAAGTATTTCTTTGCGTTGGCCAATATTGGAAAGAGTGGAAAAGTTGTCTTAGTTAAAAGCTAAGAGAACATTTCTATTATTGATTACATTTTTTTTATAAATTAACTTCATTTTGTCACCCGAGAAGTAGCCCTTTTTTATTTCAATTAATTTCTTCAATTTATAATATTCAAATAATTAAAATATAATTTAAATAATTCTAATTAATTCCTCGTTTTCGTTTTCTTCACGGAACCGTCCCTACCAAAATGATACAAAAGGGTAATACTATTAACTGGTAACTTCTTCCGTCTGTCCGTCTGTCTGTGTGTCTGTCTGTCACAATGTTATATATCTCAAAAACCATGTACACCTTTATTTTAATTTTAAATATTTTAAGATGTGCGTAGTTTGGCATTCTAATTGTTTCACATAGATTAATTTTTGACGTTTCCATACAATATCACTATTTTTGTGTTAAAAAGAAAGTTCAAATAATGTTAAGCATAGGTAATATTTTATGTGTCGCAA
Source organism: Catocala nupta (assembly GCA_963675205.1). Classification (NCBI taxonomy): domain Eukaryota; kingdom Metazoa; phylum Arthropoda; class Insecta; order Lepidoptera; family Erebidae; genus Catocala; species Catocala nupta. The sequence continues at coordinate 16,082,764 of OY776105.1, read as the reverse complement.
ACAGAAATTTCAATAATGTTAAGTTTGATATTTTCTCAGACTTACGGAAATATATTATTTACAAAAAGGTTGTTTTATTACTGGCATAAAATAGGTAGAAAAAAATATATCCTTTATATAATGAAACTCTCAAGAAGTTTGTGAGTCTTCTTTTGAATTAGGTACTTCCTTTAATGTGCACAAAATGCTGATACGTTATCTGAATAAATACACACCACGTCTCACTACTACCTTTTTATCTAAATCCTAGTAGTTAGGTGTATAAAAGCAAACACACATGTGGCCAATTGTAAAAACAGAGAAAAACCCATTTTATTATCTGTGAAAATAAAAGTCATGAGGATTGAGGACACATGCATTTTTGCTTGAATACCCCTCAATTTGATATTAAACAAAAGAACTATTTTTGTTTATTACAAACCCGCTGTATATGCGTGCAGATCTGCTCCCCAGCAAAGTATACAGTTTGAAGTATTTGACCTTGGAGCATATCTGCTCTCTAGCAAGCTATACCATTTTACCTTGGAGCAAATCTGCTCTCTAGCAAAGTATTCCATTTGGGCTAGGAGCAGACCTGCTCCTAAGCAGCTTACGCTCGGCTCAATGCATGCACACATATAAACAGTCTTTCACGCTTCATTTTCAAATTGACCGATTTCCTAATGGATTTTTACAATAATTACCTATGGAGAATGAACTGAATAATATCCCATAAGAATACTAGTTTATTCAAGTGAGCAATACAGTCATTTTTATACTCTATGGACTATTGCACGATGCTAGAAACTACGTGTCTAAAAGGGTAGTCAAATCACCTATACTTCGAATTTTTCTTAAAAACCTCAGTTTATTCCATCGTTTATGTGTTTTTTATGATTTTTATAGAAAAAAGGGTATTCAGTTACATAAACAGAGTACATTTTGATCTCTGATATCAACTAATTTCGTGACAAAACGACTCGAAAGTCGGCGCGACTCGAGAGCTAAGTTGCCATTTTCAATATCTCAATTTGAATTTTCAAAATGATAATACTATGTATAAGAACATGTAATTCCAGCTTTTTTTTGTATTTTCTGTTAGTTGTAACCTTTATCTGTTTAGGTAATATAAAAAAAACGAAAATAATTTGAAAACTTTATAAAAATAAGGTCAAATATAACATTATGTCAGCAGTTTCATAAACCTGTTTATAAAGTGCCTATAAAAAATTAGGAAAACATGTATTACCAAAAAAATATAGTGAATACTATTCATTAGTTATCTGACTACCAGAAACTATCGACACTTTTATATCCATCATTCAATTATATGCTAATTATCAAGAAAATCTGATTCACGGCGAGCGCGCTCTCCGCGCTCAATATTTCCCGCACGTAGACGTTCGAAGGCGGGGCACGGTTGCGCATACGAAAGGAGTGGAGGTAAGATCCGTACAAGTTTCTTTTGTAATATAAATAATGAGGACGCATCAGTGCTATTGCCCCATAGGATTATGCCGTAATCAAGTCATGCATATGCGTACGTATAGTAGGTGACGAGGGTGGTTTCAACGTTACTATTTTTCTTTTACTTTGCGAAGGGCATATGAAAATTTCGAGTTCCGAACAAATTTTTTGAACGTGATTTCTCCAGTTTAAATTTGTGTCTATATTTTTTCCTAGCAAGGTAAAGGTGTTCATTGCCTCAATTTTTTTTTATACGTATATTCAATTTGAAACTTTATTTTTTGGTATGGGTGAAAAGTCATTAATTTAGTCTTCGAAATATTAATCTCTAGATTATGTTCGTCTAACCAGTTAGTTGTTGTGTTTAGAATGTTGTTTAATTAATTATTAATTTCTGTATTATTTTACATGATACTATGCAACGAGATATCGTCTGCAAATAATATGCATGGTTCTTTTATATTTTCTTTTATATTACGGCTGCGTCTGTCTGTTCGCGATAAACTCAAAAACTACTGAACGGGTTTTTATGCGGTTTTCACGTATAAACAGAGTGATTCATGAGGAAAGTTTAAGTGTATTATTTGTTAACATTTTGTGCTACCCGAGTGAAGCCGGGGCGGATCGCTTGTTAGATAATAATTATATTACTGAATATGTATTAAGAAATAGCACTTACCACTGTGACCGCGGACGAGTAAAAACAAGAGTAAAGAGAATATTACAAACGGTACCACGCGCCACATCGTGTGAGGAGGGCACTATTGTCAACAACTGAAGCAGGCACTGACTGCCTAACACGGCTTACAATTATATACTCGTTAACAATGTAAAACAAATTGCCTTTCATGTATTATATTATATATTATCCTTAATCAATATTTTTAGTACTTAATTAACAGTAAAATTCACAAATACGTGTAAATGGCTCTTATTAAAATGCCCATGACGTATTGCGGTGACCTTAGATAGAGCACAAACCGAAATTGGTATCGTGACTAATATCATGCGATATGTCCGCAACGCGTTTTTATATGGAGACAACCCATGACGACGCCTTTTATTTTATTCCTTTCTAAATTCGTTTTCTGAACTGTCTTCTACGGGGCAATATTTTACTCGATTATATGATTGCAATGTTATCACTATAGCCAGCCATTCTAAAGATAATCCATTAGAGACGTATGTAAAATGTTGACGTGTATTAAAACATTAACAACCTTTTTCCGTGTCTTCTTTACATTATACTAAACATCTTTTGTTTTACTTTTGGTGGTCCTCATTACTAAGAAAAATATTTTTTTAATATTAATTTCGCGGTGCACCACTTTATTTGACCTTATACCATTAGAACCTATTTCAGTAATCTCTCTTCGCCTCCATCCCTCCCCAATTTTAGATGAAGGATTTGATAATTGAGACCTAGCTAAGCGGCTGATCAACGCTCCTCGTGACCAGAGGGCTAGTATTTTCTGTGCACAAAGAATAAGTATTACCATTCAAGGTGGCAATGTTGCCAGTCTTCTCTGCACGTTGCCAATTGACAACGATGCGGAGGAAAATTATAACGCTTTTTAATTTTGTTATTTTATTTTCTCTTTAGTTTATATGTCTTGTAAATAATTTATGTATATATATAGTATGTTAATTATTTGTTTATTTGATGTGCAAAAAATAATATTCGAGATTTTTTTTTTATTTCTTATTTGTCATTTAACGGTCGCTACTAAGATTTCAATTTTAAATAAAAACTCAAATTCTTTAATTTTGGTTCATTATTTCATTAATAATATAATAATAAAATCTTTATTGCCCCACTTATTACAAGTAACATAGTAATAACTGTATTACTGTGTTACATTATAATGATGTGTTTTCCTGTAAAATAATAGGTTATTGTACAGGAAAGAACATCATTATAATGTTTTGCTGGTACTTAAAATAGCCTGTACTACATATAATTACCAGCAACCTTCCAATACACAGATAACCGATCTAATCAATATTAATGAATCCAAAAACATGTACTTTTATTGTCTTATGTTATGGTATGTAACATTCGCGTAATGTTATACATTGAAATTAAACAGTTTATACGGACAAAATCCGTATAAAGTATTTAATTTCAACATGTACTTATAATTAAATTTTTGCGTAACGTATTAATACTGTAATGGTAATAACACGTAAGAAAATAAACTTATATATAAAAATGAAGTTAAATAATATTGTTGATATTAGTAAACCATGCTTGCGAGTGTAAGTATTTAGGTGTTGCGTGTTTGTGTATGCAGTTGAAAGGTGTAAAAGTGTATATGTATGTGGTGTGTATGTTCATTAGTATGAATGTGTGTAATTTTTGCTGTTTTTTTATTGTTATTCCTATTTAAGCTAGTAGATGAAGAAGCTTTTTCGTGTCCTAATAGGATTTTTTAGAAGCCATTCTGTTACCATATTTCACACTCATATCTGTTTTCTGGTCAATATTTAGAACTTGATTAATAACAATAATAATAATAATTTATTTATTGATTACAGTGGTTAAACATGAATACAGTCCATAAAGTACTTAATATAGGTAATATAATATGGGTGCCTGTACTAGGGTAAACCTGTGCCACAGGCGTTAAGGGCACTTACAATGTACTACTAGAAACTAAGTTATATACAGTTAACCATACTTATTATATAAATATATGCAAAAATAGGCCAAGATTATAATTATTATCATGGAGCTTGTTATTACTCATTTAACAACAATCAACAAATCTTCAGTATCCTCATAATTTAAAGTTTGTAAGTACCGACAGACTATCCGCTTAGATCTTATATAACTTAGGTCATATATGGCTGTTTGTTTATTTATTTTGTTATAAAGAAAAGGCCCTACGAAGAAATCTATTTGTAAAAACAAACTTTGATTCAGAAAGTGTGGTACTGACAATTTCATTCCATCTTTTAGTGTAAGTAAGGTTGATGTTATACGTAAGCGTTGCGTGCTGTTTAAGTACGTTGTACATTATAAAAAGCTGTCGGACTGTTAATACATTACAATTTTCATACAAAAGATGTGTGGAAAAGCGGTAGGGTCAGCGGGTTGCTCCTTTTAAAAGCACTCTTTGTGCTCGTTCAATATTTAACATGAAGGATTTTGTGCTACCGCCTCATGAAGTGATGCAATATTGAATTAAAGACTGACACAATGCCTTATAGATCTGTATGATGAGTTTGTGATCTGCAATAAGGCGTAATTTTTTGAAAACAAATTGTAATTTGCGTACTCTGTTAGTTAAAAGCAGTTATATGTTCTTTAAAGGAACTCTCCTTTAAAGAACATATAACTGCTTTAACTGAGTCGTCAAATAAAACACCTAAATATTTAATATTAGTAGTGTTAGAGATAACAGGATAAGTGCAAGCGGTAATTTTATTACAGTAATGTGCATATAAATTAATGTGATTTGGTTGGTGAGGTTGGTGCCTACGCATACAAAATTTAATGAATTTTGTTTTTCAGTGTTTAAGGTGAGCAGGTTATATTGAAGCCATCGCAGTATCATCTGCATATGAAACAAATTTTCCATGATGTAGACTTAGATTACAGAGATCGTTAATGTACACCAAAAAGAGGGTACCTCCGAGAACGATTCCTTGAGGAATGGGGTAAATTCAAATCGGCACTGATGACGTTATCTATCTTGATACATTGGTACCTATCTTGTAGATAGTCTGTGAGAAGCTGTAATTGTGTGCCCCTAATTCCCAGTGCCTCCAATTTTTTAAGAAGCATAGGAACAGACACGGTATCAAATGCCTTCGCCAGATCAAGGAAAATGCCAATTACCTGCCTTAATCTTCCCAAGTTCCTCTGATATATAGCTGGTTACATGATGCACTGCGTCTGCTGTTGATAACTTAGGTCTAAAACCGAATTGCATGTCGGAGAAGAGGGAGTTCTTTTCAATATATGATACTAGTCTTTTATTAATAATTTTCCAGTATTTTGGAGAAAGAATGAGTGGTCACAAGATTTTTATTACCGGATTTATGTATTAGTATTACTATTGCTTTCTTAAGACATTTGGGAAAGATGCCATCCGAGAGCAATTTCGAAAAATATGCTTTAATGGACACACCAGAATGTGCTTACAAGCTTTGAGAATATTAGTGGAGATATTAACCATCCTCCTACTGCACAATTTAAAATTTAATATTAGGTGTTCTACCTCACTTTCATCTGCCTCTAACATGACAAAGGATTTGCCACTTTTAAGATGGGTATAAGGTAGTGAGAAAGTATCGCTTGTGTTTCTACCACATTGATTTTGAACTATTTCAGCTAATGTTTTACCAACGTTTACAAAATACCTATTTATGTTGTTAATAGAGGACCATGGAGAGTTTTGTTTTCAATAAACTCGTATTTGTCTTATTTAGGTTAGATGTGAAAGTAACCTTTTTAACGTATTTCCACTGTTGTTTACTGTTATATGAAGCTTGAAGTAATTGTGATTTTTCATATTCTATTTTTAGGTTTTTCAGTAGATTATTACAGAAATTTCTGTATCTCTTATAAGAAATTTGTAGGATAGAGTTATCGGGACACTGCTTGGCTCTCTTATGTAGTTTGTCGCGGTGTCGTATGCATCGGACTAGGCCCGGGGTTATCCATGGTTTGATATTATAATTTTTCTTACTCAGTTTAGTTACTATCGTGTTGGCTAAAATAGCTTGTTGTACTTTATCAATAACGTACGACATGGAAGTGTTAACGTCAACGCCCAGCGGTATTGTAAACTGGGTTAAAATCGATGTCGCATATATCACGTTCAAGGTTACTTATGTTTATTTTCGACCTTAGTTGCGGGCGATGTATACGCTTAGACTGCGATAATTCAAGTGTAAGTAGAACAGCGCAGTGGTCAGTTATTGATGAGTTAGCGACAAGTGTTAAACACTTCTTCTTATAAAAAATCTGCAAAAACTGTATTGAAGCCCGTGGAGATTGCTCATAGAGCCATACTTAAAGTCGCCACGTTTCGCTCGATCTTATTTCCAACGTCAGAGCTATACAAGTCTTGGAACGTTTTGAATGTACGGCAACAGTATATATTACACACTATTTTACTCCAACATTCCCGAACGCCTTATCGACACATTGCTAAACGTCGAAAAGATAGAATCTGCTCCATTCCTCCTCCACATACATCTTTTGTAAAGAGATTCTCCACCTATCTTGCTCCATTTCTTTATAATAAAATTAACTCAAAATGCCCAGTTTTCGGACTCTCATCCTACAACTGTAAAAAGTCCGTTCGAACATTCCTCTCACAACTTACTTATGATGAAACCGAACTATACCTTACACAGTAAACTCACTCACAGCAACATAACTTTACACACATATACACACCTCACTCTCACAGGCACCAACTTTTTTATCTATGTATAAATAACTAATAATAACTATTACATAAATTTATTCATGTCAAATGTGGCTTAAATTCAATGTAAATGTGTACTCTGTTGATTGTATTATTTGCTAACAATCAGGGGGTTGGCACTGTTACTCCTTAACACAGGCTAACTTGTAGCCTATCTAGGAGAATCAGTACTTCACCCATATTTATTGTACCTACTTAAATTAACAAACCATGTAAGCAACATTTGTCCACTGTACAATCTCATTATTGGAATAAACGTTATTATTATTATTCTCTTTATTTAAATATTTTCAATATATTTTTCATTTTTAAATATACATATTGTAGGGACACATTGTGTATTTTAATATAAGTGTACGATTGTGCAGCGTAAGCATGTGTGTGTAGAGGCGGCTGCGCCCGCCGAGTAAGACAGTCGAGAATAAAGACAGTTTACGTGAACACGTATATTCCTTTCATTTGATAATCCAAAATATAATAGGTAACCCTATATACATTCTATATATTACCTAAAGTGGTGACCCGTGTAAACTGTAATATTTTGGACAATGACTACTCCAGGAGTAATTCCACCAGTAATGCGTGCGGTGGATCCAAAAATTGAGCCACGTGCTGAGGACGTGGCGGCGTTGGCTAGTATAACTGTGTCATCGCGTATACCGGATTTTTGGGCGGACCAACCTCGACTCTGGTTCGTTCAATTTGAAGCGGTTGTGGTAAACCAAAAACTTAGTGACGCTGCAAAACACAGTTTGGTCGTGACGAAGCTGAACAAGAGCGCTATCCAGCAGGTCAGCGATCTTCTTCTAGCACCACCGGAGACGCGCAGATATGACACTTTGAAGGACAGATTGTTGCAAGTCTTTGAAGAATCAGAGACCCGCCAGTTCCAGAAGCTGCTGGGAGAGATGGAGCTTGGGAGCCAAAAGCCGTCGCAACTCCTACGGCGGATGAGGGATTTGGCGCGAGCGAAGATACCAGATCCCACGTTGCAAATTATGTGGAACAGTCATCTGCCGGCAGCTGTGCAAGCTGTGTTAGCGGTCACGGAAGTCAAGGAACTGGACAACTTGGCGGTCGTAGCTGATAAAGTTATGGAGGTGACTCGTCCAGCGGAGATAGCGATGGTGACGCCTAGTTCCAGTCCCAAGGACACCAGTCAAACGCCGGATTTGGTCGCGGCGTTGGAGAAGCTGAGCCTCGAGGTCGCGGAGCTACGGCGCGCTCGGCAACCACAGCGCGGTAGAGACTACGGCAGCAGTTATCGTCGCTCAAGGTCACGCGCGAGAGACGTGAGTAGAGGTCGCAAGGATCCGGAATGGCTGTGCTATTATCACTATAAGTTTAGGTCTAAAGCTACTAAGTGTCTAAAACCGTGCAATTGGAAAGAGCCGAAAATCACCACTCCGTCGGAAAACTAGCGGCGATACAGCCTGTGGCGGAGGTATGTATCAACTCATCCAATCGCCTATGTATTCTAGACCGAAAAAGTGGACTAAAGTTTTTAATAGATACGGGTGCAAACGTTTCGGTTATTCCAGTTTCTAAATTAAGTTTAAAAAAACTCGCGTGTGAGGAATATAAACTATACGCGGCTAATGGGACTGAAATAGAAACGTATGGTGTACGTACCTTAACTTTAGACTTTAGTTTAAGGAGAGCTTTCCGATGGACATTCATAGTGGCGGCTGTTAAACAACCTATAATAGGGGCAGATTTTTTAACCCATTATAAGTTGTTAGTTGACTTAAGCGCGCGTAGATTAGTAGATCAACTTACAAGATTAAATGTTATCGCGTCAGTCGTAAGCCATGGCGAGAGCGAATCGTCGATTAAGACTATAATTAATAACAATATGTGGCATGATATATTAAGTAATTATCCAGATATTACCAGGCCAGTATCATATAAGGACATACCTAAACATACGGTGTGTCATTATATTGAAACTTCTGGGCCCCCAGTATTTGCAAAGGCGAGACCGCTTCCTCCAGATAGATACAAGAAGGTCAAAGCGGAATTTCAAAATATGCTAAATTTAGGTATTTGCCGCCCTTCTAAAAGTCCTTGGGCAAGTCCCTTACACGTAGTGCCCAAGAAAAATGGAGAAATTCGACCTTGCGGGGACTATAGAAGATTGAACGCAATAACGAAGGCCGATCGTTATCCTATCCCACGTATTAACGATTTCAAGTATTTAATCGCCGGGAAAAAGAACATATTTAGTAAGTTAGATTTAAATAGGGCGTATCATTTTATTCCCGTTGCACCGAATGACATAGAAAAAACCGCAATCATAACCCCTTTCGGTTTATTCGAATTCCCGCGAATGACTTTTGGCTTGCGCAACGCAGCACAGTCGTTCCAGAGATTCATGGACACGATAGTGCTACGAGGTTTTGATTTTGTTTATAATTACATAGATGACGTATGTATAGCTAGTAAATCCAAAGAGGAGCATATAGAGCATTTAAATGCGGTTTTTCGAAGGTTCAACGAATATGGTGTCACAATAAATATTTCAAAATGTGTATTTGGAGTGTCAAAATTAAACTTTTTAGGTTATGAAGTGTCAGTGGATGGCGTTCGTCCATTAGACGATAAAGTACAGGCAATTGTAAATTTTCCGAGACCCGAAAATATCGAGCAATTACGTCGTTTTCTCGGTATGGTTAATTTCTACCGTTCGCATATTCCTAAGGCAGTCGATTGCCAGGCAGAATTAAACACGTACTTGCATAACACAAAAAAACGTGACAGAACTTTGATTAAGTGGACTGATAAGGCCATTGAGGCGTTCGAAAAATGTAAGGCAAGCTTAAAAAGCGCCGTTACATTGTCGTATCCATTACCCGATGCTAATTTATCGTTAATGTGTGACGCTTCAAATACTAGTCTAGGTGCGGTCCTGCAACAACAAGTCAAAAACTGTTGGCAGCCCCTAGGATACTATTCTAGAAAGTTAACTCAAACGGAAACGAAATATTCTACGTACGATCGCGAATTGTTAGCAATATTTATGGCCATCAAGCATTTTAAAAATTTAATAGAAGGCCGTAAGTTAACAATATTCACTGACCATAAACCACTTATATACGTATTCACGAAAGTAAACAACGAGAAAGAAAATCCCAGACGAATTCGTCAACTTTCATACATAAGTGAGTTTAGCACAGATATTAGGTACATAAGCGGTAATCAAAACATAGTAGCAGATGCTTTGTCTCGGATAGAGACAATAAGTTGTCCCACGGTACTAGATTATGCAGCATTAGCAGAAAAACAAAGCAGTGACGAGTATCTACAACGAGCGTTGCAAGTGTCGAATAACAACTTGCAGTTCAGGCAATTTTTCATACCGGACTGTGGGAAACAAATTTATTGTGAGGTCTCATCAAATAAAATCAGACCTTATTTAACTGAAAATTTTAGAATAACAGCCTTTCACTCAGTACACGATCTCAGTCATCCTGGCATTAAATGTACCAAAAAGATGGTAAAGCAAAAGTTTTTTTGGCCAAATATGGATCGTGATGTTACCAAATGGGCTAGAGCATGTCCTAAGTGTCAAAAGGTAAAGATAAACCGACATACTATATCGGGGGTAGGTAATTTTGAGCGTGTTGACCGTTTTCAACACATACATATTGACATAGTCGGACCTCTAGCGATCTCACCCGATGGTTATAAATATTGCATAACGATTATCGACCGTACTACGGGTTGGCCTGAAGCTGTGCCGGTCCAAAATATCACAGCGGAAACCGTAGCTAGAGTAGTATTCGAATGTTGGATCTCTCGTTTTGGGTGCCCTTCTAAGCTTACAAGCGACCAGGGTAGGCAATTCGAGAGCGATCTATTTAACAACCTTATGAAGTATTTGGGTATACATAAATTACGAACGACCCCTTATCATCCACAAAGCAACGGCATGATTGAACGTTGGCATAGAGCACTAAAAGCGGCTCTTATGGCACGTTTACAATGCAACAAATCTTGGGTTGACGAACTTCCGATCGCGTTGTTGGGCTTGCGCGCAGCCGTCAGAAGCGATAGCGGCGTAAGCGCAGCGGAATTAACGTACGGTAAACCTATTCGATTACCGGGTGACTTTTATGAGGAAACAAAAATACGCATGTCGGATTCGGAATATTTACAGTTGCTTAGGGATGCCATAAGTAAATTAAAACCACGGCCAGCGAGTCATAGTAATTCACGGTCGTTATTTGTTTCTACTGACCTAAATACGTGTAAAAGCGTGTTTGTTAGGAATGATATTATGCGAAAGTCACTGCAGCCACCCTATGACGGTCCATATAACGTCGTAAAGCGACAAGGAAAGACTTTTATTATTAAGATAGGTGATAAGCAAACATGTATTTCTATAGACCGACTCAAACCGGCATATATAATAGATAGTGATAAAAGTGATGATAATTTTAGTTCTAACTCAAATGTAATAAAGAACATTAATTTTAATTCAGATCGTAATGAGGCCACTTCTAGCAAAGTTTTATATCATAAAACGACGCGAAGCGGCCGCGTTATCAAAACACCGGTACGTTTTGCATGATGTGCAGTATTAGTATAATGACGCAAATAGACTTTTGTATAAACACTATTGCGACACGATGTTGCGAGATAAGCAGTAACATGCAATTAGGTATGAATTTTGTAACTATTATAATTTTAATATTAAAACTCAGCATTAGGTAAATTAGCAAGTAAGCATATGTATTAAGCAATGTTTGTTTCAATTGAACCATTTATAAATATTAGGTATTACTGGTATCAAATTTTATTTTATATTCATTCTTACAAGTTCTCTCATTAAGTACGCATCGGTATAAAGACAATGGGCTCCTCACAAACCAAGGAAGAGCACAATACCAGTAATAGTTTAATTGCGCAGAGTGTAACCAATAATAGCTTCAATCAGAAATTGGACAATGTTGTCTGGGTAGTATTAGCACTGACTGCTATGTTCTCCATTGCCATGGGATGCATGGCGTGGCGTCGCTGTAAGAAAGCAGCGAGGGCATGGGTGTGCAAGCAGCACGTAAGTGGTAACCCAAATGTGGTCGCTGTGCAAGCGGTACCGCAGCAACAGGCGGCAGCCACCGGTGCATATATGTAGTGAAGTTTGTTCCGTGCAATTATGTGTTTATTGTGTTTCCTTTCATTTTCAAAAAGGGGGAATGGTGTAGGGACACATTGTGTATTTTAATATAAGTGTACGATTGTGCAGCGTAAGCATGTGTGTGTAGAGGCGGCTGCGCCCGCCGAGTAAGACAGTCGAGAATAAAGACAGTTTACGTGAACACGTATATTCCTTTCATTTGATAATCCAAAATATAATAGGTAACCCTATATACATTCTATATATTACCTAAACATATATCTATAAAAATACATTTAAAAATATAAAATATATGGTACCCCACCGGCATCGGGAACAGGGTCCAAGCTGCCGGTGGTTAGGATTCCAGAGATAGGAACCTCCTCACAATGCGTGCTGTATCTAAAAGCACTGCCTTCTGCATCAAACCCTTGATCCAAGCACCCAACGCGAGCCTCTTTAGATGGTGATCGAGGCTCTTGGCTATTAGACCATTGACAGATATGACTATCGGCACAATGATTGCCGAATCAACATCCCACATGTCGACAACCTCGCGAGCCAAATCAAGATATTTAATTTGCTTATCTTTTTCAGATTTTGCGAGATTGCCATCATGCGGAATGGTGACATCGATAATCAATGCGCGGCGCTCTGATCGATCTATCACCACAATGTCAGGTTTGTTGGCCACAACAGTCCTGTCTGTGATGATAGTTCGATCCCAGTACAACGTGACATGACCATTTTCGAGAACTGATTCAGCTACATACCTGTAGTACGGCACTTCAACATCTACAAGTTTGTATTTCAGAGCAAGTTGCTGGTGAATAATCCTGGCTACTTGGTTATGTCTGTGCAAGTACTCGCCGTTAGCAAGACGAGAACAACCGGAAACTATATGCCTTAGGGACTCACCAGGTAGGTGGCACGCCCGACAAATGTCAACCGTACCATCCCTCAAGATATATCTCCGGTAGTTATTCGTCTTGATAACTTCGTCCGCAATAGCACAGACAAACCCTTCGGTTTCCCCAAAGAGGTCACCGAAACGTAGCCAGTTCACGGAGGCTAACAGGTCTACATCAGCTCCATATAGAGCCTTGTAGAACCTACCGTGAAGCTCCTTGCTCTGCCATATATCCCTGCGATCGTTAGTGCTAAGTACTACAGGCTTGCGCCAGTTCTCTTTAGCCAAACTGAGCGGGGTGAGTCCGATGTCTACAGCAACTACATCCCGATGCATACCCACGTCTGCCTGAGGAAAGTATTCTCTGAGGTTGCATACCTCGCGGTTATGAAGGGCCTTGGCATTCAGAAAGCCTCGGCCTCCACATTTCCGCGGGATATACAGTCTCATCACAGACGAACGTGGGTGATGCATACGGTATGCCGTCAAGAGTGTACGGACCCGCCGGTCCAGGGCATCCAGTTCAGTCTGAGTCCACTTAAGTATGCCAAAGGAGTACATGAGCACCGGCATGACCCAACCGTTACAAGCGCGCACCTTGTTGCCACCTGATAAAAGACTATTTAAAACTTTTTTCAGGCGACCAAAGAAACGCTCCTGCAACGATTGCTTCATGTCAGCCTCATTGATACTTAACGCCTGTGACATACCCAAGTACTTGTAAGTATCGGTTACAAGAAGTGATCGTAGGTTAATGGAATCCGAAAGTTGTGTTCCTTCGGATTCCACTATCCTGCCTTGCTTTACATGGATGACAGCACATTTGTCCACACCAAAATCCATACTGATAGACTTACTAAAAGTTTCAGTTACTTTAAGTAAATCCATCAACTGTAATTTAGTGTGGGCAAACAACTTTAAGTCATCCATATACAACAAGTGGGATATCACTCCACCACCTCTATGTAACCTGTAACCTAGCCCTGAACCCTCTAGTAATGTACTAAGAGGATTCAATGCTAGGCAGAACCAAAGAGGACTCAGGCTGTCGCCCTGAAATATACCCCGCTTAATTGTTATAAATTCGCCATTCCCAGGGATCTGTCGACATCCTGGATAGCTAAGAACCGTTTTCCATTGCCCCATGCATGACTTCAAAAAGGTGCGCAGAGTTGCATTTACTTTATACAACTCTAACACCCTCAAAAGCCACGCATGAGGCACCGAATCATACGCTTTCTTATAATCTATCCAACATGCCGCCATATCCCTTTGTTTACGGCGAACCTGTTGGCTAATGGCCATATCAATGAGGAGGAGCTCCTTAGTACCACGAGCCCCCCTCTTACATCCATTCTGAGAAGCTGACATTATTGAATTTGTATCAATATGTTTAGATACCTTGGCTCTCAAAATAGATGTAAGAAGCTTATAGATCGATGGCAAACATGTTATCGGTCTATAATTGCCGGGCTCGTTGGTACTACCTGTTTTATGGAGTAAGTGGGTTATTCCCGTGGTCATAAAATCTGGTAACGATCCAGATTCTAGGGCAGATTGAAACTGAGCAGCCAAACAAGCATGTGAGCTACGCAGCCATTTCAGCCAGAAATTGTGCAGTCCGTCCGGTCCTGGCGATTTCCAATTTGATAAGGATCGGACCGCACTAATTACATCCTGGCTATCAATGACCACATTTTCCATTTCTGGAATAAGCTCACTTGCTCGCTTGACCTCCCGCATCCATTCCCCCTCAGTGTGGCCGACGGGTACCGACCAGATGTTCCTCCAAAACGTATTTGTAGCATCAGCATCTGGTAGCCCCACATCGGCCACACATTGATCTGGTCGTTCCCAGGTTCTATAAACCCATCTTTGGTCACTTTGAAACGTGCGGTTGATGACATACCGGTGCACGCGTTTTTTGTATCTGCGCAGTCGATTTGCCCATGCATAGACTTTCTGCTTCAGGAAGTCAATGCGCTCTGTGGCCCGAGATACGTATTCATGAGGACTGACACCAGTCCCCAGAAAAGCCCGGCCCACATAGCGCATTACCCTGGGCCGTGTGTTCCCTGCCCTGAAGCAGATCAGCTTACCGATGAGTGTCCTTGCCTCAGCAATACGCCGTTCAATCCTGCACTGCCAGGCCGGGGTGACAGATGTTTGTCGTATAGCAGGGACATGTGTGGGTAACTTGATGCCCGCTATACGACTTGCCGCCACAGCAGCACAGTACAGGATCGAATGAGTATCGGCGAGATTCTCGCTATTATCTAAATAACTAGATAATAGCGAGTCCAGGACACTCACCAATGCTATATTTTTTCTATGCATAGGTAACCGAGGCAGACGGGGCCGAATCGTAAATTGCATGTACTGGTATTCCTGAATCGCACTTTCCAAAGCATCCTTTACCTCCTCCTTGTACTGAATACTTACATCATTTGTCATGTCATCCACCTCCATGCTGGCACTATTGCCCGTCCGCGTCGCACCAGGTGATAATTGCGTAACTGCGGGTTGGATGCGAATGGCATGGCTCGTAGGCAAGTATTCTGAGCGTAGCCTATCGAGCACGGTATCATCCAACTGTCGACTGCGTTGGATAACCCGCACTTGATCCGATAATCGCTGTGCTGAAACGTTGACGCTTGGTTCAAAGGCCTGAAACAGAACAAGCATGCGGCTGCGATACGCAGTGAGGTTAGTTCCTCCCTCTGTAGCCCCAAAATATGCCCGCATGACGTTTTCATTAATGGATTGAGTCCATCGCATGCGGCGCACATCACCACCGGCAGCGGGGGCCCGGTTCGAGGTCGGTGGGCCTCGGGGTCCCAAGCGGGTCGGTGGCCGGCCTCTTCCCCGCCGACGTGCAGGTGACGGTGACGAAGGCGGAGAGAAATATTCGTCGCTCGAGCTCGACGCAACTGCAGCGGCCGGTGATTCTGATCGATGTACCGACGGCTGCGAGGCGGAGCTAAGCGACGAACCCGGAGGTGGTAGCGGTGCGGCTCTAGATCTGGCTCTTGTTAACATCTTGTATTTTAATAAACTTAAATTCAGTCTCTGTGAAAATTTTCATTTTTGACGTTGTCATTTTATTTGTAATATTTAATACTGATGAATATTTGATTTTATGCCTGTAATTTTTTATGTTTATTGTGCAAAGCGTCTTATTGTTTTTATATGATTTGAAAATAAATGGTTTATATCAAAAATAAACTTTAAACTGAAAATAAAATATTTTTCTCTAAAAATACATAGACGTTTCTTAGTGTTGCCAGATTATTATAAGATTATTATTATTATTATTATTATTATAAGTACTAAGAATATTTTGGGTTAGTACCGTTAATGGGTTGTCATAATCGGAAAAGAAATGTCTGCAATTTCCAGTGTCACATAATTTCGATTCATAAATGTGATTATTGTCTATATCATTAATTAAATGTTCAGCCAAAGATTTAAAACTAAAGTGATTAATCAAAAATACCCTAAAAGTTAGCTCCAAATAAGAAATAAAAAAGGCGGCGCTCTTAGGTTTCAGCTATTTTCTTCACCGGGCATTCGAGATCACCTGTTTTGTGGCTGCTAGGTTTTTTGAAACGCAAGCATGTTGCACATTTCGGTGAATCGGACTTCTTAGTCCATTCACTGACCTGGTGTCCTAGTTCACCGCAATGTCCATACGTGTAGATGGTCTCACGGCAGGTCTTTGCGGCATGTCCGTACTGTTGGCATTTGAAACACCTGGTCACAAGGGTGAAGTCACGAACTGGGCAAAATGTCCAATTGATAAATACCCGATCCTGATTGATAAGGGCTTTCCTTATGCTAGGTGGAACTTCTATAATAAAGTTGCATGTTTTTTCCTCTTTTTTCCTGATTTGTGGCTGAGTTTTATAGAGGACAAAAATGTTTCACGGTTTAGATTAGGGAGCTTGTCAGCTATATTTTGCTCATATATGCAATCGTAAACTTCTTTATCACTAAGGGCAGATGGGACTCCCAAAATTATTATTCTTGGTCTTCTTTTGATTGTGCCCTCCATCTTCAGTCCGACACTACTCAGTCGGGCTGATTATCTCAACTTTTCAATATCGTCCTTTGCTTCAGTGCTTATAATGACGCCTCCGTTCTTGGTCTTACGCAATCCCCTCACATGCAATTTCATCTGCTCAGGACATATCTTCTGCACCAATGATTTTGTGTCGCCACTAGATTTTAATTTATCACTCGGATAAATTGCGATAGAGCTCAAATTTTTAGGGCGCACTGGAATATTTAAATATATTTTGGCTAAAGGAGACGGGCTATAGTTTGTCAGGCCCATCGCGGACAAGAGTGAAAATGTAATCAAATTACTGCTAAAAACATACAAATGACATATGTAAAGAAAAAAGTATATTAATGGTGGTATTAAGGAGATATTTGAGTATATATGTATAATTCTAGGTTATAATAATGACACCATTTTGTAGGTAAGAAAATTGTAGGTACATATTTGTTTATGGTTTATATAATTATAATAAGTAAATCATATATTTTTTTATAGATAAAAATATTTTAGGTTTAAATAGTAATATTCATAAATACTATTTTATTGCTCTTTGATTAGTAACTTGCGTGGAAAAAATGAGGCTCAGCCCGTAGTGACTGTAATTAATATCTTGAGACAATTTACACAAATATCCAATAACAACAAAGCCAGGTCAATCGAAGATGCAGTTTCAGAATCCAAATAAATAGCCAGGTCACAAATAAATTACAGTCACAAAAATAAGTACTAGTTTATTAACTTTCACTGCGCACTAGTGCAAAGTCAACACCACTGAGTAGAGTAACTAAACCAAAAGGAAGTCAACACGAATGCAACAACGCGTGCTGGGCTCAGATGCCATCCTTACACGGTGGAGTCGACTAGAGTGCGTACCAACAAGTTTGGGTCCTCATACCTCTGCCGAACGATCAAAGCATGGAAACCTCTGCCAAGGCACGTGTTTCCTTCTTCCTTCAATCCTGGGTCCTTTAAGGCCAGGTATTCCCAATTTTACATAACTTTGATTCAATATTAAACACATAAATAGTGATTGTTTAAAGCCAAAAAAAATATATATTATAGTTTACTATATGTACTTTGATAATTTGTGGTTCAAAACATGATAACAAAAATTTAACTCGGTCAAAAAAATCCGAAGAGTAGGCTAAATCGACAATTTTTTTATGTTTTTCTTATTGTTCTTGAAGCTTATCAAAGTTTTACTTCTAAAAACCATATCTACTCAAAGTTAATAACATATAGAACAATTATTTGTGGTTACATTTTTCAAAATAATTTAATACCTTTAATAATAAAATATTATATAATACAGCGGCTTGCGTACGTGATTTCAGTCGCCCGCCAGGCCTTTTAACTACAACAACAACAATTTTATTTATTTACAAAGGTACTTATTATAGTTTATGGATTGTGAGGTTTTTCAATTTGCCCTACGGCGACCTTTACCTTCGAAACTTGTCCATCATGTCTATAAGAAATGGCAATATGAGAGCGCCTTTTACCTCATTGTAAGTACCTACTACTATAATAACAATAGAAGTGCGCCGCGCCATCTGCGCCGCCGCTGCGCTACCGCACCTGTGTGCTTTGTTATTTCTTCGTTTTATTTATGTCTGTATCGTTCTACGGATATACCTACCGATTCCTAGTACAACATAAAAACATTGTATTACTTAGTCGACTTATGTAATCAGTTTTTACCAATGATTGTTATAAAGTTCATTATTTTACACATTTTGTTTTACCTATACATATTACACAGTGAAGTTATAACAGTGGGATAACTTGATAATAAAAATATATTCTTCATGCACATTTTTTATTGTTGCAGTGCATCAAAACCACGGTTCAAAGGAATGTATGCGTCCAAAAAAAACATTAATGTAAAGTAAGTATATATAGTATGTTTATATTGCGGACGATTGCGGTACTCAGGTTCTTTAACGCCAGTGGCACAGGTTTACCCTAGTACAGGCACCCATATTATATTATCTATATTAAGTACTTTATGGACTGTATTCATGTTTTACCACTGTAATCAATAAATAAATTATTATTATTATTAGGTACCACAAATAAAATGTTACCGGCTCCAATCTCCATTCAACGAGCGAAAAGACACACATAGACACGTGTTTCTTAGTTTGAGGCCGCCGTGTGCGTAGCGTACGGAGATTTCGCGTCTATGTGTGCGCGTTTAGAGCCCGCCTTTTGTGTACCCTACTAAAATGTATAAGGATACATTACTTTATCAATGAGTTTGAGTGACAAATAGGAATCGATTTTATTTTATGTTTCGGAAATCTTATTATTATGGTCTTTATTTTAGAAACAACGAAACAATGACGAGCACCAGTGCAAGTGGATTTGATAACACCGACAACTCTCTTGTGAAACTCGATTCTGTTGATGCGCAACCTAGTGAGACTGCTGTGTAAGTATTTATGTATTTAGTAGTAATAATAAAATTCCTTTTTCCATAATTTTCCTTATGTAATAGTCATCAAGTATAAATAAATGAATTAACAGTAACAAAGTAACAGTAAAAAAACTAAAGAAAATATATGTGTGTGTAATAAAAATAAATCAAGCTTTCAAGTGATATCCCTGTATTAATGTAGAGTTGCTAGTCTAAAGTCAACCTGTGCGTTGTATCATATAAAAGTCTAATTGTTTTTCATTCATTGTTACAGTGGAATGGAAGATATTCAAAATTCATTTATTGTGGAAGAGGAGGCTTCAAATCAAGACGATTTTCATCCTGTTACAGGACGACGAATCGTTGATATAAATTTTCTTCTAAGAGAACTGCAAGAAAAAGGGCGCCATAGTAATTTATTTGATTGCACGATGAGCAATTTTCGTTTTATTAGCGAAAGAAGTTTGGGGCTTATATCTGTTTTTAAATTTCAATGCAACATGTGCCAAGAAACTTGTCTAGTCCAATCTGAAGATTACAAGAATCCGCAGCAAGTCAATTTAAACATAGCTGCAACAACGGGGATCATAGCTTCCGGGATTGGATATTCACAATTTGAGGAATTATGTTCTTCCATGAATATACGTGTATTTTCTTCAAAATATTATTTGAAATTGCAAAAGGATGTTTATTCGAAATGGGAGAAAACTGCAAGGGAGTCTTTGGCGGCAGCTGCTGCAAAAGAAAAAGAAATAGCGCTTGCAGAAGGAGGAATAAAAAACGGTTACCCCGTCATTGACGTATATGTTGACGGCTCATGGTGTACTAGGTCTTACGGAACAAATTATAAATCTACATCGGGTACTGCAGCAATAATTGGCAGAAAGACTGGCCAAGTTCTTTACCTTGGAGTAAAAAATAAATATTGCTTGGTGTGTGCCAGAGCCGCAAACAGATCGGTCGATCCAAAACAGCACACCTGTTTTAAAAATTTTAAAGGTTCTTCGAGCTCAATGGAAACTGAGATTATAGTCGAAGGGTTTAAATCCTCGATTGCAATGTATGGACTTATTTACGGCAGGATGATAGGAGATGGTGATGCTTCAACCTACGCTAAAATTCTCAACGCCAAACCGTACGAAAGCCAGAATCAGACGGTCGAAAAAATCGAGTGCCGAAATCATATCTTGCGTAATTTTTGCAAAAAGTTACGTGGGCTTACCACAGAAACTAAATATACGTTGGCACATCGGAAAATGCTAACCAATTTGAAAATTATGTTAATGCGAAAAGCAATTGTAAATTCCATTAAATATCATAAAGTTTCCGGGAGCCCTAGGCATGTAGCTATATCGGTACTACATAATGATATAATTATATATATAATTACATATAAATGTTAGGTTGTCTACGTATTATAATAAAACAAGTAGACAATTTAATAAAATAAGTTGACCTACTGCGTACACGACACGCTTACCTGTACTGTGACACTTCGCTCAGCTTTGGGTTCATATAAGTTCACGCCAGCGACTCGTGCGCACGGCTCGCTTCGCGTAAAGTATGGTAGCGTTAAATACCTACTTTGCTTGGTCTACCTGGCCTTAAGCGGGGCGTGAAAAAGCACCTTCTAATGCCGTCAAAGTAGAGACCTCAACATCGCCTCGGCTGCTATGAGGACGATGTGGAGGCCACTGCTCTTAGACCACACGACTGCTTACCATCAGGCGGAGTGTGGTCATTTTGAGGAGCAAAAAAAAAACTTGTTGCTATTTTTGACAGCTTTATTGTTCGTTATTGCCATTCCGTTTCTGTTATTGAATATAAGCCTTTTGATCTAACATAAAAATAAAATAATATTAGAAGAAGCGCACGTATAAACATAAACTCAAACGCCAGTAATTATAGTTAAACATACCTTACCGTGATTGATATTTATTTAAACTATTATAACTGTTCAAACTGACAATCGAGACCATGTATTGTATATTAAAAACATTAATTTAAAAATAATAAATAGTGCCGTTATCTATTTTTAAGGCTGGCAACATTAGAAACTCGAAATAGCAACTGTTTCCAGTTTTACAGTACGTTTATTACCTTTTTTCGTGATATTTATATTTAAACCATAGATTTTTCTGTTTACGGTAATTAAAAATCAATAAAAATATGTACATTTTTTATGTATACATTTAACTTTTGTCCGTTGTTTTTGTGAGGGCCGAAATTCGCCGATGTCCTTTCACGATATCAGCAAAGGACACATTTTCTACGACTGGTTTCGTGCAGCTTTTCTGTTTTCTTAATCGAATTTTTAAAGTCATCAAGCATTCCGTCAGCTCTTGTTTTTCTTTTAAGGTATCGTAAGAGGTGCTGATCATTATAGCATTTTGTTTTAACGACTGATAATGTACTGCCATTTGGGAAACCCCACTTCCAATTTGCCGCGCTAAGGTGTTAATCCAAAATTTTTGGTCAGAATTAAGCTTCCCCTCTGCAGCAATAGTACATACCTTATTCAGACATTTTTCAGTTGAGGACATACAAAATTTTATGTCACTGTTGGTCAGGGCTTCCACGGTATGATCAGCGGCATGATCTTGCAGTTGAGGACTGCTGGCAGGACTGCGTGATGTTTTCGCACTCCGATTGAAAGGGCTATTTTCAATATTATCCATGATGTCACTCAGATATTATACATACTATCGTTGTCTTATGTTTACGCGAATGTTATACATTGAAATTAAACACTTTATACGGATTTTGTCGCGTTGTTTACTTTACTTTAAAACACTGTTATTACCTAATTTTGAAAACTCTAAGACATTATTGAACTTTACTACTATTTAAGCTATATATTTTTTAATTAAAACTCTTTATATTTAAGTTTACACTTTCCCCGACGTTTCGGTTGCTTTTCAGCAGCCATGGTTACGGGGAGAGTGTAAACCTAAATATAAATACTTTTAATTTTATATGCATAAAAATTAGTAAAATTCAATAGTAGTAGTAGTGTAACAGTTTTCAAAATTATATAATAGATACAGTGTTAAATAAACAACGCGATAAAATCCGTATATAGTAGGTTAATTTCAATTAATAACATTCGCGTAAACAGAAAAAAATATTCCGTATAAAGTGTTTAATTTCAATATTATCGTGTATAAGTGTAATTTGGTCACAGAATTAAATGATATTTTAACATGTAAATAATATAATTGTAATGCAGGCACATCTGTTTGCTTCAAGCTCACAATGTAATTATCCTTTCCTTTTTTTTTATTACCTTTAGCATAAATGAAACGTCCCAGGAAGCAATAAAATCGTTCACTAAAGGATGTTCTAAGAACGTCAAAACCTACGTGTTTAAACCTACGTGTTTTAGTTTGCGAAGATGAAGAAGCATGGTCCGATTTATAAACACTTGAATGATGTTTCAAAACTATCTGGAGAATGAAAAATTGACGCACTGTTTGAACTTCGCAGTATTGGTATAGCTCTTTTGTAGGAAAGCGATACGGTTTAAAGGTGCATACTTTCATTACTGCCCTTTGTGCGCGTTCTAAATTGATTAATGTTGACTTACAAGCCCCATCCCACGATAAAATATAATACCTAACAGGGGTTGGCACAAGGGAAAATACACCATTTTAAGGATTGCTGGTTGGGCAACATATCTGAGGTATCGGCAAACAAAAATGAGTATTTCTTTCTTTTCGTGTGGTTAGTGGCCAACCTGTTGTCAAGTTGTTCAAGCTGTAGGCTTATGACATAGCTTAATGACTGCTGTAAATTTGGTAACAACCGGGACAAACTTTTTACGGGCCCTCCGAAGCGCAGAGAAGCTCAGATGAAATACCACTAAGCGGTCACCTATCTATAGACTGATCACACCCCACGTTGCTTAACCTCGCTAATCGTTTACCAATCAGTGAGTGCAATTAGCTATGAGCGCTACAAACATGAGTTTGCGAATCCTACCCGTTAGTATTTCAATATGTGGCAGGAAGATAATTTCTCGTCAATAATCACGCTCTCATATTTGGCGCTAGCAGTATATTTAATATGGAGCACTTGCATGTCAGGGCACAGTCAGTTCAATGGTTATGAGCGGTGATAGATCTATTTATATTTAAGTCATTAGATTTTTTTTATATAGAATTTAATGTATTATGTTAATTTTTATTGGTCCACGGACGTTGGTACTTGTGATTGCGGTCTGTGTTTGATATCGTATTAAAAATAAATTACTTGTGTTTTGGAAGGACATTACAGTTTAATTTATAGACAGCGGTGTACTAAAAACCATAAAGTGTTTACAGTGAGTTTAATCACGTAATACATACAATAAACTTAAAAATAATTCTTATAAACTAAAATACATTATAGACTACCCTTACCTTAATAATATAACAGTAATCATAAAAAATATACATTATTAGTGAGTCCTTATATTTAGTGTTTAGTGTCGTGTCGGTATCAAATACTTTTAAACTTCGCGCTTCCGCTGAAAACTGTACAGCCTGCCAAACAGCCTTATTAATTTTTAATAAGCGAAGCGCCATCTCTGCGTGACTATAAGAACTAGTTACACACGCAGTCCACTTAAGACGCACCAACTCGTATCGATTTATTTTCGCAGACACAGCGCCATCTCTGCGTCAGTGTATGAGCTATACAACTAAATGGCGGCGATCGGGTCACGTCACACGCCGACTGCGGCGCGGCCTCACCACCACCGACCTAGAGCTCGAAGGACAGCCACTAACAGTATACGTTAATGAGCGTCTAACACGTACCAACGGGAGGCTCTTTCACATCCTGCGAGAGGCCGGGAGAGGTCTACATTATAAATATGTATGGACTAGAGAGGGGCGTATATTTGTGAAGCAGCAAGATGGCATACTCACTCAACGCATTCGTTCTGGGCCTGAGGTACAGCGAATTTTTGGAACAAGAACGGTTTAGATATTATTTCTTTGTGTGTCAATTTCTCTTTACTTACTTATGAATGTGGTTTGATTGCCTATATTGTACATTCATCAAATTTTGTTGAAATATCTAAGTGCTGTCTACAGAAGAGGTTTAACTCTGCATTTTTTGTTTTCAGTTGGTCCCCTGTTATAAATGTTTGTACGCGTTGTATATATGCTAACGTTCATAACAACTATAGTAGGTACTATTTATTTCATATATATATTTTTTATTACTTCTTATTATTATATATTTATACAACATTTAAATTTAATCTATATGTGTATCTATTGTGGTGCATCTTGGCAGTAGTAATATTACCAAATGACTAAGAAGTTATTTAAAATTGGGTACTCACCATGATGAGTTTGTGGCTACAATGGAGCGTCATGACGTCAGTGTTGTGGCTATAAATGAGACTTGGTTGAGACAAAGCGAGGAGGGCCGTACGCCTGTTGTACCTGGCAATCGGCTACGGCATGTACAACACCCTATATGCGTGCGCGGCGACCGCGGTGAAGTCGTTGGATTTTATATTAAGCGAGGTATTAACGTGCGTTCTCATTCACATCCAATAGACTTACAACGTAGTGTTACCAAGCAAATGTGGCTTATCCTAAATGTCAATGGCAATAAACTTGCTGTCGGTACAGCATACAGACCCCAGGCAGGATGACATGATGGCAGGATGTAGATTCATTCTTGGACGCCTTAACGACTTCTATAAATTCATCATCTTTTTGTACATATACGGTGCTATTGGGTGATTTTAATATTAACTGTCTAAATCAAACTGACAACAACAAAAAAATTAGACACATTTTTAAAATGTTTAAATCTAACGCAAAATGTTACCTCAGCTACACATTTTACAGATCACAGTCAGACTCTTATTGACTTTATATGTACCGAGGCTAAGGTGAATAATATTAATGTAGAACCTATATGTGCACTTGGAGGGCATGCTTTTATATCTGCGACTTTTCTCCTTGAAAGAGACAATGTTCCACCTATTACCTTAAGAAAAAGAAACCTCGTTGCTGTTTCATTAGCTGATTTAAATAATTGCCTTGACTCTGCAGACTGGAGCATGCCTACACTGTCTCATGATGTAAATAGCATGGTAGTCTTTTTAAGCGTTAATCTGATAACCACTTTTAACAAATTAGCCCCTATTATAATTTATACAGTTAAGGAGAGGTCTTACCCATGGATTACGGATACAATAAAATTAATGATGAGCTTGCGTAACCGTGTCGAATATTTAAAAACTAAATCCCAAATTAAGTATAATTATATTAAATATAAAGAATTAAAACAACTTATAAATAAATCACTGTATTATGAAAAAACTGCTTACTTTAAGTATAATATAAACAATAACAAAATATCCCCAACGGTTGTGGAATACTTAAAAAATACTGTACTGCCACTTACAAGTACAACTGATTTACTATCGCATTTTAAAGATCCCAACCAATTAAATACATATTTTTTAAACGTCCCTTCTAGCATAACGATGCAGATTTCTTATTTAACATATTATGAGTTTAATAGATTTAGTCAGACTGTATTCTCGTTAAAAACAGTGAGAAAAGAGAATATTGCAAAAATAGTTTCGACATTAAGTTCTAATGCTAAGGGTTGTGACCAAATCACTTTTGACATATTTGTATTAAGTCTACCCTAGACACTGGAACTTCTTACATCTATTATAAACACGTCGATAACAACATCCGCATTTCCTTATATCTGGAAAAGGGCCATTGTTCGTCCCATATCCAAAATAATAAATCTCGTTGATATAAAAGATTTAAGACTGATCAGCATCTTGCCGTTTCTATCCAAGGTGCTAGAAAAGGTAGTCAATACACAACTCACCAAAAATCTCGAAGGTAGCAATATCCTGCCAGAGACTCAATGTGGATTTAGGAGTGGTCGTGGTACTGCTATGGCATTGCTAGATGTGACAAACAATATATTAACCGCCCCAGATACGGGAATGTGTACATTACTGGTTCTGTTGGACTATTCCAGAGCTTTTGATTCTATGAATTTATCACTTCTGATTTCTAAGATGGCGTACTAAGGGTTCGATTCCGACACGATAAAATGGTTCAATAGCTATCTGAGCAATCATTACCAGCTTGTGGAAATCAGGGACGTAAATGGAACCTGCTCCAGGTGTACCTCAAGGATCAATGTTGGAGCCTTCTTTATTCAGCTTATACAGCCCGGACATAACAAAGGCGATTCAGAATTGTAGATTTCATATATATGCTGACGACATACAAATATATCTGTCTTTAAACCTCAGGATTATGTGAATGCGATTACTGCCAGAAGACCTCACAAGAATAGTCAAGTGGTCGAATCATCATTCAGTCACACTTAATCGTAAAAAAACAAAATATATGATTCTTGGAAACAATAGTAAATTAGATAATTTGCTACAGTCGTCGGGAGTACACGTGACGGTGATGTGAGAACAAATAGAACGAGTGAGTGAGGCTCCTAACCTGGGTCTGTTAATAGACGAAGGCTTGAGGTTTGAAAGCCATATCTCGAATTGTGTGAAAAATTGTTTCTACCGTTTGAAAATGCTATATAAATGACATTCTTACTTGAGCCAGGAATTAAGAATTCAATTAGTAGAATCTATAGTTTTATGAAAATTCAATTACGCAGACACAGTTTTCGGTCCCAGGCTGTTAGCAAGCACTGGAAAACTTTTACAAAGAGTTCAAAACGCTTGTGCTTTAACATACCTCCGAGAACCCATGTAAATACCCTTCTTAAATAATCACCTTATGTTGAAAATTAAATTGAGTCATAAATTACATCTTGCTTCTCTTCTGTTCGACGTAATTGTACTGTCTGTATTTTCAGAAGGACTTAGACAGACTGGCTGCCTATTGTATTGACAATAAACTGCAACTTAGTATCCCCAAATGTAATTATATCCATTTCACTAAGAATAATTCCATCGTCAACTTTAATTATAAACTTAACTGTATACCTTTAAATAATGTTTCTATAGTAAAGGATCTGGGTATTCTCTTTGATGCTAAGATGTCCTTAAACCAGCATATAGAAACCATAATCAATAGTGCCTTTAAGATGTATGGATTCGTGATGAGATCTTCCACTGAATTTAAGCGTATCTCAACCTATCTCTATTTGTACAAGACGCTCATACGCTCTCAGCTAGAATATGCGGTCCCTATTTGGAACCCCTTTTACGAAAAGTACGTGGTTGCAATAGAGAAGGTGCAAAAAAAATATCTCCGTGCCATGTACTACAGATGTAACAGGACTAAAACATACCTATCATACTCCCAACTTCTTGATAAGTACAAGCTTGTCAGCTTGGAGAACCGGCGCAAATATCTTGAGGCCAATGTTCTTCATGACATCGTCCATAATCGCTTTGATGCCATCGATTTGACCAGTAAGGTGTGCTATTCTGTCCCCCGAACAGTTCAAGTGCGTCAGGTCCGTCCACGTACTCTGTTCGCCTTAAACTCTTGTCGTACGAACTCTGGCTTACGTAGCCCTATTTATAGAATGTTGGAATCATATAACTCAAATTTCATTGATATTGATATATTTGCATGCTCGAAAAATAAATTTAAATCTAATATTATAAAATTAATATCTGAATTGTAATATTATTAATTATTTATTGCATAATTTAATCAAATTAATTTGTTTTTTTTTAATATAAATTGTGGTAAACAAAATTGATGCTGCTGTAAAAGTACTTAATTTATTTATTGTGTAAAAATATTTGTTATCTGTGGTTATGCTCCTCTAGTGGTAACCACTAACGTATAAATATGTTGTATCTGAGGATTATGTAGTGGACTGCAACATTACTACAATTTTTTTGTTAGCATTATGTATTATATTATATGTTGTAGTTGTTTATTATCCCATAATAAATATAAATAAAATAAAATAATTGCACATAAAACTTCAATGTACCTGTACTTAAAAATCTCCTGGGTGAGCAGTCATCGCGAGCATAAGGGTCGTCGGTGAGCGCAGCAGCTGGCTATACCCCAACACCGATCTGCTTCATTTCGTGACAGCTTCCGAAATAAAGCGTCCAAAATTTGGAATAACAGCCAATAAGAAGCCTAAAAATATTAAAAAATTCAAGAATTAATTAACACGTTTTTGCTTATAAGACAAATAATGTACGAATCGGTGAACTGTAACTTATCAATTATT
Source organism: Catocala nupta (assembly GCA_963675205.1). Taxonomy (NCBI): domain Eukaryota; kingdom Metazoa; phylum Arthropoda; class Insecta; order Lepidoptera; family Erebidae; genus Catocala; species Catocala nupta. The sequence goes on along the minus strand of OY776105.1, from coordinate 16,054,153 downwards.
TAATCCAATCTATATATTATTTTCATATAATGTTTTTAATTTTTTGTGTTCTACATTATTATTATTTAAATACGATTGGTATATTATATAATTCAAATTAACAACTCAGATGTGGACGCTGTTTCACATTTCACATAAATTTATATTTCTCACAACCGCTTTATGTTGTTACACTTAAGTAATAATATCGTAATAATAACGCAACGTGTATAGACACCCTTGCTCTATCACATCTTCCCAGCACGGCGGGTTGTGCTGATGCTGCTGCTGCATCCGCGGAGACGGACTATAATCACGTCTTGTCTTGATTATTTATGTACATGTAAGTGGATGCTCCTATTTACCATACTGCTGCTTTAGAGGCTACCATCAATTTTTATCAAATGCTTGAATATGTTGAGTAGTAGTTTATGGAGAAATGATTGCAGCACCTTACAGTTATGATTTGTAAACGAAATATTATTGTACACTTGGCGATTAAAAAGAGTGGCTATGAGTTTCTTGCCCGTTCTTCTCATGAGCCCTACACACCCTAGCTTTGCTGAACGTGGTAGTAAATATAAATTCACAGAAAAAAAATTACGTGTAACTTTGACATTCATAAGTGTTACCTTGTAACCTAATTTGAATAAATTTATTTTGATTTTGATTTTGACTCTCAAACGGCGCAAATACAAAAACCTGGCAGGGGATTATGTTTTTGAGCCGTTTGGGGTCGAAAGCTAGGGTCATGGGGTCCCAGTGCTCGTGCTCTCTATAGAGACATAGCGAAAAGGTTAATCGACGCTTCCCGTGACCAGAGGGCTGGCCTTTATTTCGCGGAAAGAATAAGCATTACCATTCAACGTGGCAATGCTGCCAGTCTTCTGGGCACACTACCAGTCGAATGTGATGCGGAGGAATTCTATGACGCCTATTAGAGGGTTTTAGTTTTCTTTTTCTTTTTTAGTTCTGTTTTATAATATTTTAGGTATAAGTTAATTTTAAAGAATTGTGTTTATATTATGTATATAATTAAGGCGTGCAAATATTCAATATTCTAATTAATAAATAAGTTTTCCTTTTAAAAAAGTAATAATTCTCCACAATTAGCTATATTAGATAGTCTCACTAATAAAATAAGATTATCAAAACAAAAACAAACAAAACAATACAAACAGCTTACAACGCTGAGGTTGTTCACTTTGTTTATGTTTCATTCTGCGCATAATATTGTGTCATCAGTGCCTATTATGCAATGACTTTTCTTTTTTATTTGTACCTACCCCCTTAAAATGTATTTATTTGATAGTGACGTATTTTAGTTCTAGCCCTGTTCTCATATTTTTAAAATGTACCTAATTTATAAATGTCCTATGCGTTTTCCTTGTGTATGTACCACATTTATTGTATTTTTGTTGTAATGTTAAGCATTTGCCACCGTCCGTGCATCACTTGTATCAGGTGACCAACTGAAAACCTGCGCTGGTGCACTCAATTTGGGTACCCAGCTAATGCTGAGGTGGTGACCCTTTTCTGTGAATTATACACATTTTTGTTTTATTATGTATAATATTTTTTTTATTTTATTTTAATTAATTTTGTGTGCTCTGTACGAAATAAACATGATTTATTTCTTTATATTTCGTTTTAGCTACATTAACCTGTCAAATACCGCTAACGCCGATCGCGTCTACGGACTTGTACACGTCAAACCCCGGTGACCCTATATGGGCTCGAGCACACTCGATAGTGTATTGTTTACGTTTGCATTAGTTATTTGAGCTAACGTAAACATTTCACGACCAAGTGTGCTCGACGCCATATGGGGTCACCGGGGTTTGACGTGTACAAATCCGAAGTCCGGTTTTGACGCCGATAGGCGTCACGAAGTTTGAGCGGTTAAGTGATAATGTATTGTCTGCTAGCCATTTTGTTACTATGTTTAATTCGGTTTGTGTCGCATCGAAAACCCGTCCCACGCCTTCCCTGTAAATACAAGTGCCGTATCATCAGCAAATGCCAACAGTTTACCATACGTTATATCCAACTTGCACATTTCATTTATATAAACTAGGAAAAGCGTGGGTCTAAGGATACTTCCCTGCCGTACATCGAATTCAATAGGCAGATCTTTACTGACATCACCAATCACCAATGATCACCAATTTTGACGCGCTGAGTCCATTTTCTCAGATAACTTTCAAATAGTTTTAACTTTTGGTCTCATACACCGATACGTTCTAATTTAGCTATAAATTTGGGGATGGAGACCGTGTCAAATGTATTGGCCAGGTCTAAAAAGATTGCAACACCTTTCTTACCTCTATCTAAAGCCTGAATAATATGATGTGTAAGTTCAAAAATTGCGTTATTAGTGGATCTGTCATTTCTGAAGCCGTATTGATTGTTTGAAAATAGGTTATTGTCTTCTAAATATTTTTATAGACGTTTGTTCATTATTTTCTCTAGAACTTTGGACAAGGAAGGCAATAGAGATATTGGCCTGTAATTATTAACACGATCTGCATCCCTAGTCTTATATATATGATGAACTAGAGCCTTTTTAAATAAATCGGGATATACCTCTGTTTTATTGCATAAGTTAAATGTGTATGTCAATTGTCGAATGAAAAATTTCCTATACTGTTTCAATTCATTAGGTGATATATGATCGATGCCTATAGCACAATTAGTACGCAACGTTAAAATCATTTGCTACACTTCCAATTCATCAGTTTTTAGAAGAACTAGAGAATCATGACAGTCTTTTTTAGTTGTATTATTATGCTCGTTGGCACTAACGTCAATTATCTTTGAAAACTTGTCAGCTATGTTTACCCCAACTGTAGTAAAAATATTATAAATCAAGACATACAAATTAAAAGTTATTGATGTTGTTATAAATTAAGATATTGTTACCGCAAAACAAATGTTAAGTGGGCGTTACCCACTCCGTCGCGTCATCGCGCCATTGCAGTAACGTCAGCGTATCATCTGATTCGCACGCCTATAAATACGAGGCGCCAGCGCTGCTCGCGCTCTTCTCTTTCCGTTCGTCAAAGCGATAACATCGAATTGTTATAATAGCGAGTTACTGTGTCCTTTTTATAATTAATTTAATTTAATTGTTTAATTGCGTAATAAATAATAATCGATTGTTATATTTTTTTAATATAATCCTAGTCGGTTTATAAGATCAGAAGTGGGATTGCTTCCATAAGCCTTACCCGTTTCTTGTTATCCTGACCAACGTTCGTAGTTCTGTATTTTAGTTATATTGTTATTAGTTTAAAAACAGATTTAAAATTATGCCTAATCCACGGAAGCGTAAAGTAGACTCAAACAAAGAAATACTGACGGCTATCCTCAATAGGATAAGTGCGTTAGAAAATCGTGTTAGTGTATCGCCTGAAAATCCGGAGCCATCAACATCGCGCAGTGCACTGGCGATTGATGTGAGCACGCCTTCTACCGTGGTGCATGCCGACCCGGACCCGGGCGAGGGGTCCTCGCATAGGGTTGACGTGCTGCCAGACCAACCACGAAGTGCATCGGGAAATGAGAGTATCGCGTACAGCGAGGACGCTACATCGAGGATTTTTGAGGCGCTGGCTAGCTCCCTCACTAAAGTAACATCCATCCATTATTATATTTCTCCGTTTGATCCCAATATTCATAAATTCCACACTTGGTGCGAAGAGGTTGATCGAGCGCGTGATTTGCATAACTGGAGTGACAATGAAACGTTGTCTCGTATAGGCAACTGTCTTAAAGGCGATGCCCGTCTGTGGCTAAACGAGTGGGTTACGAACGATCGATGTTGGTCGAATTTTAAACGCGAGTTTATAACATTGTGTCCACAAAACGTCGATATTGCGAATATACCATACGACGTGATGTCCACAGACTCTAAAAGTTTCGCTACATATGTAAAATACGCGCGACGATCTCTGTTGAGGTTAGGCCTTGTTCGAGGATTATCCGATGAGCTAATTGTAGCAATTATAATTAGAGGTATCACTGACCCTCAAATTAGAGCTGCAGCCACCAACGCCGAGCTGTTACCTCGAAGTATAGTAAAATTTTTGTTAACTTATACAAAGCGTAGAACCATTATTCAATCTACCCGCAGTTCCTTCCGTTCAATTAAATGCAACAGTACTGATACATCAAAACAAAACCAATATAAAGCTGAGTTTAAATGTTTCCTTTGCGGCAAAATCGGTCATAAACAAGCAGCGTGTTCGAAAAGGCGGCGCTATGATAACACAACTCCTACGTTAGATTCTCATGAATCCTCAAATAATAAATCGGCTTAAATTGTACGTTTTGTAAGAAAACCTGTCATAAAATAGATAGTTGTTTTGCCCGACAAACGTTCAGAAACAAGTAAAGAGAATACGTGCAATGTTAATTTCTGTAGGAAGTTAGACAGTGTTTCTATAAATTATGGTATTATGACTGCAGTTATTTAAGGAATACCTGTTGACGTGCTTATAGATATCGGATCATCTGTTTCTCTCATTTCTGCAGTATTATTAAAATATTTCGGGGTTCATGGAAATACTGCTTATCGTGTATTACGAGGCATAGGTAGTCAGATTATAGAATGTACATGTTATGTGACCTTAGTAATAGAATTTCCTTAGATTTCACTCGAGATCGACCTATGTTGTATCCGCAGAATGTTTGAATACATCCATTATTATTATTGGTACCTACTAAACTATGAAGTGTGTGAGTCACCTATGTTCGCCGATGTGGTGAACAAGTTTTGATAAGAGATCATAAAGTTTATTCATGTTGTCATATCCGGGAGAAACTTGACGTTATAAATTCACCTCTACAGGTCCAAGAAAGATAGCAACTCTTCTCAATCATGGGTGACTTTTCAGTTTTTTATTTCGGGTAACGACTACTGTGACTACGGGTTCTTTGGAAATTACCCTTAACAAGTATAGCAAGCCAGTACATTACAGACTGTCGTATGATGAAAAATTACATGTACGTAAAATAATTCAGGATCTATTATCTTATCTTATCTTATCTTGGGTGCTAGTAAGTACTTCAACAGTTTAGATATGGCATCAGGCTTTTATCAGGTGCCATTAGTACATGACAGCTTTTGTTACTAACAAGGGTCAATACGAATATATTAAGATGCCTTATGGTCTTGCTAATGCACCGGTTGTATACCAACGTATAATTACAAATACTAACTAAATACAGACGTTTTACTCCTAAGCATGTCAATCGCTATGGGTCTCGAATTACTTCGTGCTGTTCTTGAAACATTAATGTCTTCTGGCTTTTCCATCTATCTTAAGAAATGTACTTTTCTTAGCGAAGAGATTGAATACCTCGGCAGGACTATAAGTAATGGTTAGGTTAGGCCGAGTCCACGTAAGGTTCAGTCGCGTCAAGTCTTTTGACATTAAGACGTCATCGTGCATCAGAATTATTGGCAGCTAACCAACAAAACCAGGACTCCTATGTAAACAACAAACGCAAAGAACCCCAAGTCTTCAAAATTAATGACCTAGTGTTTGTTATTAAGTCTTAACAGGCAACTGGTAAGCTGGATTCCTGTATGCGCGGCCCATATCGAGTTACGAGCGTGTTACCACACAATCGATATCGGCTTGAGTTGTTGGCTGGCTCGTATGGTAAGTATACTGAAGCCGCGGGGAGTGGACTCCCGAAACGTGCGCTGCCTTCTTTGAGAGTAAGTACGATATTTGTTGAGGCTAGATCCCGTGTGTGGGTGATGCCATTGCAGCTCAAATGGGTGATGCTGGCTAGATCCCATGAGGGTGATGCCGTCGCAACCTAAATGAGTGATGCTTTGTTGAGGCTAGATCCCGTGTGTGGGTGATGCCATTGCAGCTCAAATGGGTGATGCTTATGTCTGGCGGGCGCTAGTCGTCGTGTAAACATCGGCTCCGTATTTACCAAGTGTTAAAAAATAGAAAGTATTAGTTTTAGTGTCTATAAACATATTTTTCAGTTACTCTGTGTTTAATAATTCTCGTCAAATGTTGGTGAATAAATACATTCAAGACAAAAAAAGTTATAAGTGAAAAACTAAATTACAGTATTGTGCAGTGATAACTTAAAGACTTATTTCAACTTCAGTGACAACTAACGGTGTGGCCTAGTGGCTAATAGACCTACCTACAGCGCTTCGTCTAGAAGTCGGCGGTTCAAACCCCAAACAAATTTCGTTGCACTTTTTGACCATTATTTAGTGAAGATCTTCTATAAAATTACTTATTCATATTGGAACATCAGAAATAAAATTGAATAAAAAAAAATGGCTTATGATGGAAATATTACGTTACGGAACAAAAACAAAAGATCGAATTATACTTGTAGCGAACAAGACGAGAGTATATTGTCACCCCGCCGGTCTAGTTTAAACCGAAGCTTGCCTGATCTTTCAACAGTTGATTACGATGAAATAATTACTCAACAAAAAGAAACTATCGATGCGCTTAGATATAGACTGGAAAGTGCAGATAATGAGGTCCAAAATTTACTATTAGAAAATACAAATCTCCAAAAATTATTGAATGAACAGCAAACAAAAATCCAGCAACTAACCACAATTTGTTCGTCCAATAAAAAAGTAACCAAAATGTTGCCTAAGAAAGCCGGTGTTACAGGACGACGCATAGATTTCACTGATAGCTCTCAATCGCCAAAATCGCAAATTATAAAGTCGTCACCTCTTAAAAAAGATCACGTTAATAGTAAGGATATCAGTACATTATTGATTGAGAACAAAATAAACACAACAAATGAGGACAGCAAGCTACAAACATCCAGTACAACATATAAAAACAGCTCTGATAAACGACGTATATTCATTTTTGGCACTCAACAGTGTTCAGGACTAGCAGCAAACCTTGTCAAGTCAAGAAAATACAACCAATATGAATCCTACGACATTTTTGCGTTTACTAAACCCTTTGCTATGACTAGTGAAATAGTGAAATGTTGTGAAAATTTACAACTCAACAAACATGATAAAATTATATTTAGTATAGCAGAGAATGATTCTAACCCTATGGATATACAAATTGAATTGTCGGCGACTTTAAAGAAATTGTGTAATAAACCAATATTGATTTTAAATGTGTGCAAAAATAAGCACTTAAATGAGAAACTATTGAATAATATGTTAAAATTAACTTCAAAAAATTCCGCTAATTGTCACTTCTTAAATGTATTTCGTTCTCGCTATAACAACATGTTTCATACCTGTAGAAAACTGAACCTATTCATAGATACCCTGGATTATAACAACAAATATTTACCAATGTATAATAAAATTACAACGGGCCAAAGTAATATATATAACAGCACTGCACTTTATTACAAAAGACACAACTATCATGAGCCTGAGCAACATGAATCAAAACCTACACCACAAAAACAGACGACAATATTAGATTTGTTTTCTAAACAGCCCAGTTCGTTGAAAGGTACTTTAACGAAGAGGACTTTGCCTCAGCGTTTTTTTCGATCATCCTAAAATTTGTAGTAAAGAGACAACTAATGTAACATTGTTACATCAAAATATAGCGGGGTTGTTAAACAAAACAGACATGCTAGAAATATGTTTAAACGAACTAAAAGAAAATGGAAAAAGTATAAGAATTATGTCTTAGTGAAACTTTCGTTAGGGAAGGTGATCAATCAAATATTAACATAAATTTTTTTATTGATTTATAATTTTTTGTAAATAAACGACTTTATAGCACAGAACACCTGGAAAACTTTAGAAAATCGTTACTATCTCTTTCTTGGAGTGATGTAGATACTGAAGATGTAAACTCTGTTTTTAATAGATTTCATGATACTTTTTGTTTATTTTATAATCTTTGCTTTCCAATACAGAGATGTAAAGTAAATCAAAGTGCCCAGGTGCCTAAGTGGTTAACTAAAGGGATAAAGATATCAAGTAAAACTAAACGAAAACTGAGATATGCCTATTACTTAAACAATAGTTATATAAATAAAAATAAATATAACACATACACAAAACTCCTAAAAAAAACTATAATTTGTTCCAAAAGAAATATTAATAATAATCTCATTAAGAAGTCTAAAAATGTTTGCAAAACCACATGGAATATAATTAAAAATAAAGAATACAATAATGTTATGACTAGCAGCATTGATTGGATAAACTACCATGATTCCAAAATCACTGATCCTATTAAAATAGCTAATGAATTCAACAATTTTTTCGTAAATTCATCAATTATACAAAATAAAAACCTACAAATTCTACCTTTAAAAATTATATTGATTACTTTGAACTAAGTATATTTTTAAGCCCTTGTTCGGTCCATGAAACCCTGAAAATTATTAAATCTTTAAAAAACACAAATTCAGTGGGTTGTGATGCCCTTAGCACAAGTCTAATAAAAAATTGTGCAGATATTATTGCGCCAGTTATAACTTACCTAATTAACTTATCATTTACGCAAGGCATATTTCATCAACAACCAAATTCATTCAATTTTCTAATTATAAGACAAGACATGAAATATTAAATATGACATACCGTGGCGAAAAACTAGATAAAGTAGTAGACATAAAATTTTTAGGACTCCATGTAGATCAGTACTGCAACTGGAAGGTACACGTCAAAAATATATGCAGTAAACTCAATAAATTCGTGTATGCCCTCCGTAATTTACAACGTGTTGCTGGATGGTCTGCGGCACAAATGGTTTACTATGGTTATGTTGAGTCTACTTTAGGATATGGCTTACTTCTGTGGGGAAATTCAACTAATATAAATAGGGCTTTTATCAGTCAAAAAAAATGCGTACGAGCATTATGCAATCAAAAGGTCCATTAGAGTCATGCAGACCCTTATTTAGGAACAAAAACATACTAACCCTTGTAGGCTTATACATTTTTGAAATCTGTGTTCACGTAAAAAAGTTTTTTAATGAATTCATCAGTCCTCGTGATAATTCAATTATAGGAAAAAGAGACCCTACTAGACTGTTAATGCCTGCCTGTAAATCAACGCTATTTCAGAAAAATTGCTATGTAATGTGCATAAAAGTTTTTAATAAAGTGCCCAAATCAATTCGTGAATTGCCATTAATAAGAATGCAAAAGGAATTGAGAAAATGGTTAATACAACACACTTTTTATACCATACAAGAATTCTTTGAATTAAAATTATAACTTTGTTGATAATGCATATACATGAACATGTGGATAATAAATGTTTATGTACATAATTATATATAATAATAATGTAATAATATAATAATAATGTAAAAATATAATAATAATGTAATAAAATAATTATAATGTAATAATACAATAATAAGTCTTAAAATAAAGTTGTAATACTATAATGTTTGCATACCCATATGGGTGAAATTTGTGGATCAAACTCTCTTTGTAACACCATGTATGTACCATTTTTCATGCAAATAAATGGTTCTGATTCTGATTCCCATGAGGGTGATGCCGTCGCAGCCTAAATGAGTGATGCTTTGTTGAGGCTAGATCCCGTGTGTGGGTGATGCCATTGCAGCTCAAATGGGTGATGCTGGCTAAATCCCATGAGGGTGATGCCATCGCAGCCTAAATGAGTGATGCTTTGATCTGAGGCTAGATCCTGTGAGTGAGAGATGAGAGATACTTATGTGTGTTTGTAATATGGGGGCCCTTGTATGCGTATGTGTGATCTGAATGAATACGAAAGATTGTTTGAATTTAATGACGAATGTTACTGATGTATGAAGTTAGTAGCAGTGTGTTTGAAGAGTATGTGAGCGCGCGTGTTCAAAGAGTATGTGAGCAAACTGTATGACTATGCTTAAAGAGTACGTTTTCATTTGTGTTTCATTGTTTGGGCAGATGACGATCCGACATCTGAAGACACGTTAACACACGCAGCCGATCGTGATGCCGGTGAAGGAACGAGTCAAAAGACCCAGCATGCTTCCACCACAGTCGAGCATGGAGCAGAACGTGGAGCGGTCGGGGACGATCCGCAGTCAGGAGAGGCCGTGTTACCGCAAAACAAATGTTAAGTGGGCGTTACCTACGTCGTCGCGTCATCGCGCCATTGCAGTAACGTCAGCGTATCATCTGATTCGCACGCCTATAAATACGAGGCGCCAGCGCTGCTCGCGCTCTTCTCTTTTCGTTCGTCAAAGCGATAACATCGAATTGTTATAATAGCGAGTTACTGTGTTCTTTTATAATTAATTTTATTTAATTGTTTAATTGCGTAATAAATATTACAAGTCTGTATTTAGCGAACGGGTCAGAAAACACATCAATGTCTGGGTATAATATGTTAATTTCATTATATTCAGAGCATATTCTGGAAATCGGCGAATGTCGGCCCAGGTTAGTTTTACAGGGTGGTACATGGAAAATTTTGCCAATACGTTGTCTTGGATATTGATATGGTATAGTAAAACATAAACATTCCAGTATGGCTTCACACGAGCCGTTTATACATTTATGAAGTAGTAACAAATCGTGCATCGTACGGCGATCGCGTAGTGACTGCATGTTATAATATGTCAATCGTTGACTATATGGGCATCTGTGGGATACTGCAAGAAGTGAAGGCAATTCGCCTGGTAAAACTTTGAATGCCTTCAAGACGCTGGGAATGTACGGCGTATTGAGGATTACACACAACACTGCAAAACTCCAATTGGCTTCGGACGAGCGCATTGAATAATAGTATTCTGGTTGTTTCTTTAAAATGTTTCGAGTTCCTTAAAACGAAGCCTAGCATACGAGACGACTTATTTACTATTTGATGTATATGTGGAGTAAATTTAAGCTTACTGTCAATGAGTACACCCAAATCTTTGACTTCTTTCACCTCTTGCAATGCGTTGCCATCAATATTGTACGAAGATGAAACAGGACAGGTTTTTCAGGGATATCGTATGAATGAACACTTGTTGCGGTTCAATGTCGTACAGTTAGAACGGCACCAAGCCTGGATGCTATTTAAATCAGTCTGAATGAGAGAAACATCTCCAGAGGAAGCAACTTTTCTATAAACTTTTAAGTCGTCTGCAAACAATTCATAATTACAATGTTTAATATAGTTAGTTATATCATTAATATATACAATGAACATTAATGGTCCCAAATGGGAACCTTGTGGCACTCCTAACAGATCGACAGAAAAGGCATCAGAAGCATATCCCTTAACCACAACAGATTGTGTCCTGCCCACTAGGTACGATTGAAACCATGCTAGCATTGGTCCGTGAACACCAAAGCATTCCAGCTTACTCAAAAGTAAATTATGACTGACTTTGTCAAAAGCGCTGGTAAAGTCAGTGTAGACAGCATCAATTTGATAACCTTGGTCCACAGAACGCGATACGCTCGATACGAAGTTGACGAGATTGGTTTGAACAGAGCGACTTTTTCTAAAACCGTGTTGATAGTGTGTAATATACTTGATGAGGTAACAACTGATGGTAGGATAAACAAGTGACTCAAACAGTTTCGGTAAACAAGATAAAATAGCAATTGGTCTATAATTTTTCGATTCAATTCGTTATATTCCTCCAGTAAACACTTAAATGAAACATTAGTAAAACCATAATTTAAAACAACGGCCACACAACGTGTTTTGTTAAAATTGACAACTAGTAGCGACCGCTAAATCGTAACAAAAAATTAAAATGAATAATCCATTTCATATTTAGATGAACGTATATATGTATAATAGAATGACAAAGTGCCTCGGTGATAATTGAAAAGTCGAAAAATAAGGACCATCCTAACCAATACATACAAAACGCAATACTTATTCTGTAAGACATATTTTAACTAGTACCTATAATATTGCAAGCTGTGTGCTTTCTTTTACGACCGCGTCTAGATTTAATGCGTCTTTTTTCATTGGCTTCCAAATATCTCTGTTGGTGGTTACCCTCAATTGTCGTCCGTCGTCGCCGTCTCCGTTGTCTGGCCCTTACCTTAATGCGATTAGAGCAATTCAACACTAGTATTTTCACTACATATTATAAAACAAAGTTCCCCGCCGCATCTGGCTGTCTTTTGGCAATAAACTCAAATACTACTAAACAGAGATTTTCATGCGGTTTATATATATATATATATATATATATATATATATATATATATATATATATATATATAAACCGCATGGAAATCTTTATATATATAGAAGATAGAAACAGCGAATAAAGTCGCAGGTAATGTAGGTACATCTATACAAATAAATAAAATTGAAGTGTTTGTTTGTAATGTAATTATATTTTTGTCTGTCTCTCTGTCTGTTTGTTCCGGCTAATCTCTAAAAGTACTGGACCGGTTTTGACATACGCAGCAATAGTCCTACACGCCTGCTGCGGCTAGTGCCGCTGTCGGTGTTCCATCCTGCCTTTGATAAAAACTCTCCAAGGGCTTCTTCATGTTGGACCATGTTGTCTCCGTGTAAGCCCAAAGGGCCAGGTATTTTCTAATATATGGTAGAAAATACCTGTGATAAGAGAAACATAATAATAATAAGCCCCATGTAATACATACGTATTATAGGGGGCTCAAATCGAACATCTGCCTCACGTGGGGGGGCGGACACGCGATACTTTTTTGTTACTGGCGCGGCTAAAGTGGCTTTATTCAGAATCTAAGAATCTAATGAACCAGCTACACAACACTACAATACCAACAGAAACACAACTTGGAACATTATGGGCAAGCATTTGGGACAAACAGGTATATAAAAATGATAAAGCAGATTGGATTACAGAAGAAGCCAACAATTGGAACACAATAGAGGAAATGGAATTTACTGAAATTACAGAGATTGACATAACTTTAATTACAGCTAAACTGCACAATTGGAAATCACCTGGTATAGATAAAATCCATAATTACTGATATAAAAAGCTAACGTCAATACACAAATCTATAGCCAAAAATCTAACAGACATCATATTAGGCAAACAAAATATACCAGAATTTATTGCCACCGGAATAACTTACATGCTACCAAAGACCACGTTTTTACCTCACTCCTCCTAATACAGACTATCAAATGCCTACCTATAATATATAAAATTCTTACTTCAGCAATAGCCCAAAAGATTAACAACCAACTTGAAAATAATCATATAATTGCAGAAGAACAGAAGGGATGCAGAAGAGGTCATATGGGATGCTAGGAATAACTCATTATAGACTCTATTATTCACAAACATGCTACATCAAAAAACATAAATTTACATGGCACATACATCGACTACAAATAAGCTTTTGATAGTATACCACATTCATAGCTACTTAAAATTATACAGGTTTATAAGATCAATCCAAAAATTACCGATTTTATATAATGTCACGATGGAAAACTACACTGCAACTAAATAGCCGCGACACCATAGGTTAGGACTCAATAAATATCTATCAATAAAGGTATTTTTCAAGGTGATTCTTTGAGCCCCCTTTGGTTTTGTCTTGCTCTGAATCCTCTGTCACATATACTGCATCGTTTCTGAGTTGGTTATTGTTTCAAACACAATACAGAAGACACAGTTATCTCACACCTTATTTATATGGATGATATAAAATTATACGCTAAATCAAAGAAAGATATGAAAACACTTTTATTATATCATCAAAATTTTGTAAAAACGGCTTAGATAAATGCAAAACACTACATATAATAAGAGGCAAAATTCAACGCGGTGATTATGCAATTAATGAATGTAATACTGTTACAGCTATAGAACCGACTGACCTATACAAATATTTAGGATATAAGCAACTTAAAGGTCTCGATCACACAATAATTAAACAATCATTATTAACGGAGTACAAGGAGAGGACAAATGCCATTTGCAAAACACAGCTTACCAGGAAACACTTAATTAAAGCATTAAATACCTACGCTGTTCCTATATTAACTATTCATTCGGAGTGATAAAATGGACCCAAACAGATATAGAACAGCTAGAACGAACTACACGAACCACACTAACAAAACACAACCACCTACATCTTAAATATGCAGCAGAGAGATTCACCACTCAAAGACAGCATGGAGGCAGAGGCTTTATAGACATACACCACTTTTGGCAGAAACAGATTCAAAACCTGAAAACTTTCTTTTTCACATAATCCTACACAAGTAACATCCATAAAGCTGTAGTTCAAAATGACCTCAATTTTACCCCGCTCAACCTTTTTTTTTTTTTTTTTTTTGATTCCCAGGAAAAAATGCTTGATGCACTACCCGCCGGCTAGGGGACGGCACCGGCGGGGCGTGTGGGACTCACCAGCCGACTGCTGGTATACCCACTAAAAAAACTTGGGGTGTTCCCTCTCTCACCCAATGGGGGGGGGCCTGTTGGGAGTCTAAAAAGATTCATCCATAGCAGGCCCCCCCGTGTGGGTGCCGGCCGGGTCAATAGGACCCGACCTCCTCTCGTCCCCGGGGGAGAGCAATTTCACCGCTCTCCCCTTTCGACGTTAGAAGGCGCGCGGGAACACCGCGCGCGCCCTCTGTGGGTTCTTACTCACGGGTGGCAGGGTCCCCTGAGGCCTTGCCACCCAGAACCCTTAGGTGGGCGGCAGGAGAGCGACATAAGCGCGTCTCCTGCGCCCCCTCCTCCGGCGGCGGATGTCCGGGGCGTAAGGATCTTCCTCACGCCCCCGCTCCGCCGCCTCCTTCTGCGAGATGACAGCCTCGCAGAAGGACCTCATTGCGCCCCAGCACCTGTCGTCACCGACCATCATGGATACGACGGTCGGCAACGAGAGGTCGGGGCCAATCACGGCGACCAGGGCACAGCGCTCCTCGGCCCACGCCGGACACTCCTCCAGCGTGTGCTGCGCCGTGTCCCGGTCGCACTCCTCGCAGTGGTGACACCTGGTTGTCGGCTCCCTACCGGCTATCTTGCACAGGTACTCTCCGAAACAGCCGTGTCCAGAGAGCACCTGAGTAAGCCGGTAGGTGAGCGGTCCGCGCCGTCTGTCCGTCCATTGCCTTAGCACCGGACGGACAGCCTCGACTGTCCTCACCCCATAGCGGGGCTGGGCCAGTCGCTCCTCCCACCTGGCCTCGAGGACCAGTCGAGCCTGGGACCTTCGCGTCTCCACCGCCCCGTGAGTGGGTTCCTCACCATGGAGCCGGAGGTCCACGCGCCAGTGATACACCGACGCTTGGACCTCCGCCTCCAAATCCCAGGGCGGCGATGCCGCCAGGACGCACGCCGCCTCAAAGGAGACGGTGCGGTACGCCCGCGACACCCTGATCGCCATCGCCCTCTGAGGTTTCCTCAGGAGGGCGATGTTTCGGCGATCGAGGGCGCCGGCCCAAATGGGCGACCCGTAGAGGGCCATCGACCGCACCACCCCCAGATAGAGGCGGCGGCAGACGACACTCGGCCCCCCGATATTCGGCAGCAGAGAGCTAAGCGCTCCCGCCGCCGACATCAGCCGGGGGGCTACCCCGCTCAACCTACACGAACCATCTGATACAGAAAAACCTAACAATGGCAATCCACAGATGCAGAAAGTTGACAGCTGGCAAAAGAAAACATTGCATGGACGACACCCACATGACATAGAGCAGCTACATATCGACCTAATAGCATCAAACAAATGGCTGGAAATAGGTTCTGAATTTCCAGAAACAGAAGGATTTATGATAGCCATTAAAGACCAGATTATAAATACAAAAAATTACAGTAAATATATTATTAAAGATCCTTCCCTTACTAGTGAAAGAGCCGTTAATACCACACTCTATCTGAAACCATCCAACATATTACTAGAGCATGCACAACACTCGCACAGACAGATTACACTCATAGACATACCGTCAAACACGGCGACATTACCTTCTCGTTTTAACTTTACCATATTCCATCTCTTGCCAGAAACTTGCTTTTAAAAAAATAGCTCTTCTACTTAGAATTATGACAAAACTATGGTAGAATTGACAAATTATTGGTGTCAACATTAAAATTTTGTCAAATTGGTAGCACTGTCTATGATGACAATATGGCGATTTAATCATTTACAAGTGAAAGCGTTGCTCCGCGAGTTTGTGTTAAATTGTGTCTATAAATCACAAAGTACTGAAGGAAGGTAAGTGAATATATATTATCAAAAACTAATCAAGATTCCTGTAAGATTAAACTAAACTGTGTTATTTATGTATTTTCTTAAATATCGGCTTTGGTAATGTCAACAGAGGTTAGGTAAAGTTGCCGATGTAGCCAGCGTGGCGTTTTTACCTATGGCTAGGGTTGTCATATTTTCAATACATATTAACTCAGGGCGGTTTACTTTTTATTTCTTGTTAAAATTGGAAAAATATACAATTGGGTATACATTTAGAACTGAATAACTAAGAAATGAAGATTGCTTGGTGGGAGACAATATTGTTTTCATCCCATCTATTCCAAAAGCGTCATTTTGTTCCTTTTTAAGTGAGCCCAAAGTAAGTCTTTTCCCAAAGAGACTTTCACAGATGAGTTTTGAATTTCAAACATTAATATTGTTTCAGTGTGCCTCGACCAAAGAGATCGAACTCATATATCATATGAATAAAGTTACAGACCGATAAGAAAAAAAAGAAAACATGAAACCCGCGCGAAACGTAGCATGAAAAAGTTGTACCTAAAGAGGTTGTACACTTGGAAATAAGACTTGATATGCCTTCTTTTCTAATATAAGCTGACACACTACGCTCTTAATCATAATAATTTACGCAAGACTCTCTTACTCTACACAATATTTATGCCGCAGAAAATGTAGAATTTCCACAAGAGAGAAATAGAAAAGCATCAGTCACACAAGAAAACGAAGAAATAAAAACCAATTTGGGATAGCATGGAGAGCAAGAGGGCGAAACAAACACTACATCATGAAAGCCATCTACGAAAATGGATTTTAGGAGAATCTTTTATGTGTTATTTATTATAGGCGCTTTATACATCTTGCTGTTCATATTTTCCGCCAAGGTCAGGTATGCACGATGCAAAACGACAATACATTTTATATATAAGTACCTATCTCGGTAAAGATTATCTCATACCTAAGTCAAACATTAATTGTCATTTTTATCGTGTATTGTAATATGATCTTGACGAGATGGTAAAGCAAGATACACCTACACCTTGGTGTATAAAACGCGAAATAATTTTTGTCCTAATTTGTTAAAAAAGGTATTTTTACGTCGTGTAAACACTATAAAAATATGTTTTTGAATGTTTTTTTAATTATAATGAGAGTAGAATTTTGTTTTCTTTAAGGTATCTAACGTTAGTTATTTCTATACTCTTTGCTAATAGTAAAAGAATAATTGTCTTTTATAGATGTTTTCCGTTTTTTAAATTCTAAGAAATGTTGTATTTTTATATTTTTGTATGATTTCTATTAAAATAAGTTACTTAGGGGACGGTCGGGCAAGAAGGTGACAGTAGGCAAAAAGGGTACTTATTCTATCTATGTTGTTTAAGTAAAAGCGAGGCAATATAGTTGCGTATAGCGCTAACGCATTCCTCCTGCGCGCACATCAGTACACCGCAGCGAGCGGTACGAGACGGTCGAGTATAAGTCTGTACAAGTTTTCTCGCCAAAAAAATAAAAAAAACAGAAGGTGAATCTGGTGTGTATCTTATGATTTATGTGACATTTACTGTGCATCAATGCTTTTCACGATAAAGCTTACTTTTATCTAATGTGAGTAAATTCAGCTAACAAAATGGTTAATTTTGTGTGCTATTTAGCGTCAGCTCAGACTTTGGGGTGGAGGGCAAAACGGGTGCGGGCAAGACGGGTACCCTTTTTGCCCGCTTGTTATTGTGCATGAATGTAAAGCTAAAATTTAATTTGTTTATTGCAGATGGTGTTTAACTACACAAGAAAAACGCAAAGAGCTTCTTGGTCCGAGGATACGTTAAGAGCAGCAATTAATGAAGCAAAAAAAAGTAACATTAAACAAGCTGCTAAAAATATGGAATATCGTACAGTGTATTGCAGCGACGTGTTAAGACAGGTTCGTATACTAAGAGTCTGGGCCGGTACAAGCCCATATTTACAGATGCTAAAGAACTGGAGCTAGTACAGCATTTGAAGGACCTAGATGCACTTTTCTATGGGCTGCCTAAATCTGAATTTTTGCAATTAGCAGGTGAATTTGCTAAACGCTAAAATAATGTTGCAGGCAAGCAATGGTTTAAAAATGTTAAGAAAAAACATCCAGAAATCGTATTGAGAACTTCAGAATCGACATCCATTGCCCGGCTACAAGCATTTAACAGACCAGCAGTGAACAGGTTCTATGATTTACTAGAACATATTGTAGATTCAGAGAGGATCCGCCCAGATATGATTTATAATATGGACGAAACAGGTGTCCGAACGTCATCCACAAAACCACCCAAAGTGTTACCGGTTTATGGCAAAAAGCAAGTGGGAATAGTCAGCAGTTTAGAAAAAGGAACATTAACAACAGTTGTCTGTTGCTGCAGTGCTTCTGGTAATTTTGTACCACCTCCATTCTTTATTTTCAAACGTAAAAGATTCCAAGCCCGATTGCTTGATGGTGCAGTGCCAGGTCGTGAAGCTTCTGTTTCTGATAGTGGGTGGATTCATGGTGAAATATTTCTGGAATGGCTCAGAGTTTTCGTCAACCGTGTTCGACCAACTCAAGATTGCAAAGCTTTGTTGATCTTAGATAGCCACAAATCGCACAAATATTACCCTGCATTAGAATATGCCACTAAAACAATGTCATATTTTTAACTATTCCACCTCACACTTCCCATAAGCTGCAACCCCTGGATGTGGCCGTATATGGACCACTCAAAAGATTTTTTGAAATAGACATTAATAAATTTCAGAAAGAACATCCTGGGAGAGTTATTGGCCAGTACGATATTGCTAAACTTACATCCCAAGCTTATCTTAAAGCAGCTACGCCGCAAAATGCTTTAAGCGGCTTTCGAGCAGCAGGTATTCAACCATTTGATCGATATGCGATTGGGGAAGACTATTTTATGCCATCTGCTGTGTAGAATCATGAACTGCCAACTCAAGAACATGATCAGGCTGATTACCGTAACCCTGCTACGTTGTCTGAAAATGTCCCAGCTCAGATTTTTGAACAGGGAATGGAATCCCAAGATGTTACATCTGAAAATGTGCAACAGTTGATGGAAAACATTCAATATACAGAACCTACGCAGACTCCAATAGCTCCATCGAACATCAGTTCTGAAAGTTTACTCCAGCAGCCTGAAAATTTTCATGAACTAATTTATCTATCTGATCTGAATGTAACAAATATAGAACGTGGGACAATTATTCCACCATCAATCGAATACCAGTATACAACACTTCAGGAAATTCATCCATTGCCACAAATAACTGCCAGAACAACTACCAGACGTAGAAATCCACTAAAATGTGAAATTTTGACTAGCACTCCAATAAAATTGCAGCAAAAACATAAATTCGAAAAATCACAACAAAAAAGCAATAAAACCCCGAAGCCAAAGCCATCAAAACGTAGACAGGTGAAAGGTAACGATCCGAAGCCGTCATCATCTGGGCAAAGAAAACGAAAGAAGGAAACGGATAACGCGGATAAAGAAAATGGCGACTTTTATTGTATAATATGCAAGGAAAAATACGTAAGTTCCCCGTCTGAGGACTGGATTCAATGCTCACAATGTCGAGAGTGGGCTCATGACTCATGCTCTTCCGACAGTGGGCATGGATCTTACTTCTGTGATCTCTGTTTTGATTAGAATGTAAGCTAGGTTTTGTACTCTTTTTGCCCGCCTAAGGTACCCGTTTTACCAACCTCCTAAGAAAAAACGGTTTTTTCGATATATTTTTTTTAATTGATTTATTTCAAGAATTTTAATTATATGTTTCATTAATTATGTTGATTATGATAGCCAAAGAGGTTGTGTTCAAAAATGTTTAGTTTATTCATTAAATATCTTTTGATTTATATGGATTTTCATTGATCAACCTTAAGGGACCCGTCTTGCCCGACCGTCCCCTACTTTTTAAATACATTTTTATTTTACCTTTTCATTGAACTTCTGACAACCTATATCACTCATGCGTTATGTATGAAGATTTTACGAAACCCGTGGCAACATTACTTACCACCCAATGTTGCCCTTTTTAGGCGATATTTCCTTCTAAACTATTCATTATTAAGTGCACAATTAAAAACTGTGGAGGTAACTTTACTTAAATTTTATACCACTGCTAGTTTCGTTGGAAAATTGTTGCTAGGTAAAGAAGCCAAATTTGAGGCAATATTACCTTTGTTTTTAAATTTGTTTAATATCTTCATTTCCAAGCTATTTATGTTCAAAAGTAGAAAAATAAATCGACGAGTGTATAAGTAACATGTTCTAAATTTTAACTTATGAAAAAGTGCATTCGTTATGATTTTATTCTAATTTTAGCTAATAATTATGGTAACGTTGCCGTGTTTGACGGTAATCAAATAGCCAATATTATTCACCAACAACTAGCACACAAACATAATCTGATACAAGACATAAACACTCCCTATTACAAGTACATGCCTGAAACTGTACTACTCTATAAATTCTACTCTCAATTCACTGACAGGACCATCCACTATAATAGACCAGACATAAGATTACTAGATAAACTTAATAAAACTACTTATCTTATAGACATCGCAATACTCAACACGCATAATTTACAAAAAAAAAAACTTGAAAAATCAGTAAATATGCTGAACTAAAAGAAGAAGTGACAAGAATATGGAGGCAGGACAAAGTATATGTGGTACCCATCGTTCTTTCTTCCACCGATATCATACCTAAGCATCTTCGCCATAGCCTAAAATTAATTGATGTCGAAGAAAGCTTCTACAAAAGTCTGCAGAAAGCAGCAATTTTGAACACTTGCAGGATAGTCAGGAAATTTGTCCCTTGATGAAAACGACACAACACTATCAACACTTCCAACATAAACTATACACACTACACATTACATTTTATTTGGTTTCGGCCCGTAAATGTAGTTTAAACCAGCCACAAGCTGAGAAAATAAAAAGAAAACACAATAATAATAATAAAGTTTTTTGCATATAATGTAGGTAAAAACAAATAATTATGTTAACAAGAGGGTATAACATCCTTGTACATTCTACCTTAGATTAGGCATGCAAAACATTATTATTATAAAATTACAAAAATAATATATGACAAAATTATAAAAATCTAATGAAATTACACATTATAAAGATAGGTTTACCTTTAAAAAAAATGTAATCTAAATTGTAATAGCTAGTCTGTTATAAAATACATAATTAAGCATTTCGACTGCACGGATGACGTAGTGATTTAAGTGGTCGCCCTGACTGAATTCGAATCCTACACGGGACAAAAATGTGTAGTCCATGAATGATCATACGGATCATGCATAGTATTTGCAAATGGCATCTATTTGCTCATCTCATGTCAAAAGAACAGAATATAAATGACAAACTAAACTCAACAGCACATAACTTCACCATAACTAAATTTAGGTCTGTCAAGGCAATATTATAATCGCGGTCGACAGACTTATCTGATAACGTATCATGAAATTTAAAAGAAATATCTGTGATAACATTTCCGTGTGAATATTGAAAAACTTCAATTACCTGCTCACTTTATAATTAGTTCTAATTGTAATAATTTTTATATTCTAATTTGATTGTTAATGTAACTATTATTTATTATTTAAAGTAATTCAAACAAATTTATGTGACTGTAAGACAAGTAAAATTGCCTGGCTTTTGATATCATTTAATTTTTGTAGGGGTTTGATCTTGCCTACGATTTATGATAGTGATGAAAATCGATGATATTGATAAACAGATTGCGTAATAGAAAATGATAAACACACAAAACCTTTTACGACGAATGCTTTAATGTCACTAATTAGTAAAATTACAATGTAAAAATGCTGACACGCACCGCGGCGCCAATTAGTTATATAAAATTAAATTAAACCGTACAGTTGTCTTTACATGCTGCCGAGGGCAGAAAAGAGAACAAAAATAAATGAATATAAAATTATAAACATAAAACAAATCAGAAATTAAAATGGAAATTTATAAATTAAATACATAACATTGCACTTGCAACTAGTCACTTTCACTCAATGGAATGTCGAACTTGATAGTACATAAATTGGGCGTTGAAGTGCTCTCGTTAATCTTCCTAGGTCGAGGCATAGGTTGCGGCTCGGGTATACTCTGTACTGCCGCTAATTCCAAACCTGACTCTAAAGTTGGCTGCTGCTTCCGTTTTCGTCTAATCCAAATGATAATCAAAACCGTAAGGATCGCTCCTCCCAGCAGCGAGTAGAGCACGCTGTACTGATACACGTCATGCACGCTGAGTATTTGTGTCGACTGCTGCTTAAGATCTTCTATTTGAGACCTCAACTGGTCCCACACGGTATTATGGGCTTCTGGTTAAAAGGATTCAATAGTAGATATACTCGTATTGACTATATCATTCACAACAGATATCTGTGGAAGCTCCAATCCCTCGGGGTGGTGATCCACGTGATTTAAAAAATTCTTGTGAGAGTAAATCTGGAATGACTCTCCCTTAAGCGTGCATCCTGGGCATAAGGTAATTATGCCATTGCCTGATAAAGTTGTTATTTCCGTGGCCTGTGTGCTAAAAATACGGACGGTGCATTGTTGACAACATTGATACAGCCAGTCGTTCGGGCGACGTAACTTGATCCAATTATTCGCGCCGCACTTCCATTGTTTGTATATACAGACTGATGTTATTATGTCATTGATTTTAACATCGTAAATGGATTGTTGTTCTTGTATTTTATATATCGGCTTATCAATTGTACATTATATATTTTCAGGATTTGCACGAAGACACAGTTGTAGGTAATTTTCGTTGAAGAATAAAACCAAATCCTTTCTTAAATTAAATGCCAAATATGAGTATGTTGACGTAACTTCATAGTTGCCTTTCGATTCCTTTCTTTGCAGTGGAATGACCTTATCTAACTCGTACTTTTCCGTAGTAACCAAAGGAATTTTGATTTCCATAATAAGATAGTCATCGTATGCCCGAGTAGACACTCGCAATAGCTTGTATAAACTCTTGATGCTTCATTTTTCTAGTGGAACATTTAGATCTCCTGTATCTCGCGCATAATGATGTGAATTTGAGACTCTAACTCATCAGGCGAGAATATGTGAGTGTCTATGCGTCCATGATGAATGTCTGTGATCACATCTATTAGGTTTTGCTGCATACACCGTAGGTTTGATAGAACGACATACGCCGATAACGCTGAGGACGTTAACAAAAGGCCTTTAGCGGTGTCCGATTGAACACTGTTTACATCGTGCACTAATGCTTTCATTTGTTTATTCATATAGGTGAATTGTTGGTTCATTTTAACTTCATTTCTTCGTATGACGTTCGATTCCGATTCAATAATAAGGGTTTGGTTTCGAATAAGGTTTTGCATGCGGTTTTCATTTGAGGCTATTTTCTCAATATCTAACTTATATTGCTCGGCGAACTTGTCGTCTAACACTCCAAATAGATAACTAACCAGGTTGCCAACGCCATTCACAAGTCCTCTTTTGTATCTCTTGTTAGAGTTCCGCAGTAATGAATTATAATGTTGAAGTTCGTTCAACTTATGCTGCAGTTGTAGTAAAATAGCTCCGTATGGCATTCCTGATTGTGTTTGTAAAGATGTATTGTGACATCATTTATTTAAATGTCGAACATTTCTAAGTCAGTGAATCCAGACCAATATGTAGACATGTTGTAATAAACTATTAGTTTCCACTCATCTTTTATATGTTGCAGTTCGGATACCTTATATAAAAAAACAATGGTTTTTACTGTCAAGCGACGTGATGTTGTATGTTATTGATGGTTCTTGTATACTGGGCGATATAGTCATCATCAACAGGAGAAATGCTGATATGAGTAATGTTGTGAAGGAGATATTAGGCTGACTGCGACGTCTGGGGGATGTCCCGTGACGAGAATTGTTCGAAGTTTCTTCTTTCGAAGTATTATTTTCGTGTACCGGCAAAGGGATAAGCTTGTTGACCAGGCGCTTGATGGTACTGTCAGCAGTTTTCAGAGTCACAACTCTTAAACACCCGTCTTGACCCGGATGCAGGACTTGTATACGCGCCATCGCCCATTTGCCCGGTGGCATACTATCTTCTTTGATAAGAACCACATCATCCACTCTTAGATTTTGTTTTATACTACGCCATTTTGTTCTCGATTGTAGCTGCTGAAGGTACTCCGTGGACCATAATTTCCAGAATTGTTTATTCATTGATTGAATCAATTGCCAGCGCGTATTCAAATTGATATGATCAGGATCTGTCTGGGGTCGTGATAACAGGGAACCACCGATCAGAAAGTGCCCAGGAGTGAGGTACATGTCATCGGGATTTTCAGTGAGTGCACAAAGGGGCCTCGAATTGAGACAGGCTTCTATTTGATACAGCAGTGTAGAGAATTCTTCGTAGGTTAATTTTTGATCACCGAGGACACGCTTCAAATGATATTTCAGGCTCTTTACCGCTGCCTCCTATAGGCCTCCTGCGTTAGGCCAAGCGGGCGCATAAAAATGCTAGTGTATTTCCATATTAGTGAGGTCATTGATAATGTTTGGGTGGATTGAAGCCATGATCTCGCTGTACTCTTGTTTAAGAAGTCGAGAAGTGACCACAAAGTTAGTGCCATTCTCACTATATATATTTTTGGGTACTCCGCGTCTGGAACACATTCTTCTTAATGCTGCCAGGAAGGATGCTGTGCTAAGGTCTGGCACTAATTCTATATGCATGGCCTTGGTGGCTAGGTAGACGAATACTGCCACGTATCCCTTGCTAGTTTTGATGCCTCTTCCCTTGTTGGCCTTTATTTCCACATGTCCCGTGAAATCAACTCCCACGTTGGTGAAGGGCCGTGATGAAGTGATTCTAGGCTTGGGTAGATCCGCCATGAGCTGTTGATATGAATATTGGCTATATCTCCTGCAGTTTACGCATAGCCGGAGCTGGTTTTTGACGCAATTCATGCCACTGATTAACCAATATTTCTCCCGAATATGTGATAAGGTAAGTCGCGGCCCGCTGTGCCACGTGAATATGTGAGCTTGCTGAATGATTAGCACTGACAAGCGACTTCCAGGTGATATTATGATTGGATGCTTTTCCGCATATGTGAGATTCCATTGTTCAAAACGTCTACCGACTTTAAGTATTCCGTGATCGTCTAGGAATGGTTGGAGACTGGATAGTTTGCTGTTGCTACGAGCAAAGCCCTTTTTCTTCAAATGAGTTATATCCTCATTAAAATCTATACTTTGTATTTATTTTATAACAAAGTACAATGCACTTTGTATTTCGACACCGGTCAATGCACCTCTCGCTGCACGTGAATTCTTATTGGGCAAACAAGCAATGTAACGCGAGACCCATGCCACTGTACGTATAACCTTTGTTAATGAATTGAATTTATTTAATAATTCAATTGTAAATGATATTTGTGTTTGGCGTAAGGCTGTGTGCATACTGTGTTGTTTCCTTTCCAATATTGGGCTGTGAAATTCACGTGTAGTAATATTACTGGAATTATAATTGATAAGCCATTCTGGCCCTTCCCACTACAAGCGATTTTGGATTAAATTATCTGCTATCATTCCTCGTGTGGCACAGTCTGCTGCATTGTCACAGGACTTGACATGACGCCAATTTGATGCTGGAATGACTGTAGTAATTTTCTGCACACGATTTGCCACAAACTGCTTCCACTTTGATAAATCCCCATGTAGCCAGCCTAGTACAACCATCAAATCAGTCCAGGCGAAGATTTCTATTTTCTCCGAAGAAAGCGTCTGAAGAAATTTCTTCATTAATTCTGATAGTAATAGTGCGCCTAGTAACTCCATTCTTGGTAATGTTATTGATTTGTTCATTGGCGCAACTTTTGTTTTTGCAATGACGAGCTTCGATGTGTATGTGCCCTTATGGTCGGTTGTTACTATGTAAATTGCACACGCATAAGCCTTTTCCGAAGCGTCGCAAAAGCCATGAATTTGTATATCTTGTTCTGTTTGACCTATATAGCGAGGTATCGAAAGAATATTAATCTTTCTTAGGTCATCTCGCAACTTCTGCCATTCTGATGATATGTTTAGGGGCAAGTTTTCATCCCAGGTTAGGGGTGTCGTCCAAGTGGTCTGGAACAATATCTTTGCCCATAGTGAGCGGTGATAACCAGCTGAGCAGATCAAATATTTTTGAAATATCTGACTATAATTGACGTTTTGTGTATGGCTCGTCGCTGTGTTGAGGTTCGAT
This sequence comes from Catocala nupta, assembly GCA_963675205.1. NCBI lineage: Eukaryota > Metazoa > Arthropoda > Insecta > Lepidoptera > Erebidae > Catocala > Catocala nupta. Next base: position 16,027,740 of record OY776105.1, on the reverse strand, counting down.
TCTTGTGTCGAACGTAAACATATCACTCGTAGCAATCCATCGTAAACCTAATGTTTTTCGAGACTCGGTATCCTTGAACTCAAATGGAGCATTTATTTGTTTATTGCTTGACCATTTTCTTAAGTTCATGCCGGCGCCTTTTAATACTTCTATTAATTCCTGTTGTAATTGTCTGGCATTCTCGATGCTATTAGCTCCCCCTAGATAATCATCCATGTAGAAGCATGACTCCAGGGCAGAAGCTGCTGAAGGATACTGATCTGTGTGACCGAACGCGATTTGTTTCAATGTTCTCATCGCTAAGAACGGGGCTGCTCTTGTACCGTAGGTAACGGTAGTTAGCTGATATTCGTGGAGTGCTTCGTGTGGATAACTTCTCCATAATATAGATTGAAGATGCTGATCGCTAGGTCTTAAAAGTATCGCTCGAAAAAATTTTTATATATCCGCAGTGACGACGTACTTATATTGTCGCCATCGTAACATGAGATTTTGGAGATCTTGTTGAAGATTAGGTCCGCTATACATTAAGTCATTTAAACTGCGTCCAGATGACATCTTAGACGAAGAATTAAATACAACACGGAGAGCTGTCGTCGTGGAATCTAACTTCAGCACGCCGTGATGCAGTAAATAGCATGCTGTATTATCCTGTTGATTAACTTTATGCATATGACCTAATTCTTCACACTCCCGCATGAATTTGCGGTAACCTTCGGCCAGTGATGGGTCTCTGATCATCTTCTTTTCTTGTTGAATAAATTGAGCGACCGCCTTTGGTCTAGATGCACCCATCTCTTGTTCGAAGTTGGCTTTCATGGGTAATGCTACTTCATACTGACCAGAGTCCAATCTCCTCGTTGTAGACTGATAATACTCCTCACAATATAAGTCTGCAGACGAAAGTGATGTGGAGGAATCCTGTATATCTTCCACTTCCTAGAACTTGGAGATGCTGACTACGTCATTGATTACAACATGACATGCAAACGTCTTCACATTGCCTGATAGTATCCACCCAAGTTTCGTCTGCTGTGCTATGGGACCTTTGATTAAGTCGCTCATGATTATATCTGAATAGATACTAGCATTTAAAAGCAAGTCAATTGGCTTTGAAATGTTATATTCGGGATCTGCCAGTCTTGTGTGTGATAAATGTGGCCAAGTTTGTTTCTTAAACGACGCATTAGGTAAGTTATTTATAACTCGAGATACAACTAGACCCTCCGTTGTAAAGTGACAGTCATCGTAAATTGATACACATTCGAGTGAAACTAAACCTTTGCTTTGGTTTTGTGTCGATCCAATTCCCGATACAGCTGCTCGGCAATATTGTCTTTTTAATCCCAATAATTGAGTGAGAGAGTTAAGGCGTTTTCTGATATAAGAGATATTTGTGATCCTTGATCTAATAGGGCTCTGAACTGCATGAAGGTACCATCTGAGACTCTGATATTCAATGCTACAGTAGTCAAAAGAACCTTTTCATTGTCGCTTGCAACATAGTTGACATTGTGACTATTCTGTGACGTCAACGCCGAGTCCAGTGGTGCTTGAGATGACTTGAATCTAGCTTGTTCTTGTGAGTCACATCGCATCGCCGAAATTGCGTCATGAATCAATGAATTGTGATCGCCGTTGCATTGTTTTGTTGATATACATTTATTGTCATAATGTTTGTAGAGACAATTACGGCAAATATTATTTTTTGATAGCGTTTTCATTTTCGATTCGCCGATTGCGCAAGAAAGCGTTTACATTGAAATAGATCATGATGTGTTTTACACAATGGACAAAATCTTCCGCTGTTTGTAGCGTTAGATTGATATTTCTTGTAAAAAGGAATATTATTTGAAGAGGAGTTGTAGTTATTAGATTTGGAATGACTTGGGTGCGGCTTATAAGAGTCTGTTGGTGACTTTTCTTTCTTGCATACAGGTTCTCGAGCCATAAACTTATTCACAAGAAAATGGAGTAACTCTGAATACAATTCTAGGTCTCGAGGCGATTCACGTGATTCCATAAAGTCAGTACGCGTCTCTTCATCCAGCTTCTTTGTTAGGAGATGAAGTAAAATGGGATCCCAAGTAGCGATGTCAATGCCTAGGTTTCTAATGCTGTTGATACATTGTGTTGTAGTATCATGCAACTTCTTAAATGCGTGATATGATGATTGTTTATTGATCGGCGGTTGATTTAAAAAGATATCAATCTGCGTTGAAAATAAAATCGGGGTTTTTATAACGATGCGTAAGAATGTCCCACGCAGTCTCGTAATTTTCGGCTGATATATAAAGGTGCTGAATTAAACCCTCTGCCTCACCCTTGACCTTCCCTTTAAGATGTTGCATTTTCTGCGCCTTACTCAGACATTTGTTATTGTGAATCGTTTCCACAAATAAATCAAAGAAGGTAGACCACTGGGTGTATTTTCCAAAAAAGGTAGGAACTTCCAGTTTGGGTGTGGCTTGTTCAAGATGAGCAGGAGAGTTTAATTTTTTGTTCAACTCTTTCTTGATGGCAAGATAACGTTCCTCAACGTCTAGAAACTTGGCTTCGTATGCGTGATTACTTCCCTTCAATTGATTGTCAAGACGCAGATGAATGGTGTCAATAACCTTCCAAAGGTTTTGAAGATTCTTTAATTCATCTACAAGCTCCCATTTCTCTTCTAACTCTTCAATGTTGATTCTGTTAATCAATCGGTCTAACGCTCTAAAATTGGTTTCCTGCTGGCTAAGTAGATCATCCCCAAGGCAGGAGTAATCTTCAAAAATAGGCAAAGAAAACGACGGAAATTTAGGCTCCTTGTATGATGATATCATTTCCTTTGTTTTGATGTAATAATCCTTCATGTACCCATAAATATTTTTGGTGAAATATTCATACTGATCGTCCTCGAAGACTATCAGCTTGCTATTCTCCTTCCACCATTTATCTAGCGCGGCTAAACGGCTGAGAAGGTACTCGGATGTTTTCCTGGTTGCACTATCCTTTCAGAAATTGACATTTACTCTCTCAATTTCCTTTGTCAGGATGCTCTGGCGTTCTAAAACGGATTAGAATCCCTCCATGATAATTGAAAATCACTAGGTGATAAATACCTTATTGCTGTGTGCACGATATATGCGCCTTCTCAATTCCACTGGTGAGACCCGCCTGTGGGAGGCCAGCGAACCGATTCGCTATCGTACTAAAATTCTACCAGACACAAATGATAATGATGATGAATGAAGGGGTTTGATCTTGCCTACGATTTATGATAGTGACGAAAGTCGATGATATTGATAAACAGATTGCGTAATAGAAAATGATAAACACACACAACCTTTTACGACGAATGCTTTAATGTCACTAATTAATAAAATTACAATGTAAAAATGCTGACACGCACCGCGGCGCCAATTAGTTATATAAAATTAAATTAAACTGTACAGTTGTCTGTACAATTTTAAACATAATTTTTATATTGATATTTCTTCGCTTTTAATACTTATCTTTGTGTCTCATGTCATGTTATTTATGTAATATTTACTCTGACTGTCAGCAATATATAGCACGGTTTCAGTTCAGTAAGCCATGGAGTCCACCGGCGGGTTCCAACGATTCCGCTGCGGTAGGCCGTCACTCAAAATGAAAAAATATTATAGCAGGCCATGGGGTCCACCAGCAGCTAGTTCAGAATGCCTTGAGCACGCCGTGGGATCCGCTGTGATCCCCTAAAACAAACCGTTTTTGTACTACTGGCCTGCTAATAAGGGAAAAATAATATGTCTAGTATTAGCTTGCGTACAGTGAGCTACTTGTTGAAAAAAATCAAGTCAATCGGAGCAAAAATTACATTTCTGTATGGCGGGGGAAAAAGGAAAAAGAAATAATTAAACTGACAAATCTTTATTGTTTTAGAACAAACGAAGAGGGGAAAACTTACAATGTGAAAAAAATTGCTTTTGCTGTGCTTATTGGCAAAACAAGACGCGCAAACACTGGACTTCGTTGGGCAAGTGAGGCATACAGTACTTGATTTTTTGTGTGAGTTTCTTTCTTTGCCTTTACGCTTGATTTGCCTCCTTATCGTAAACTTTCGTAGCAGTGTATACACTTGCGACGTATTAGTCAATTGCGATGGTCAGTCAAGGGGTTCTATCCGAACTCATGTTTAGTTACGACAGGATTGGTAGCACGGCGTTGCTGTAAATCCATCAACTTTATGCATAGGTTCTCTCGAAATTTCGTAATTATATAAGTTTTTGTTGTAAGTCTTTTACGAGACTTGTATATCAAGTAGGCTTTTACGACAGACGTAGTTAGCAGTAATTCAATTGCCAGATTTTGAAACTAACGTACGTTTCTTCTTGACGGATTACAGTAACTGCCCATTATATCAGAAAAGTCAATTGTACTTTTGTATTTGTTGTATTCGGCAATTACTGATGGTTTCAAAGCAGTTTTTCGCCTATTTCGCTTGCTCCGGACTGTCACAAATCCAACTGAATGTTTGTTTATTAACGCGAGGATGTCACTCTTGTCTTTCCACTATAAAAACAAAATTCCGTCATCATTTTCTTTTGCTATCATCTCACCTTTTTGCAACTTTGTGGAAACAATGTCTTTCGGCAACCCTTTTCGATTTTTTCGAACTGTGCCATACAAATGCATAGACCGATTTAAAAGAGACTTAGCTAAGTCCACGCTTGTATAAAAATTATCGGTTACAATACTACTACTAATACTTAAGCCCGCATCTAAATATTTCTCAATCAGTTTCATAATCACATCTTTAGACAAATTTTGGCCAGACGTCGTTTTCTTACCTTCATATACTATCCGATCATGTACATAACCATTTTCATCACATATTTTGAACAGTTTTATCCCATATTTTTACTTTTTTCCAGGGATATATTACATGAAAACAATCCTGCCACGGAAGGCAACCACTGTCTCATCTGTGTGTTATAATTCTGTTTGGTTTTTTTGTAATCATGTCAACTAGACGTTTTACTCGGATAAGTCTGTCAGCGCCAGGTAACAAGTGAAAATATGTATCTTCAAAGTGCCAGCACCGCAGCAGCAATTCAAAGCGATTTCGGCTCATTACTGATTCAGCTACGGGATTTTTGTATAATATATTCTGACTCCAGTAAAAGATATCTTAGCCAGTTTTTATACCTGGATGGGTATGGGTATTAGCAGACCAAGGAATTTCTTCATTTCATTTTGATCACAATCCTTCCAATTTACTTGTCTACTTAATCGTCTCAAAACTGTGATTAACTTCGTTTTATTCGCATAACAGTTAGTCATGGTCACCATCAGGTTAATTATTTCGTCATCCACAAACAAAAAATAGTAATCCAGTTCGATCTTATACGTGTCGGGAATATTTTTTATACCAGGTAAAAGCCAAAGCGAATTGTTTTTGACGAGAGCCAGTTGGTGGATTCCAAAGATATCTACCGATTATTATACGGGGCGGTCACTTTGATGTAAATTCTGCGCAGTGACATCTTCGTCGGCGTTTTCGCTATCGGTGTATCCATGAATATCGGTACTATAACTAGATTCCGACAAAGGCACGTAATTGGGATCATAGTCCGAGTCATCCGACATGTTTTACACACTATAAAACAATATTCTTCGCAACAAAATTGCCTCTAATCCCGAAAGTTGCGAAAGCGCGGGAAAACGACGCACACAGCGAGCCAAGGGGACGGTCGGCGGCCAACTGATAATTACTATAGTTGGCGTGACAGGAAAATTCAAGAAAATTACAAGCGGCGCGGCGTAATGGACAAAATGTTTTGGGGGCGGCCGGCGACACCCACGGACTGCTGTTAATGTTTCTTTAAAATAGGCCTTTGTACTCGAAAATTTGGGGCCCGCCAGCGGATCCCATGGCAGTGAGAGTGTTAAAATGTAATGCATGCTGAATTCAGCTGTAATTAGTTATTCAATTGGTTAGACTCAAAATGTTTCTCTTATTTGTATGTGATATTGTAGTAACTGATGGTGAATCTAAATAAATAAATAATGAATTTTCATCCCTATCAAAAATCGCACTAAAACTTAATTTCAGTTACAATTATACTAAAATAGAACATGTCAATGAATTCACTGAATTTACTCTCCCCGATTTGTCCATAGATACACACATAAATTGGAAGACGTATATATAAAAAATACGATCAAGGTAGTGAAGTTTAAAGAACAACCAAGTTACAAACTGCCCTTGTCACTTACTATTGTAAGGTTAATCACTCTCAGTACAATCATTTGCTTATTAATTGATCCTATTTATCATTGATCTATATTATTGTATCGATATTGTTAGTATTACTAATAATGATTTCTAATCGATTGTACTGAGCGAGTAATTTCTACCGATTGTTAAAATATAAATGGCAACACTGTGAACCGACATTCAACCGACAAAAATATAGAGAATGACATTCATTCCACATTAAACTGTTGAACTGTGAGGTTATATTATAAATAAATCCGTGTAAAACTTGTCGATCCTTGTTTCTTTTCTGAGATTAAGACCAGATCCTTTACTATGCCTATGCCCAAGCATAGATTAGCTATGGTATTATATACCATGAGGCAATAGCACATATTTAACGACCATATTCACACTACAAAATAAACTAATTAGAATAACAACTAATATAGAATCGACAAACAGCTGTAAACCATATTTTAAAGAACACAAAATATCTACTTATAATCGCTTGCTTATCTATACTTAAATATTAAAGAGGAAAGATTTGATTTTTGTTTGTTTGTAAGGATTTAACTCAAAAACTACTCGACCAATTTCAAAATTTGTTTCACCATAAGAAAGTCATATTATCATCGAATGACATATGCCATATTTTATTTTTAAGCAGCGAGAAAAGTTTTATATATTATAAAGTTAGTATTATATATATTAGGAATATGAAAATATGTATATTTTCGTATACATACAAAGAAACACAAAACTAAACTTTTTTTTTTTTTACTTAGGAATATCCTTCCTGGATACCCCCCTCCCTTGGGGGGAAGGGAAGTTATGTGAGACGCTCCGCCCCTTAAGGGGGTCGGTATACTCACTAAAAACCTGGTCTGAGCAGTCCCTCCGCCGACGTGGTGGAGCGAGATGGGGTCGCGTTAGCAATCACCATCCCGCCCCGGCGGTTGGCCCGGCTGATGGTAACCGGGCCTCAGCACCTATGGAGCGGTGGCCTTGCTCACCAAGGCCATCCCCCAGACGTGGGGGCCGTGCAAGCCGGTAGAGAGTCCCCCGACTCTGTACTAGTGACCCCACTATACAGGATCGAGAATCTGCGCCTAAGAGGGTCAGCGAGGATTGTTCTCCCTGACCCTCTCCGCGGTCTCCTTCTGTGTCATGACAGCCTCGCAGGAGACCACTGCCTGCCACGACCTCTCGCCGCCGAGCATGGCGTTGATCACGCTCGGCAGGGAGAGATCCCCACCTTTTATGGCCGAAAGCGTGTGCCGCTGCAGCCCCCACGCGGCACACGCCTCCAGTGTGTGGAGCGCCGTGTTTTCCGGCGCCCCACACTCGTGGCAGGCCGGGGTCGCCGCCCGTCTCGCAATCTGGTGCAAATACTTTCCGAAGCATCCGTGTCCGGAAAGCACCTGCACCAGTCGGAAGGTCAGCGATCCGAATCGCCGCCCTATCCACCCTCGGAGGACCGGGCGAATGGCCTCCAACGTCCACTGGCCCGGGCACGGTGGAGCCAGGTCCTCCGTCCACCACCTCAGCAGGGCGGCCCGCGCCTGTCGCCGCATGCGTGCGACCTCCTCCCACCCCGGGGGCTTCCCGCGATACCTCCTCGTCGCCACGAAGTGGTAAACTTCGGTGAGGATCTCCGCTTGTAGCTCCCAGGGGGGTCACTGGCCAGCACGCAGGCAGCCGTCCAGGACACCGTCCGGTAACTGCTAGCTAACTAGCTGCGTACGTCGCAGCAGGGTCTTATTGTCGCGACTGAGGGCGTCCGTCCGCTCAGACCGGTGTCCCGTAAAGGGCCATACTCCGGATCACTCCGGAGTACAGTTGGCGACAAGTGGCGTTCGGGCCACCCACGTTGGGCAGCAGCCTCCCCAGGGCGGCCGCCGCTCCCAGGACTTTTGGGGCCAGCTAGGTGCAATGTGTCCCAAAAGTCCACCTTCCGTCCAGGATGAGACCCAAGTACCGCATTTGGGTCCCAAGCCGCACCAGGACCCCGTCCAGGGCCACTCACGTACCTGGAGGAGCTTGGGAGCTTGAACGATTCATCCATAGCAGGCCAACCCACACGGGGGGTGTGGGTGCCGGCCGGGTCAATTGACCCGACCACCTCTCGTCCCCAGGGGAGAGCCTCACCGCTCTCCCCTTTCGACGTGAGAAGGCGCGTGAGCACCGGCACCGCCTTCCTTAATATCGGGCGGCGCCATTTCGGGAGGCGTGTGCTCCGCTCTCGAAGGAAAGAGAGCGGAGACCACCTCCTCTAATTGCTGGGGCTGGAGACTCTCGGTGACCGGCGGGGCCCAGGGGCGCAACTTGCCCCTGACCGCCTTGTACGGACGGCCCCACGGATCTGCCTCGAGAGTCCCCAGGAACTCTTCCCATTTTTGGGCTTTGGCCTCGCTGATGGCGGACTGCAGGGCGTACTTCCGCTGTTTATACGCGCTCCGCAGCCGTGCCTCCACGGTCAGGTCACGGTACCGCCTGCGTCGGCGGTACCTAGTGTACTGGCGACGCGCCGCAATGCAAGCAGCGCGTTTCTGACCAATGTCGTCAGTCCACCAGTATACCTGACGCCTCGGAGGTTGAGCACTGGCCCGGGGCATCGACGCGTCGCAGATCTGCGTCATCGCGCCCCGAAACCTCTCTACCTCTTGCTCAACCTCCACAGGCCCTTCGCCCATCGGGGTCCAGGCCTGGACGATGGCGGCTTCCACCAGCATGTCTACATCGCGACGTTTCAATGCCCATCGTAGGGACGACGGGGTGTGCACTCTCCTCGGGTGATCGTCCGGGATCGCCAGCGAGGCGGAGATGTAGAACCGCACGTAACGGTGGTTCAACAGTGACTCCGCCTCGACCAGCACCTGCCAGTCCCGGACGCGGCGCGCCTTGTGGCCGGGCTGGCCGCAGCGATAGCAGAGATCGCTGCGATCAGTTTCGGCGGTGCATTGTTGCCTCACGTGCCCCGGTTCGAGGCAGCAGTAGCACTGCCTAGGGCTCGGCGCCAGGAGATTCACCTGAGCCGAGACCATCCCGACCAGCAAACGACCGGCCGCCACCTTCTTCGTCGCGGCGACGGGGCAGCGCACCACCACCGTGCACAGGCCACTCTCGCCGCGGCGCATCTCCCCCACCCTGACCTGCGCCTGAGGGCAGGCTACGGCTTGTGCCACCGCAGCGGCGACATCCTCAGAGGAGGCCGAGTAGTCCAGCCCGGCTTTCCGCATTTCTGTGGACTTCACCGGGCGGGAGATCTTGACCTCCTCAGGCGAGAACAGGGACCGAAGTTTAGCCGCTACCCTGTCCGCCTTGTCGCCGGAGGTGGCACCTGGGACCTCCAGAATTCTGGCCCCAGTGGCGGCAGCCTTGAAGTGGCTGCCTCCGGCGGGGCCCATCCCGGCGAGATTGTCTCTCATAGCCTGAGTGGCCCGCCGGAGGTCGCCCGCATAGCTGCCGCCCTGCCGGTGCCCCTCCTCTGTCAGCTCCACCACAATGGCGGTGGAGCGCGGGGAGTGCAGGTCGGCCGGGCGGAAGCCCCTCTTTTGACTGGGGACCGGGATAGCCTTCTTTTTTCTGTTCCTCTTCCTCTTGGTGACCTCCGTCCACGGCTGTTCAGCCGAGGTAGAGGCCACCGAGGTGGGTTGGGGATGGGGGCCGGGACGCGGCGGCGCCTCAGTGGCAGTCGCTCTTCCCTTGCCCCTCCCTTTCCTCTTGGAAGAGGAAGAGGAAGCCAACGGATTGAGGGCAGATGTCTGCCGTGCCACCGGTCGGCCGGAGGGCGCCGGGCCAGCTGACACACCTCCGACCATCCGGGAGCGGCCCCCGAGCGGAGGGCCCGGGGTCGGGATGGGCACGAGGCCGTGGTTAGCCAAGCATGCTTCAACCACATTGCGCGCCTGAGCCACCGTGGCCCGCATTAACTCCTCCGCCCAGGCGGGACGCCGGTCCTCCGCGGGAGTGATAGGCGGCGCTGTGCGCCGCGGGAGGGGCGGGAACTCCTCCCTCGGCCTCCTGGCAGGCGCCCTGGCGGTGGCCGGGGGCGCCTTGGCTGCGTCGGCCCGAGCGGCTGTGGCAGTGGCCGCCTTCATGGCCGCCACCTCCGCCCGGAGCTCCGCCAGCTGCCTATGCAGCCCCTCATTTTCGGCCCTCCAGCGCCTCTGCATGTCGGAGGAAGTCCGGCCCCATAGCTGGAAGAACGCCTCATTCATGTCCTCCGTCGCGTTCTTGAGGTCCCGGACGAACCCTCCCTTTAAATTGCCGGATCGGGCCGCCACACTCAACACGGTCTTGGCTCCAGCCTCGAATCGTTGCCGGAGGCTAGCAACCGAGTCTCCGGCCGAGGAGGACGCATCCGGAACCTCAGCCGTCTTGGGGGCATCCCGACGGGCAGGTAAAGGCTGCCCGGGGAGCCTCCTCGTGGAGGAAGGCGGCATCGGGGAACCAGCCCTTCCTTGACAGGGCATCCCCTCCACTACCTCCACCTCCGTGTCCGAGCACGAGCGTGACGGCACGGGATGCGGCGTCGCCCTAAGCTTGAGGGTGAGGGAAGCAGGACTATGCCCCCCCTCCTTCCTCTCTCGTCGAGCCGCCGACGAGCGCCGGCTCTGAGGCCGACTGGCCTCCGAACCCGAGCCCGCCTCGGACCCGGACTCGACGCTGATGGAGCTCCTCCGGCTTTCGTCAAGCGTCGACGCGCTAAAGGGCGTGCATGCCCCTGTTCTTCCGCCATCGCTGGCGCGTTGTCGTAAAGCGCGCTTAAAGCGCCCTTTGGAGTCGCGCAATGGCACTCCGTGCTCCTCCTTCCTCTCCTTCTCAACTTCTTTGGGTTTTTCAAAATGATCCATGTTAATCCCACGAGTAGAGCCGATATAAACTCGACCCCCGGGTGACGCTCATTCCGGGGGAAGGCCTACATACTGCTGGGGGACGGCAGGTACCCAGAGGTTTTTACAACTTCGCTGTTGGGTGGTGTGAGTTTTCCTTCTCGCGGGCCGGCCAACTAAGGCAAGCCCCTCGGTCCCGTTGAGCCGCTAGACGTGATCAACGACACTCAACGGGTAACGAGTTGATTGGAGCAGGGTTGGGTTTCCTCTCCCCTATGTGCTCCCGCCCAGGCCTTACAGGCCCCACTGGTGATTTTTTAGAGAGGTTGTCTTCCTCTATCCCCCCGTGTTGGGCCGGATGGGGGTCCATGTTGGACTAATCCACCCGCCGCAACATCCCAAAACCGCCTAACTGGGCAGGACGCCTACACCTAGACCTAAACTACCTAGGTAGGTAGGTTACCCAAGTAACCGGAACTACCTAACCCTACCACCCTACCTACCTAGGCCTGCCCTGGCCTTACGGGCCCCTACTGGTTATTTTTACCGAGGTTTTCTTCCTCTATCCCCCCTGTCTCAAATCCACGTGTCCTACTCCTACTCCGTCCTACCTGCTAATCAGAGGAACACGTGGAGAGACTCCCAAACGCGGCCCTCGCGGGCCGATAACCCCGAGACAAACTGCCTCGGGTTCCCTACGCGCGTGCCAGAGTATTAGCCAAGAGTAATAATGCCCCCGAAAGGACATTATTACCCGTGTTACCCGGGGTGTACCGGCCCAACGACTGTCGTTCCCATCCACGAAAAGTGTAGAAAGGACCAGCAGGCGTTAGGCACACTAGGAGGTTCTCTGGCCACACACCCCAACCTTTTTTTTTTTTTTTTGATACCCAGGAAAAATGCTTGATGCGCTACCCGCCGGCTAAGAGACGGCACTGGCGGGGCGTGTGGGACTCACCAGCCGAGCGCTGGTATACCCACTAAAAAACCTGAGGTGTTCCTTCTCTCACCCAATGGCCAGTTGGGAGTCTGAAAAGATTTATCCATAGCAGGCCTCCCCGTGTGAGTGTGGGCCAGGTCAAACGGACCCGACCACCTCTCGTCCCCGGGGAAGAGCAATTCAATACTGCTCTCCCCTTTCGACGTTAGAAGACGCGCGGGAACACCGCGCGCGCCCTCTATGGGTTCTTAACTCACGGGTGGCAGGGTCCCCTTAGGCCTTGCCACCCAGAACACTTAGGTGGAGGGCAGGAGAGCGACATAAGCGCGTCTCCTGCGCCCCCTCCTCCGGCGGCGGACGTCCGGGGCGTAAGGATCTTCCTCACGCCCCCGCTCCGCCCCCTCCTTCTGTGAGATGACAGCCTCGCAGAAGGACCTCATTGCGCCCCAGTACCTGTCGTCGCCGACCATCATGGATACGACGGTCGGCAACAAGAGGTCGGGGTCAATCACGGCGACCAGGGCACAGCGCTCCTCGGCCCACGCCGGACACTCCTCCAGCGTGTGCTGCGCCGTGTCCCGGTCGCACTCCTCGCAGTGGTGACACCTGGTTGTCGGCTCCCTACCGGCTATCTTGCACAGGTACTCTCCGAAACAGCCGTGTCTGGAGAGCACCTAAGTAAGCCGGTAGGTGAGCGGTCCGCACCGTCTGTCCGTCCATTGCCTTAGCACCGGACGGACAGCCTCGACGGTCCACACCCCGTAGCGGGGCTGGGCCAGTCTCTCATCCCATTTCGCCTGAAGGACCAGTCAAGCCTGGGACCTTCGCGTCTCCACCACCCTGTGCGTGGGTTCCTCGCCATGGAGCCGGAGGTCCGCGCGCCAGTAATACACCGACGCTTGGACCTCCGTCTCTAAATCCCAGGGCGGCGATGCCGCCAAAACGCACGCCGCCTCATAGGAGACGGTGCGGTACGCTCGCGACACCCTGATCGCCATCGCCCTCTGAGGTCTCCTCAGGAGGGCGATGTTTCGGCGATCGAAGGCGCCGGCCCAGATGGGCGACCCGTAGAGGGCCATCGACCGCACCACCCCCAAATAGAGGCGGCGCACTGTGTTTCGTCTAGAACATGTTAGCTGGACAATAGTCATTGTCTAATTACCTGAAATTTATTACCTGAGCCTTTTACCAGATACCCAGGTGCCCCAATTCTGAGAATTGTTTTGGACACGTGTCAACTACTGATAATGTAATGAGGTTAGTATATAAGGAAAGGGTAAGAAAACCACTTATTAATTGCATTTTTGCGTGTACGGAAGTAACATCCTATGTCAGTGAGTTTAAGTTTTTTCAAAAGTATTAGTGATGGATCTTCAAGTTAAAGGTATGTACTTTTTATTTCTAATAAGAAAATAGGTTTACATTTCCCCATTTTTTTTAAATAGCTCGAGTTTAAAGAAGTTTGTCAAATTTTGATGATTTTCTGAATTCATTAGACTAAAAACTACTTGTACCCTCTTGTACCCGGGCTAGATTTTATATATTTATTTATTTATTTATTTAAAATAACTTAAACTATCATTACAGGCTTGAACCTAATGCGACAGTTAAGAACTTAACTAATTAATAACCTAAACTACACAACTACACACAAGAATTAAAGAATGAAAGACAATAATACATTACAAGAATAAAATTTTGAAAAAATAAAATAACAACATTATTAACAAACAGAAAACATAAATTATTACTAACTTAAACTAAACAATCATAATAGACAAAAGTCTAAACCTTAATATTATATATTGTAGCATAATATAAATAGTAAAGCCCTTGCGAATTCACTGAATGAACAAGTAAATACATCAATCCGAGTTTGAAGGACGTTGATGTTACGGATGGCTCTGGTAAGGGGTGCCTTGGCCAGGAGGTTGGTTCTGGCTGTAGGTACCAGTAGCAATGGTGGACTGCGCCGTCTCCACACGTAGCGATCCGGCACACACAGACTCAAGCGCTGTAATACGCCTGGGTTACTCTCTAATCCGCGAAGAACCTTCACCAAGTAGGCGACCAGCGCAAACTCCCTTCGGACATGCAGTTGGTTATAGCCAACCATGCCCAGGACAAACAGAGTGGGATACATCAGTGGGTAAAACGGGTATACCCCATATAATTTCCTGTACAAATGGCGCGTGAACTTGTTTTGAACGCGCTCCAACATCACAGAGTACTTGGCTTCATGTGGATCCCATATGACCGCACTATGTTCCAGATGACTCCTGACTAGTGCGTCATACAGGACCCTAACTACTGTGATGTTCGTGAAGCTTTGTGTCTGTCTCAGAACAAATCCTAAGTTTCTGTACGCCTTTTTACAGATCTTGGTTACATGCTCCCGGAATGATAGATCGGGAGTCATGGAAACACCCAAATCTCGTACCTCCGTGACTCGCTTCAGTGGCACCTCGTCCACCACGTACTCATAGAGTAGAGGTGCACGAGCACGGGTGAAACTCTGAAGGTGAAAAAATATAGCATAGCCATATCTGTTAGCTTTTAAATTTTAGTCATCTTAACTTGCACACTTGAGTACAACTTTGTCATTTTGTCTGTTTTCTAGAATACGAATTCTCAGTCTCGAAAATGGAGTTTTTTGATGAATGGCAGAAACATGCTAAAGAGAACCGCAACAGTAGACTGTATGAGTTTATAGTGATGAAACATGATCTTGTTAATATCACGGAAGCATCTGAGCGGGAAATTAAAATGACAATTGTAAGATTGTCATCCAAATACACAGAAAAATGGGAAAAATGTGGGAAATGCCGTAATCGCTTCCTGACTAAGAATTCTGAGTGGTTGTCTGGGGATTTTACATTCAAAGCATCTGTCCACCTCTCAACACCATCATCATCAAGTAAGAGTTCGATTCGTGGACGTCCATCAATAGATTTTCCTGAAGCAAGTGAAAAAACGAAAAGGAGACGCGTGGAGGACCTACTACACACGCGAGATGTAAACCAGCTAGTAGCCGCTGCTGAAATATCGGCACGATTATCCGGACATCGGAATTTGGCTACTGTGATTAAAGAAGCAAGCCATAGTAGTCCGGAAAAGTGCCAAGAAATGAAAAGATATGTGGATGAAAAGGTACGCGAACAACCAAGATGTTTGTCCAAAGAGGAGGCTTTGGCATATTATGTGGATGCCAAATCCACGAGCCACTCTTATAAACAAACGAGGAAATGGAGCATCAAGGCAGGACACCAGGTATTCCCATCATTTTATAGTGTTAGGCAGGCAAAAATTGAATGCTACCCTCCCGAGGAACAGATTTTTATAAGCGAAACGCGTGCAGAAATTAAACTTCAGGCGGTTTTAAATAAAACAGCTGAACGTCTAATTTGTGCACAGCGTGAAGTTTTAAAATCTGTAGATTCTGGCTCATCACTCTCCCTTGTTAGCAAGTGGGGGTGTGATGGAAGTTCCGGTCATAGCACTTACAAACAAAAATTCTCAAACAGTGAAGACACAGATGAGTTTTTGTTTATGTTCTCATTCGTGCCACTTCAGTTACGTGACAATAGTGGTAGAGTTGCTTGGCAGAATACTCGACCACCTTCTACCATGTATTGTCGACCGATTAAGTTTATTTTCTCCAAAGAAACAACAGATTTTACTGTAATAGAAACCAATAAGATTTTGGAGGAAATAAACCAATTGGTTGTTGGTTGGTTATCTATATTACCTATTGTTGGCACAATAGGTAATATAGATGGTAAAGAGATATCGGTCAAACACGAATTACTGTTCACGATGATTGATGGTAAAGTGTGCAACGCTATGACTGAAACTTCGTCAGCACTTAAATGTTACATTTGTGGAGCTACTCCTAAATTTATGAATGATGAGTCTAGGGAATTTGTTGTAAATAAGGAAACTCTTGGTTTTGGTATATCTCCCCTTCACGCTTGGATCCGGTCTTTTGAATGTTTGCTTCACATAAGCTATCGTCTTGAAGTTAAGAAATGGCAACTTCGAGGTCAAAGTGACAAAGAAAATGTGAAGCAACGTTCGGCTCGTATCCAAGAAAGGTTTAAGGTTGAAATGGGTTTAATTGTAGATAAACCAAAACCAGGATTTGGTAATACGAATGATGGGAATACTGCTCGTCGGTTTTTTGAGAATCCTGAACAGGCTTCAGATATTACAGGTGTAGATGTGACACTAATTAAGAACTTTGGCACTATCCTTAGAACTTTAGCTTCGGGTTACGATATTGATGTTGTTAAATTTAATTCTTTTACACAGGACACAAAAAAATTGTATCTTGGTCTCTATTCGTGGTATAAAATGCCTGTTACTGTGCACAAAATTCTTGTGCACAGTGTAGTCCAGTCTTGTGAAATTGTGAGATCGGCTCTTTTACCTATTGGGCAGCTTTCTGAAGAAGCTCAGGAAGCGCGTTATAAGGATTATAGGAGGTTCCGGGAGCACAATACTCGAAAATATTCACGTATTGCCACGAATAGGGATTTACTTAATATGTTGCTAATTACATCTGATCCTGTAATAAATGGCCTTAGGGAAGTGCCGAAAAAACCGACGAGTAAACTTCCTTCTGAGGTTTTAGAATTAATTATACCCCCTCCTGTAAATGTAAGGTCTAGTGTAAGTCATTGTAGTTCTCATCAAAATATGTCAGATTATATGGTAGATGATTCTTCAGAAGAAGAATTTAGTGATGCAGAATAAATAGAAGTTGTAAATAATATTTTACTAATGTTTTTTTAAGCTGTGTACCTTATCTAACTTTATTATTAGTTGTCAACATATTGTTTTTTAACTGCATATTTTTTAAGTAAAAAGTATTGTTATTGAGTAGGTAGTAATAATGCTCTATTATGTAATTAGAAGCCCAGTCCTTAGTAGCACAATATTTTATGACTATTGTTATTTTTTTTCATTGTTATTTTTTACCTGTCTGACAATAAAAGATTAATCGCTATTATATTTTTTTATGTTGGCACACGTGACCCTACCTCCTGTTTTTTTGGTGTTATATGCGCTAATACCCCATTAGAATATCATAATAAAGCCGTACGAACTAAAAAACCTCAATAAATAATTTTGTCCAGCTAGCATGTTCTAGACGAACCACAGTGCGGCGGCAGACGACACTCGGCCCCCCCGATATTCGGCAGCAGAGAGCTAAGCGCTCCCGCCGCCGACATCAGCCGGGGGGAGGAAAGTTTTGCGGCGGAGCAGGCGGCGGCCTTGTGGCCGGGCTGGCCGCAGCGATAGCAGAGATCGTTGCGATCAGTTTCGGCGGTACATTGCTGCCTCACGTGCCCCGGTTCGAGGCAGCGGTAGCACCGCCTAGGCCTCGGCACCAGGAGATTCACCTGAGCCGAGACCATCCCGACCAGCAAACGGCCGGCCGCCACCTTCTTCACCGCGGCGATGGGGCAGCGCACCACCACCGTGCACAGGCCACTCTCGCCGCGGCGCATCTCCCCTACCCTGACCTGCGCCTGAGGGCACGCTCCAGCTTGTGCCACCGCAGCGGCGACATCCTCAGAGGAGGCCGAGTCGTCCAGCCCAAAAACAACAACAAAAACACAGGGGCAAGCAGCTTTACAATCAGGTTCTGCGTCACAAATAATAATTGCCAATCCTGCTTCAAACAAAAACATTCAAACTTCTCATCCTCCAAATCAACAGGATAGCTATAACTTACAGATTTTATCACCATCTCATGCCACTTCTCAATTAGTAGGACATACAAATCCTCCAAACCAACAGAGTAGTTATAGCCTACACATTCCATCATTTCATGCAAATTCTCAATCATTTTTAGAGTATACGGTAGGTACATTGTTTTCTGAGTTCAAGCCAAATTTGTTATGTTTTTCTTTTCTTAAATAAAAAATAATGTCAGTTCCGCGTGAGTTGTCACTGCGGACACGCGTGTCTCATTCCGCTCGACCCGTTATCGTGTTGTTTACGCGCGCCGAGTGAATTTTATTTACGTGTTGTTAAAACCAGGGTATCTCCTGGCAACAGGAGACCCTTTATGTAATAATGTATTCCAACCCAACGTCTCAATCTAACCCAACGAGCCAACTACCTACAGTGTCCCAACCATCACATAATGCTACAAGTTACGCCAATGTGACGTCATCAACATGTTTCCCCAAGAAAGATCAAGCCATAATATTAGACTCGATTGACGGAATAACATTGAGGGAATATCTTATCGCCTTATCATCTATTACACCGACAACATCTATCAGATTTATATCACGTATATCAAATGCACGTATTTGTATTTATTTGGATTCCAAAAAAACAGCTGACGACCTCATTGAAGAAAAAAAGGCGATTACTGTTCAGAAGCATGTCCTGGAGATAAAACCCTTAATTACCAGGAATAAAAGAATTGTTTTATCTAAGGTTTGCCCTGTCATACCAAATTATGTTATAGAACAAAAATTTGAGGAAATAAATATTAAAATAATGTCCCCTATAACATTTATGAAAATAGGAGTGAATGATCCAGGTTTTTCACATATTCTGAGTTTCAGAAGACAATTATATATAAGCCCCGAAGATAACACACGTGTTCCAGAATCACTCCAAATTACATTTGAAGGGACAAACTACTGGATTTATTTGTCTACTGATGCGTTTAAATGTTTTACTTGCAATGCAATGGGTCATCTAGCAAAAAATTGTCCACAAGCTAGTGCAAATTCTCCAGTCTACTCCCAAGAACAGGACAACCAAACGGTCGAAGATATAAATAAAACTTTTAACAGAAACGATGATCTAGTACAAGAACCCGTATTTACCCCACCGATAGTACCAAAAATACCTGAACCATCCCAAGTCAACTCAAAAGAAAAAAAACGAATTCGTTCACCATCTACAAGCGAATCTTCAAAAATGGAATATATAAAACCGTGTACAAGAAACGATGAAACTAATATAATGGAACTTGAATCTGATGACACTAGCAGTAATTATTCTGCAGAAGATGTAGAAATTAAAACAAATATAAAAAAGAAATTGAAAAAGACTGACACAAGAACTGAAGAAGAAATTTGGAAAGATATTGAAAATAGTATGAGTGAATTAAGTAACGAAACAACATTCCCTATTAATTTAGATCAATTCATTAGTTTATTAGATAATTCACGAGGAAAACAAAACATAAGAGAACTAGTTTTCTCATATACAGATAATGTTAAAGATCTAATTAGAATGTGTAACAAGTTACACTGCAAAATGAACAAAAGCCTGAAAAATAGATGCTCAAGATTATCGAGAAAGTTACATGATTTGGTCAATCTTACATCTATTGTCTCCAGTGATAACACAAATCAATAGAATTTTTATATCTTAGTCTATTCTTAACAAATTATACATATATATTCACTTGTAAAGGTATGGATATTTTGCAGTGGAATATTAATGGTTACTTTAAACGACTAGAAAATATTTAATTATTAATTAGCCAATTATGCCCAACTTGCATTTGTTTACAGGAAACTAATTTTACTTCAGATTATTGTGCCACGATGATAGGTTATAATCAATTTTATAAAAATCGAACACACAGTAGCAGGGCCAGCGGTGGTGTAGCTATATTTATGAAAGCTCATACAATTGCGGAAGAAATACAAATAAACACAAACCTAGAAGCTGTAGCGATAAAAATTAAATTTCCCCTACCTATTACTATATGTAACATTTACCTCCCAAATAGTAGGTCACTTAACCTATACGAACTGAATGATGTGATTGGTCAACTACCAACTCCATTCATTTTATTAGGTGATTTTAATAGCCATCATTTTTACTGGGGTTCCGATAAGTGTGATACTAGAGGTAAAATAATAGCCGAATGGTTGGATGAACATGACAATATAATAATATTAAATAACGGCCAACCCACACATTTTGATAGCAACACCAGACGCACAAGTAATATAGATTTAACTTTGTCTTCACAAAATATAACGTCATATTTTGAATGGAATGCCTTAGAAGATTTATATGATAGTGACCACTTTCCAATTTCAATTACATACCAAATAGCAAATGATATAACAAACAACATTAGATTACCAAAAAAGTGGAAGTTTGAAAAGGCCGATTGGTCAATATTTGAAGAAGAGTTTAATCAAAATATGTTTGAATTGCCTTCCCTTAATAATATGTGTGATTATTCTATTAATGATATAGTTGAAAATTTCACAGAAGCCATCCTTAAGGCAGCTAATAAATCAATACCTCAAACATCTGGTACCTTACGAAAAAGTAATTTACCTTGGTGGAATGACAAATGTAAAATCGCAACTAGAGAAACTAAAAAAGCTTTAAAACTATTTAAAAAATATACCCGGCATGATCCTAATTCGATATATAAAATTGAATATAAGAAAAAAGAGCACACAGTAGAAGACTTCTTAAAGAAAGTAGGAAAAGGTACTGGCAAAATTGGGTATCTTCTATCAACAATAAGATCCCCATTTCAGACATGTGGAAAAAGATTCAGAAACTTAACTACCGTAACATAAGATACAACGCTATTGTACTCGAAACACAAGATGGTACATTTACGTCTAATGCTACCGAAACGACACATATATATGCATGAGTTAATACTAGTCCTCTCTCAAATAGCCAATTCTAGTCCAGGTCCAGACAATATTTCTAATATTATAATTAAACATTTACCAATCAGCGGTCTTAACTATTTACTTCAATTGTACAATTATATTTGGGAGAATCAGATATTTCCAAATACCTGGAAGGAGGCCTTAGTGGTACCTATATTAAAGACAGGTAAAATATCAAGTTTAAAAACAAGCTATCGAACTATTTCATTAACATGCAACCTTTGTAAAATACTTGAAAAATTATAAGTAAGAGATTTAGATGGTATATAGAATCAGTAAAACATTTTTCACCATTTCAATACGGTTTTCGACAATTTCGATCAACAACAGACCATTTAATGAATATTGAAAGTGAAGTACTAGACAGTTTTGCAAATGATAATTATACAGTAATTGTTGCCTTAGATATAGAGAAAGCCTATGAAATGGTCTGGAAACATAGAGTACTAAAGATATTACAAGACATTAATATTAAAGGTAATGCTCTTGCATTTGTAAGAAACTTCCTTTCGGGCAGATCTATTAAAGTGAGGATTAACGATATAATATCTAACTCGGTTTCTGTAGAAAATGGTGTTCCTCAAGGTTCTGTGCTTAGTGTAATTCTTTTTTTACTTGATATTAATGATGTTTTTTCATATATTACAAAACCAGTAAAGGGTTTTTTGTTTGCTGATGACCTAACAATAGTTTGTAGTGGTAGAACACTGAAACCTACGGTAAAACTGATCCAAAATATATTAGATAGTCTACTAGAGTGGTCCAATAAATCTGGCTTTAAATTTTCGAAAATCAAGACTGAATTTATGATATTAAGTAATAAAAGAAATAAGCCTAGAAATATACAGTTACAATTAGACGATCATAAAATTAAAGAAGTAAATAACTTAAAAATTTTAGGGTTAACATTTGATAAAAGAATGACTTGGAATACACATATAAATAAAGTCAGAATGCTATAAAAGATTAAATATAATAAAGGTCTTATCATCAACAACATGGGGATCAGACAGGAATTGCTTAATAAATGCCTATCGCGCTTGAATTAAACAAAAACTAGATTATGGTGCTGTTATTTATGACTCTGCTAGAACCCGTACCCTAAAGACTTTGGAAAGTATCCACAATACAGCCCTGCGACTTAGTATTGGTGCGTTTAAGACTAGTCCTGTTAAGAGCATTTTAGCTGAAGCTGGAGAGATACCATTAGAATTTAGAAGGAAAGAACTTGTAACTCTATATGCTTTAAATATATTGTCTCAACCTGAAAATCCAACATATAGTTAGGTATTATACTAAAGTAACAGCTGTTGATGCCGAATATGAACTTAAACCTCATTTATTGCAATAAATGCCTTTTCGTATCAGAGCAGCTAAATATTTAAATGAGTTGAACATTAAGATTCTGCCAGTATTCACAAAAAAGAATGTTCCTGTGGGCCATGGAAACACCATAAATTGCCCATTAATCTTGAATCAGCTAAACATCTAAAAGAAGATACACCTCAATATATTTATAAAAATTTATTTCATGAAATTAATGATAAATTTACCGACTTTAAGACTGTCTACACTGATGGATCAGTCTTAAATGGCAGATCAGGGTGTTCTGTGGTGTTGGGTGAAAATTGTTACCGATATAGACTCTGGGATTTCTTTTTGATTTTCAGTTGTGAATCAACGGCTATCCTAAAAGCACTAGACTTGATACGCAATGAATCTAATTCAGAAAAATATATAGTGTATACCGATTCAAAATCATGCTTGACAGCGCTACAAAATGTTAAAAATACGAATCCACTTATTTTAGAAATTCAACAAAAGATTATACACCTTTTAGATAATAATTACAAATTTGAAATTATATGGATTCCAAGTCATCAAGGGATAGTTGGTAATGAAAAAGCAGATAAAGAAGCTCGGAGTGCAACTAATGATAACGTCATATGTAATAATATTAAATCAACTCCTAATGAATTACAAAAATACATAAAACATAAAATTAAAATTGTTTGGGATCACCACTGGAAGGCCGAAAATATAACAAAATTATTTATAATCAGAAATTCTATTTTTGAAAAGTCCCCAATATCTTTTACCTCTAAAAAGGATCAAGTTGTTATTACCAGATACGTAATCTGGTAATAACAATTTGATCCTTTTTTATTGGTCATACAAATATGACACATATTCATTTAATCACCAAAGCTGACAGAAACAAATGCAAGTGTGGATTAGATTTGACCGTATTACATCTTTTAGTAGAATGCTAAATATATAATAATGAGAAACGCTTAAGTAACCTACCAACCAGTTTAAAAGATTGCTTAAACGGAGATGGATGTATGCGAACTTTAAATTTTCTACAAATGATTAATGTTTACAAACTAGTGTAATATATGTTGTTAACTGTGTGTCGCTAATGACCATTGATGTTGAAAAGCGACCTTAAATAAATAAATAAAAAAAAATAAAAAATAAAATAATGTTAACCCTGTGTTTTTACATACTTTTAAATAAGACTGAAGAACATAAATAAGTGCTCTGTGTATCTATAATGGCTTTACTTATGGTAGCCGGGGACATTATGACTGAAAATTTAAGGCATTCAATAGTTAACGCAAAGTAAAAGCCAATTTTTCATTAGGAGTAATGCTCTCTCGCATGCAGGTATCTTGTTTTAGCAAGTATGGTGTAACCAATTCCAACAGATGATGAAAGCATGCCTCCTTCATCCTGTAGTAATTTGCATAATCCTCCTCCACTTCGGTACTATGAATTTCATCTAACAAGTTCAGATGCGTGTAGATGTTCCTTTTGGTGGTTTGACCCAACGTTTCCTCTTTACGCGTTTCTTTAGAGCCCAAGCAATAATTATTGCTACACAAGTTTTTTCTTATTCACATCCATTTTGTGGTTGTGAACGCACAACCTTCTTCTTTTGACTTTCTTCTTTGAACCAAGTAGATATATCAAGATTAAAACGTTTAGAAAAATCAAGTCACAGTAAACTAATAATGCCGAGCTATCATTCCAAATTGAAATACCCAGAGCTGAGAACACGTATTCATCTGATGGTTGCGAACAGTGACTGACATGATTTGGATTGACTGTCTAATATTACAACCAGCCAGATCAAGATATATCAATCTATTGCGATCCGCTACCTTGGTTTGATAACGATCTAGATTGAGCTTGTAATGGCTGCCTAAAACTCGACTATAGACCTAATAATATTCTAGACCAACCTTCTTATTAAACTTGAATCTATAACCTAAGATAAAAAAACATTGACGTGATTGAGAGCTCGTTACATATTAATTTTATTGGAGTATATTGGTCATTGCATTAAAATACTATTTTATAAAGTTATTTCCCTAACGATGTGTGATATTATAAATGTAACAAAAAGACGAAGACGTGAAATACTACTACTAAATGGTTATCAGTATTATAAACTAAAATTAATAATTATACTAATTATAATGATGGCGGAATAATTTGGCGATGTGCTCTGTACCGTAAGAGTAGATGTGTTGGACCATAATAGCGTGATAAAGTCGAGACCAAATTACATGCGCTCCAGATTATGGCAAAAATGAAATAGATCTGAAGATATATTATGAGTGTAAATAAAAAGTGAGTGAATCAGACACTGTCAGTGCACAGAATCTACAAGAAAACAGTGGCTTCATTAGAAAATACAGGTATTGACCTTATTAACAAGTTTCCCAAGTTTTCGTCTATGAAGTCAATATTATACCGGCATCGCAATAAAATCCTAGAATTCGAAAAACAATACTACAATTTTTTTTCGGGTATTAAGATTCCGCCTAAATTTGATTCTTTTATGTTAGCTAATTACTATCGTGATGATGGTGCACGAATTTTAGTGTTTGCTTCCAGTAACGCAAGAACAATAATGACAGAAAGAAACAACTTTTTCGGTGATGGCACATTTGGAGTCAGTCCCTTTCTTCAGTTGTATAGATATTATCATATATTATAATTAATTGTTGCACTGAACTATGTTACTTTAGTCTGTAAGTTCTGATTGATGTATTGGTGTAAACAGTTGTTGGTTGACCTAATAAAATAAATAAATAAATAAATATATACATTGCGATTTAGGTAGTTCTCAGGAGACTACTAAATACTATAATATAAAAACTTGATCTATTCCTTCCTCCCAGACAAGACTACACAAACATACATTATTGCAATTAATAAAAAGTCAAATACCGCAATGGAACCCTGCGCAAGAACTTTAAGACGGACTATGAAGACGCCATGATGATGGCAATAAAGACAGTTTTCCCACAAATAGTAGCAAACGGGTGTTATTATCATTATTGTGAGAGTTTGAAGAAAAAATCAAAAAGTTTAAAATTAACGGAATACAAAATAGTATCCCTTTGCAAAATGTTGACACTTTTGCCCAAGTAAATGATTTTGGACGGTTGGAACGATAAGCGATGAGATGGATAGCATCGTTATGGAAGAAAATATTAACACATTTAAGAATTACATAATCAGAAATTGGTTAAAAAGTAATAGCATTGAGAAGATGTGTGTATTTCTGTTCTTGCCTGTGGTCCCAGGCCAGTCCTCCGTGGGGTACCAAGAGCAAATTTTCGTACTCGAGGAACCCCCAAAATTAAAATCTTAGATAGGTTCCCTCCTATTAGTGTGTTGTTTTGTTATATGAGGGTCTAACTATCCGTGAAGCTTTTCAAAAGTTACAATAGTCACAATTCTGTACATAAATTTGAATACTCCCCATGCGATTTCCTTCTTTTGTTTATATCATGAACCTATGTGGATCGTTTCTTTTTCAATACTAGACTCAATAACAGGATTTCTTCTTCTGTATCACAGTCACTTTCCGTGTTTGACAGTAAATATGTAGTAGAATCACTGCCAATGCTTGACAGTTCAAAATTATTATCACTGCTCAGTTGTAAATTATCACGATAACTGTCACGTAATTGTCATTGCTCCGTATTTATCTGTATTTAAAATTCAAAACCCAATAGTTTATCAGCGAAACAGACATTAAACTAATTATAGTGTTATAAATATCAAGTGGAAGTGTTATAAAAAAGACAAACAATTGTGTAAAATACAAAAACATTGAAAAATAAACATTGACTAGTGTAAAACTACGTATAAACAAATTTGTGACTAGTGTTAATAGTAAATAAAAATACGATATCTATAATCTCGTGGAGAAATCATTCGTTACAAGTTTCAATGTGTATTTACTATGAATAATCAAGTCGACGAAAAAAGGGAATCATTGTGAAAAATATTTAAATCACTCTTCGTATTATGTAAAGTATATCGCTATCTATATAATTAATGCTGTTCTACTAATAAACAAATATAATCGATAAAACAGTACAATAAGAAACTTGTTCCAATGCCAGCCGGAAAGTTGTGAGTGGAACCCGTGTTTTTTTGTGTGCTGCGTCTACATACGAAGCGCGTTTATCGAGTTCAAAATGACTGCGGATAGATGGTCTTCTGACAATAATATTTCATTCATGAAACTACAGAGAACAAGAAAACCTATGGAATTGTTTCGATAAAAACTATTGAAATAGAGACATGCGGAAAGCATCTTTGGAACATATCGCAAAAGAAATGCATGTAGTTAGCACCAGCGAGGTAACTAACAATATAAAAAATTTACGATCTACAATCAAGAAGTGAATAAAATCGAAAAAAAGTAAGAAGAGTGGAGCCGTGACGGACGATGTGTACAAACCATTCATAAAATTGTTCGATATAATGGATAATATAATGAAAACAATTAATTTAAAAGAAAAGAAAACAACAACCAGTCTGGTGATTACCAAATTTTTTATTCGACTGATATAGTTGGTTACATTTAGATATTTATCATATGACTTTGCCAGTAGACAGCAGCCTCATTACAGAAGTTATTTTTATATTTGTCTCTCAATTTTTCGGCAATGGCTTTTGATTTGTTATTTTTTCGCGAACGCGAAAGTATCGCCCATACTCGGTAACGCATTTATTTCTGATCTCTAAGTTCCAAAGTTGATAGTGAAATTTGCAATATCTTCATAATCTCACTACCAGGTGGAGTGTAGGTGTGTAGTGAAGATTTCCGTAACCAGTTGTGTAGTACACATGTAGTTCGAATAATTTATATTATGTTTTCCTCTTGCAACTGGATAGGTTTTCCCAAAACACGAAATCGAAATGCTTAAATACCAAATCCATTTAAATATATTAGTTTTGTATTCTAATTGCAGAAGGACAACACACCGTCAGATTTGGAAAATGCTGTTAGTCAAGATATCGATGATAAGAATGATGATAAAAGGGATGATAAAACTGATGATAAATCAATCAACTCCAGTAGATTGATTTTTTTATTAACAAAGAAAAAACCTGGGTGTCGCTAAAAAATCACATAAAATTGCCCAAGAAACGAGTAGAATTGCAGCAGCTATTAATGAGCTGAAACAACTTAACAGTAAGTTGATGGAAAACACGTCGCTATTCAATTGAGACAGCTCCCATTACTCGATTTTTAGATGCCAAAGATGAAATTCAAAAAGTACTTTCACGATACCGAAAAAGAGCTATATATGCCCATAACGCATCTGCCCTTACCTCATATAGTACTTCGTCACCACAGTCCTACATATCGCCATTATCACCAGGACCCAGTGTGCCATTCCCTAATGTTTTTATTTTTCACTCGTATCTATAGATATGGTATTAACCCTTAATTAGACGCATAGGGTCACGAACATTTTTAGGCAAAAAAAATATGTTTTAAAGTTCTAGGAATGCGACAGCGTCCTTGCTAGCTTACTACGTCCCCGCGCGGTACACAATTCAGTAGCGGCCGGATAGCCAACGCAAGCACACGCGTCGCTTAGCGCGAACCCCATGCGCCCACTTACGTGATTTTTTTCGTCGCACTGTTTCTATTTTTGTGTTTTTATGTATTTCTATTTATTTCCTTTTGATATTATTTTGTATGATTGATTAATATTAACAATATTTTTATTTGTCAATATGGTTCACGAAAATCAAATACGGCAGTGGCTGGCAGATTTCTCCGAGGATGAGCAAGATGTTGCGGGGTCTGCATCTGAACTTTCGGATGATTCACCTATGCATAGTGCCCATGATTCAGCAAGCGAAATCGAAGATTCCATAGATACCGAATATGTTCCTGAACCATTGGAGGGTAACTATTTTTTATTTAGACATACCCAAAGAAATAGCCCAAAAGTGAAATGTTCTAAAATACCACCGTCAAACACAATAAGGACTCGATCACAAAATATTGTTATACATTTGCCGGGAGTCAAACAGTATGCTAGAAGCGCTAAATCTCCCATAGAATGTTTCCGATTATTTTTTGACAATGAAGTTGTTGATTCACTCGTCACGAACACTAACTTATATACAGAAAAGATAAAGGATAAATTCCAACGAGATCGAGATGCACTTCCTACTGACAATTTGAAATAAATGCATTTTTGTGTCTTTTGATTATGGATGGAGTGCTAAAGGCTTCCCACTTGAATTTTATTGATTTATGGGCACAAGATGGAACAGATGTAGAAATGTTTCAGCTAACAATGTCTTACAAAGGTTTTATGTTTGGTTTGACAATACCGCAGATCGCCAGGAACAACAAGAAGTCGACAATTTGGCAGCCATTAGAAATCTATGTAACATTTTGGGAAACCAGTTTCTTGCAGCTTATACACCGGATGAAAATGTTACGATAGATGAGCAATTAGTTGGATTTCGTAGTCGGTTTAGAGAAAAAGTATACATGCCCAATAAATTGAATAAGTACGACATAAAAGTGCAGACCATGGTTGACTCAAAGATATTTTACCTATGCAAGTTTGAAATATATTCTGGTTGGTAAACAACCAAATGGATTGTCCATTTGGTTGTCATCAAGCATCCGATTCTCCAGACAATAATATATACAGGGTGATTTTGAAATCGTGTAATTCCTTTTAACCACGCATTCTACTGGTGATATAGAATAACCCTGACCATATTTTTTCTTAATTAGAATAATGGTTTCGGCAAAATTAGAGTACAGATTTTTTTCATGAAATGATTTCAAATAGTCATATTTTAACCACCTGACACAATCTTAATATTTTGCTAATTTAAAAATAATAACATAACAATAACTGATGACGTAAATAATAGGGAGCAATAAAAAGGACCGCCTGTTATTATTTACGACATTAATTATTAATGTTTTTTTATTTTAATTAGTAAAAAATTAAAATTGCCTCGGTTGGTTAACATATGACTATCTGACACCATTTCACGAAAAAAACGGATCATAAATTTTTCAAAAAAAATAATTCTTATTAAATAAAAATATGGTCAGGGTTATTCTATATCACCAGTAGAATGCGTGGTTAAAAGTAATTACACGATTTCAAAATCACCCTGTATAGTAAAATGCCCGGTTTAACCAATAAAACGAACTGGCTGTAACATAACAACTGACAATTGGTATACAAGTATGAAATTGGCCAAAGAGTTACTAACACCTGTATACAACTTGACTATTATTGGTATGTTGAACAAAAGTAAACCTGACATTCCATCCGAATTCTTGCCAAACAATAGCAGGGAGCAATTTTCTTCGCTTTTTGGATTTCATAATCAAATTACTCTTGTATCCTATGTCCCAAAACCAAAGAAGGCTGTCATTTTACTTTCCAGTATACATAAGGACAACTCAATTGACGAAACAATAGGTAAGGCTCAAAAACCAGAAATAGTTACCTATTACAATACTAAAGGTGGTGTTGACTGCAACTATCGACTATGAGCTAATTATAACGTTGCAAGAAGAACAAAAAGATGGCCCTTAGCAATATTTTTCCACCTCCTGAATATATCTGGCATCAATGCATTTGTCATACTCAAGGCGAATGCTGGTGGGAGTAACATGCATGTACGGACTTTCCTGAAAACATTAGCTTCAAAACTTGTAGAAGACCACCAAAAACATCACCTTTAACATAAAGCTTCTGTAACAAAAAAGCGGCTCCGTGAGGTCCATGACATTCAGGAAGTTGTGCATAAATCAACTGCTAAGCGTGGGCGCTGTTCGTCAAGTTCGTCATGAAATAATGGCAAAAAAGTGTCTAATAAATGTCACAAATGTGGCAAATGTATTAATTAGCAACATTTTAAGACATACTGCCTTGGATGCAGTAAAGATGAATCTGGTGATGAGTCTATTTAATATATTTTTTGATCTATATAAGCAAATTTTGAAGATTTAAGACAGAACAGAAATCGTTTAATTTTTTTAGTTATTTGAAGCCAACGTTATGTTTTTGTTTTGTAAGTTTAATTATAATAAAATATTTTAATATTTTTGATAATACATACTACCTTTTATTTATTTCTTCCACTCCATTTTTAATTTCTTGTTTGGGTTCAGTAGAGAACCTAGCGCCTAGTTACGGGATTTTCTTAATGCGCCTAATTAAGGGTTAATTACATGTATTCGCATTTGGTCGTATTCGGAAATCATTGGATTATCATTTGGTCGGAATACAGTTATGAAGAAATACGGTTATCTTGTAACAAAAAATTATTTATTTATATTTTAAAATACATTTTTTTTACTCGTTTATTCATTTAGATCACATGCAATTACAATCATTGTAATAATATAGAAAGAAACGCTACCAAAACATCATACGACTAAAGTGTTTAAACAAAAGAAATTTAATGTTTAATATTGTCTTACATAATATTAATAACATTCGCGTAAACAGAAGACATATTATATGTATAGAACTTGAAAGTTATGATTGCCGTTGCGCACTCGGCTGCAACCTATTCGCTGCCAGGTGTAAACAGGTAATACAGGTGTTACATTTATACGTTCATGGCGTATGTATATTCATCATTTATATCAATTGAGGCTAATTTCATTTTTGTCCATGACAAAATATTTCTGCTTATGTAAAAGAGGCCGCAAGCAGGGGTTAAAGATAGATTAAAGTGAAAGAGAGTTATCGCGTTTCATCGGTCGTCAGCAGGGACTTAAAACGTTATGCATAACGGAATTTTAGGCATACATATCGTTTTCAATCTTTTTTATAACGTTTTACGAGTAACATAACGAAATTATGATAGCAAGTTAACATTGCCAAATCGCGCGATGTCTTACCGCCACAAGCGAACTGGCAACGCTGTAAAGTGCATGGTCATTTACTTGTAAACATCAACCGCTAGCGACGTATTTTATTGCCTTAATCTATTTATGAATATTGCAATATTTATAATTAATTAAGCCAGCTAAGCTGATTTAAGTAAACTTTATTACATCAGTTGGTTACGGACAAGGGACGTAAAAAAATTAATAAATTTTATAGATATTTTAATCTGGATAAAATTAATAAAACTGCAAAATGTTTAGTTGCTGAAGCTTTTGAAGGTAAGTAAGTCAAAGCAAATATGAAGTAGGTAGTATATAATAACACGTAAATGTGTTTTCAGCCTGTTTTAGGATGTCCATATGTCCGTCGATCCGCGGTTTATCTCAGAGACTATTAGCACAGATTAAATAGGTATAGCAACAGAGTAGTTTTTTATGATGGTAATACGTTATAATAACGCCGACAAAGTAGTGAAGTAGTTTTCAAAAATGTTTATATTTTTGGTACTTTCCAATTTTTTTTACTCTTCAATTATATCGTGTGTTCGAAAACTAGTAGGTGCAGGCTATACATATATTATATATATGTTCGGAACGACTGCGGCGGTAGATAGGTACGATACCTAGTTTCACCGTCGCGGCGACGGCGCGGCGTCGCGTCGTCGGTGTAGGTTGCGCACTACAGCGGCGGCCGACAGAGACAAGAATACCTATTGTCATTGAGTTTCTCAGGTTTCTCTCACTCCCACCCGACTCAACGCTCGATGCAGTGTAGGTTTTTATGTAATGTTTGTGTGCAGCTGTGTTTTCTGAGCGCGATAGCACAAAATAGATATTAGTACTTCAGTGATATACGAAACAAAATTATGTGACGCAATTCTTATAGGTAGGTTACGTTTCGCATGCTAGTGCAAGAATTGAAAATTGAAATAATGTGTATTTATTTTATTTAAGTAGTTTAGTAGAGCTGTAGGAATATAAAGTATGTAAGTATTAAGCAGCAAAAAGTAATCTAGATACGCGGCAGCGTACCCGCCCGTTGATAAAACGGAATATATACCGATAAAAAAAGAAAACGGTAACGCGCCGCGTTGCCAGTTTCTTTTTATGTGTAATATTACACGACTGCCTCGTTGGTCTAGCGGTAGTGTATACGACTGCTGGCCATGAAGTCTCGGGTTCGATTCCCTGGTCGGGCTCAGTTGTCGTTATTGAGGTTTTCTATCTTAACTATTTATTAGGAATTTCTGTCAAAAAATTCTTAATAATTAGCCAGAAATTTGGAAGTTGGCGGTGTTTCACCCCCGTGCGTCGGAAAACACCTTAAGCAGTGGGTCCCGGCTGTCATGAACATTAATGGCAGTCGTTATTGGGTCAGTGCCCTCAAATATCCTAACTACTGGTCTAACCTTAAAATTAAGTTTACCCTTCTGGGTTGCGGAGGTCAGTTGGCAATCGTTGCGTGTAAAAACTAATATTCAGCCAAATCTTGGTGGACCAGTAATAGCAGACCCTGGGCTTCTAGGCGCAAGCTTACATAACTGTGATATTACACAGTTATGGACACTAAACTTATGTACTCGTAAGCGAAAATCCGTAATAGGCTATATGTTACTTACATAAAATAATTATATTGTTAAATGCTGCAGTTTTCCAATAAATAAATATTTCTTTACAGCCCCTTCATGGTGCAAATCTTTTAAAGCATTTAAGCAAATTCCATGAAAAAGAGTTCAATGAAGTATTATTGCTGAATAAAGAAAATGTCAGTTCGGTTAAGAAATCAAGGTTAAGTACGCAGGATAAATTACTCAGGCTTGTACAAATTTAGTGACAGTTCACGGACGTCAATTGAGTTTTAAAAAAAAGACCACGTTTTTCAAAATATTGTATCTCTGATACCAAACATTAACTTTGCTATTAACTCCGAAAATGTTCGGAGTGCCCTCAAAGATACTGCTGAAGAACTACGTTCAAATTTAAGTAATTAGTTGCGAAATTTACCCATATACCTTAAAGTGGATGTAGCCTTCTTGATAAATCGTAGTTTTATGAGAGTTAATGCTCAGTATGTTAAGAATGAACAAATCATCCTCATAAATCTTGCAGTTATTAAACTGTTTAAACGACATATGTACATCTGAACATTTAAAGAAAATATTGATTTCCATTTTGCGGCGTTTTAGAATCCACAACGAGCAGATTTATTGTATATCTACCGACAATGGCGCAAACGTACTAAAAATGAGTAAATTAATTGCTGCTGAAGCTAATCAGATTGAAGATAACAATGTGAATATTAATCCTAAAGAAAGCGATACATTGTATAGCAGTTCTAGCCAATTAGATAATACCACAAATTCTGATTCTGACGCAGATGATGTCGATCATGTAACAGAAAGCTTTTTTGAGGAGGAAGTTATTCAGTCCGTAAAAAAAAATCAGTTTAATATTGTAGATGATGAGGATAACGTCCGCCACTGCGGTAGTCAGATGCGCTGCCCTTACACTACAACTCGCAATGCAAGATGCTTGCAATGATACTACAATACAAAGTGTAATAACCAGTACCCGAGGTATAATAAAATGGTTTAGAACACCAACATTTTCTATAATTTTGAAAGAAAAAACAAAGAAGAAACCTGTATTAGATTGTTCCACAAGATGGCATTCAACGATAGATATGGTAGATAGTATTTTAAACCTAAGAGATATATGTGCAAGAAATGAACTCTTATACTTACCTGATGAGACCTGGAATGACATTGATTTATTTTTAAAATCTATGCTTCCAGGAAAAAGGCTAACTAAAATTGAACAAAAAAAGAACAGCTCACCATGGGTGATATTTAAAAAGAATGGATGAAATGTCAGTTTGAAATCCAAAAAATTAACACTACGTTATCTATACAGGTAAGTTGCATTATTTGACAATAATGCATTCATAAGTGCTATGTTTTTAGACCCCAGAGTAAATTATACTCTCACAGATGAACAACAAAGTATTGCACAAACCAATTTGATAAACTTATACACAGATGTTTCTTCGAGCGTGGAAGCGGAAAATATGCCATCTACCTCAAATGACATACAAACTGCATGTTCAAGTCCTGAGTTAGAGGATTTCTTAAATTCTAGTTATATTGAGAAACATGTACATAAAAAAGATTCCAATTTAAAACCGCCATCCCCAAGCAAAACATGTGGTACTGAACGTTTCTTTTCTGGTAATGGTTGCGGTCCAGGTATATTCAGCTGATTATTTACAAGTCTTTGATAGAATGGTGATTTCTGGAAAATTGAACTGCCGCTGTCTTTTCCATAACTACCCACATCGATTATAATGAATTTATTATACGGGTCGACCACAGCAAGCAAAACAATAGAGAATCTTTCTTTGTAGCAGAAATGTAGTGAACCGCTGTTGTTAGGGCATCTTATATAAACATGCTTCCCGTCGATAGCTCCAATACAGTTAGGAAAACCCCGTATAAAACGGAACTCTTCTTCAAATTTTTTCACGTTGTCTCAGTAGGAACGGGCTTGTAAATTGGTTGCAATACATTCCAGATTGCTTGGCTTACTTCTCTTACAATTTTAGCGACAGTTGAAAACCCAACTCTATATGAGTTAGCAATTGTTTTTCAGTTTTCAGATTTCTCGCGACAGGAGATAAGTAGTTATCTAATGTCGCGAGAAATCTGAAAACTGAAAAACAATTGCAAATCTGAAACAAATATTTTATTTATTTTCAGGTGACTATTGGAATTCAAAGTGGATACTCAAGTATAACTACAATAAATTCAAAAAAACATAACAACCATCAACAGGTCAATCCTACAAAACGTATAGAAATTGGCCCTGGGCTGAGTTGATGGGGTTTTTGGATGACGTTTTATATCAAAGGACATCTGCCTCAAATATAAACTTATTAAATTCAAATACAATGCAAGATTCTCAATCAGCCAGTCATTCACCAGACAAAGACGTTGAAGAGGTTGAGCATAACCCGACCTCTAATTCTCCAAATGCCATCTTTGAAGGAGATGGGCGTAGCCGTGATTCTGAATCTCAAAATTCTGAAAGTAGCCGTGCATCTACTTCTTATGGACCTACTCGTAACGAGAGAAGACAAATTAGAAGAAATAATTATTCCAGAAACATAAGCTGTGCTTGATTATATTAAAAATAAAGATGAGTATCGACAAAATAAAAGAAGCTTCGATGAAGTAGATCTATTTTTGTAAGCTACGCAGAAACTTTTAACAGCTTACCTAGAAGAAGCCAAGCTCTATTGAAAGTGGACATAGCTTCTCTATTTATTCGATAATGAAAACTCTAGGGCAGAAAATACGATCGTTCAGAGTAACCTACCAAGATCGTCGGATTGTAGTGATCATGACATCAATAGTTCACGTTTAGTATCGTATACTCATCAAGTCCAAACATCTACAAGATCAGATGATTCACTATCAATTTTGCTCAATAATAATAATAATAATAATAATAATAATCATTTATTGACACAAAAAAGAAAAGAACTCAATATATAACAAAACTCTGGCTCCCACGCTAGTCGAAACTATGTTGCAGGAGTCAGTGTCTTCCCCGCTTATATGTAACAATTATTTCAAGATACAATTGGTAATTTCATTATAATACAATCAATTCATAATTTATAATTTAACTAAAATAAACGTAAAAAAAAAAAAAAAAAAAAAATATAATAAGTATTGATAATTTCATAAGAATAGTAATAATATCCAAGCATACATGTCTTTGTAGATGAATGTGTATGTGTGTGTGTGTGTGTGTGTTTATGTGTGTGTGCGTGAGTGTGTGTGCGTGTGTATGTAAGTGTGTGTATTTATTTATATATGTGTGGGCCTGTCTTAAACTTTGATAAGATTTTCCGTTTCTTCATATGTCAGTTTCAGTAACCAACACATGATCATCCTTTTAAATTGATTATTGTTAAGCCTACTAACTTTGGTTATTTTATTATACTTGTTGTATATAAAAGGCGCTAAAAATGTGTACTGCTTTTGACCTAAGGCTGACTTAGTGTGGGGTACCGGCCAACGTTCAATGCGTTTTTGGTGTAAAGCTAATTGTGGTACAGTTGTCTTGTGATATCTTCGTAACGATTCGTGGATAAAAATCTTTCGCACAGATAACACACCAGTCAGTTCATAGACTGCTGCTGTGGGATGTCTGAAGGGTAGATGGCATAAAACTTTAAGCACTGCACGCTGTGCACGTTCTACTCCAATCATTTTTGTTTTGTCACCTCCTCCCCAGGCACATATACAAAACCGAATAAGACATTCACATAATGCCCTGTATGTCTGGATAAGTAACATCAGATCACATATCGCACGCAAGGTCTTAAAAATGTGTATCATGCGTCTGAGTCTATTTGCAGTCGATACCAGATGTAGGTTCCATGTGAGTTGGTCGTCAAGTGTTACCCCCAGATATTTTACGCAGGCTCTACGGACAATCACTTCACAGTCACAATGTCGATTACACTAATGACAGTACACAATTTAATTTGCAATGAAACAAATGATTGATGTTTGTGCAATTTCAAGACAGATTATGGTTTATTATAATTATTACTGAAAATAAATAAAACTTGTCTTAAAAATGTTACCAAACTCTCTTTGCACTTAGAGCTCTTCTAAAATTAGTGTCCGCTTTTCGTATGTAATGACTTAACATATCATACAATTTATTAAAACATTGAATTGACATCCGTAAGTAAATGTAAAATCTGTTTTCATCCTCAAGCAGTTTGAGAAATAAAGTGAAGAATTCTCCATCACGTACCCTCAATTCATTAATAGGATGCACCCAATATTTTCTCCTTTTCTTAGACTGTGCAAGGCACTACAGTAATATAATTTAATCTACTACTATCGAGATCGAGTGACACAAGTGACACTTTAAGTAAGAAGAGCGTGTGACGTGTTGCTACTGGTAAGGACTACTGAACTCCAGATTTCTAGACCGCTCGCAGTGTGGGCAACTGTTAACGCTGAACGCAAAACTCGACCGCAGAACGCAGACCGCCGGGGTAATGGTTCGGCGCCTTATAGGTATATATAAATGTATAGGTATAAAATTTTATGTTTTTAGATATCATGCGTAATCATATTTTACTTTTTGTAGGCTATGGAAACAACAAAATGGCGAAATAAAACCAGAGAAGAAATTATAGAAGCCAAAAGAAGAACTAGCCGAATATATCACGAAAATATAAAAAAAGATTCGAAACTGAGAAAAGAACAACAAAAAGAAAACTATGCAATTACAAAGAGAGAGAAGCGTGTCCTATCTATAAAAGATAAAATTACAGATAAACAGCAAAAACAAAGACAGAAATGGTGTGAAAATTCGAGAGCGTATTACCGCAAAAGAAGCAGTATAAGGAAGTACTTCAAGTGAATATTAGGGAAGAAGAAGAACGTGAATTGATTGAATCTAGCGCCGGCAGTGACAAAGATCCCTTACTCGTTGAGCCGTCATATTCAGCGACGCAAGACACAAAGAAAGAAATGTGGTTACTCTACTTTCGGACGTCAATTGGCGAACGGACTTGCAGTATTAGAAAAATAGGGATTTGGATTGTCAAGAAAGGAAGTGTTTTCACTTGTAAGAGAATTCGGTCATTTGAACGGGGTATCAACTATTTAAAAGTGGAGTTTTAGGACCAGATTAGTTTACAAACTTTAGAAAACGACATAGTTTATCTTTAAAAAAAGCTCAATCTATTGAGCATGTCAGACGAAAGAATACAGATCCGTTCATCGTGAGTGAATACTTTAGCCTATTGCAGTCTACTCTGAAGACATTAGGTTTAGAACAAAGGCCTGGACTCATCTGGAACCTTGATGAGACTTCGATTACTTTAGATCCCTCTAAAACCAAAGTAGTTAGGCGAAAAGGTGCGAAATGCTCTGAACTACTCACGGTACAGGCAAAGAACATATAACAGTTCTAACAGCAGTAAGTGCCAGCGGACGGAAACTGACTCCTTTAATCATATTTAAAGGTAAATATGTATGGGACAACTGGATGACACACGTTATTTAGAGTTATCTTACGCAGCTAGTAAAATAGGATGGATGAAGACGGAAATATTCCACAATTACATGGGAAAAGTGTTTATTCTGGGACTCGGCGAAGAAAGGCCCGTTCTGGTAGTCTACGACGGCCATAGCACTCATGTTGATATAAAAGTGGTTGAGTTGGCACGAATACATAATGTTACAATATTAAAATTATACGTCTCATCTTTTACAGCCACTAGACGTGGCTGTCTTTAAATCTTTTAATTTTAACTTTACAATTTTTAAGCCTTCTTATATCCCATTTATTGTTCATGCAAGTAACGCAAGCACTAATGTGTACAATAATTATTTACACCAATCAGCGACAATTAAACAAAAAATCTAACATTTACATGGGGATTCTAGGAAATCCTTATACGTGTGTGCGTGCGGCGCAGCGGTCCTTACGCGTGTGTGCGTGCGTATAAAACAATGCCACGTATTAAAACAGAGGGAAGCTTCGCGTGTCACCAGTTCATAAGTTTGTATCGTCGCAGCTAGACGTATGATGCTCCGTACGATCGCCTACGCGCGTCGCTTGGTTTCGGCGCGGCTAGACGTATGATGCTCCGTTCGATTTCTGGTTCCTCATAAACTTATGTTGCCTGTGCGTATATACATACGCGACATCAGTCCCGCCTAAGCAAATCGTACGTTTTGTTTCACCGCGCAGCCGGATCTGGTGACGTAGGAAATTCGCGGTGAAGGTGATGAAGCTGTCCGCATTGGTGTGGATGATGTGTCCGGGGCTGGCGTGTTTGTTGATGTTGTGTTTTCTGGCGAGTCTTCCACGTTGAGTAGATGGACTAGCTTCAATCTGTCGATTGAAATTACTGCGGTGCGAAGCAGAAGTTGTAGTGTGAAGTGCTTATTCAAATAATGCTTCTACATCGCTACGCTTTATTATATATTTCTATAAAATAATTATATTCTACCTATAATTGCTAACAGCTCGGCCATCCTGATGTTAAGGCGAGACTCTTCGCTTTAGATTATGTTTAAAAACAACACGTCAAGCGATTCGTCCACAAAATTGTGGCTATGAATCTATCTGAAGTACCGTCTTTTATATTCGTAATAAGCATAATTTAATGTATTTTATTTATGTACTTCTTAAGAAATTATTATATATATTATGTTACATAGAGACAATGCTTATTTTTATCAATGTAAATGTACACATTTATAACTTATTATTATAATTGTTTTACGTAATATGAATGGTATTCATTAAATAATACATTTAAATTTATTTTAAATCACAGAAATATTATATATTTATTGAAACAATCAGTGAGAACCACTGTTACAACTATTATGTTATCATTGAAATTAAACACTTTATACGGATTTTGTAGTGTGTTTAATTTCTATGATAACATTCGCGTAAACATAAGACAATATTATTATGTTATCATTTATTATTTTAGAAATATCATTACATTCTTCCTCTGAATTTGCTGAACTAGAATCATGATTTCTATCATATACCAACCATGGTTTTAGTTTATCTATTGATCCAATATTCTCATAGCGAGGTCGATGCGCCTTTACCGTTACTTAATCCCCGTGTAATCCACGTCCATCGTCGCGACACGTCCCTCCTCGGACTTTTGCGGTTGTGCCGAGTTTTGATGTCGCGACTCCCTGTGTTATCCACGTTGTCACGACACCTCCCTCCTCGGAATTTTACGATTGTGCCGAGTTTTGATGTTGCGACTCCCGTGTAATCCAGGTTGTCGCAACACCTCCCTCCTCGGACTTGTGTTTGTGGATCTGCCTCTCTCGCCGGCGCCCTTCCACTCCCACACTCTGTATTTGTTCTGAAGTCTACCCTTTTCCGCTTTCATTATCGCGGTTACTTATCATCAGACTCATCCATTAGTCTGAAAATTAAGGAATGATCGGCAGTTTAAATTCATTAATTAAATATTTATCACAGTTAATCTGTCAAGTATATTACACGTAATAAAAATTATCGTGTCATGGCACCAGTATGTCACTGA
Source organism: Catocala nupta (assembly GCA_963675205.1). NCBI lineage: Eukaryota > Metazoa > Arthropoda > Insecta > Lepidoptera > Erebidae > Catocala > Catocala nupta. The sequence goes on along the minus strand of OY776105.1, from coordinate 15,987,721 downwards.
GACTCAATAGGTTAAGTTTAATATTACTGCTGTCACCTGTCAGCCGTTTGTGATTTGGAGTCAGTCAACAGTGATACCATCTCCTCCCCTGATCATGAAGTTTTATGCCCGTGTCTTATTTGGTTGATAACAATAACAAAAATATATTCATGTTTTCAGACCAAATAGATGTACGTTTCAGTAGATTAATTAATTCTCATGCAGAGTCGCTTTGCATAAATGTTTGTTCCCCTGGGGCTAGGTTAAGTAATTTAATTTATAAGTTAAAAACAACTACATTAATCGCTCAGTCTACAGTCATTTCTTTATGGTGACAGCCTATCTGTCCCTAAAAAAGATGCAATCTATTTAACAGAAGTATAATCATTACATTATAAGGTAGGGTGTAACTTTATTCTGTGTGCATTACCATATTACTTTGTATTAACAAAAGAACAAAAACAGGATTACTGAAAAACTTAATTTACTTCTTTAACGCAGTTGTATGTATATGTTATTAAACATTTTAGTTCATTCTTTGACACTAATAAGTTTATTAGTAGACTTTCTATTGACTAAAGATACATTGTATCTACCATATTTTTATAAAAAGTAACTTGCTAAACTATTAGCATTTAATATATTATGTAGGGACACAGTTACCAGTAGGGTAGTAAAGGTTTTAGAACATAGTAGTATTATTACTTCAAATCTAACAGTTTAAACTACTAGATGTATTCTAGTAGTTTAAACTGTTAGATGAGACAAAGGATAGGTATACACACAGTATTAGACTAATTCATCAGAATATTCAGGGTCTATCTGGCAAGAGTTAGAATTAGATTTATTTTTAAACAACATAATAATCAAGTATATTGCGTAACTGAACATTGGTTAAAAAGTAATTTAAATAATTAATAATGAGTATTATTCAATTGTAAGTGCGTTTGTAAGATAGAATTCTATAGATGGTGGCTCTCTTATACAGGGTGTGGCGTAAATAGTGGTCCAACGTAAAGGAGTCGATACACCGTGTTCCTAGCTAACATATACCGGGATATTAATCATTTTAAATAAAAGGTCTCAAAAAAAAACATTTTTTTTATTTTTTTAGAAAATCGTTACCTTGCATTACAAATTTGGCTGTATTTTCGACAAATATTATTATTTTTCTTTCTGTTTTTTTATTATTACTGCTAATTACATAAACCAACTTATCCAAATGTTTTTTTTATTATCAAGTTCACAAGTAATAAAAAAAATGAGTTTATTTCCAATTTTCATTACTCACTCTAGCAAATCATGTGACTTTAGGTGCGTGTGGTGTAAAAAAATTGTACTACACCGTCAGTGCCCATTATTTAAAAAAATAGATCACTAAATGCAGATTCTAAAATAGTACAATACTAAGTGGTGGAAGTAAAAACAAGAAAGTTATTGGCATTTAAAACAAAAAGGAGCTGAATTAGTTCAACACCATTTTTTTAGTTAAGCTTTAAAAGTATTGCAATTTTGTATGAAATCATTCATTGTAACATTTTAAACATTTGACATCAACAGAGTGTAACATTAGCTCACCCTTAAACGTACCGCAGGTAAAAAAAGGTCAAGTTTTTTCTAGGAAATGGGTAGCAGAGCAGAAAACAAAAGCCCATTGGAATGTATCGGCGTATTACGTTATGGGGAGTGAAAAGGAAGGAATCCGGTGTCTTCCTAAAGAGAGAAAGAGACAACCAAAATAGCAACTCAAACAGGAAACAAACATAGCCCAGCTAGCCAGTGCAATACCGTACGTCGCATGCGCTCCTCGTTTTTATCTGTGTTATCTCTGCCGTCGATTTGTTTTTTCTTTCTGGACTCTGTTTTGCTTGTGATATGGACTCGTTGTTTTGGTGATCCCTGCGACTTTGCTTACGTTATTTGGACTTTGAAATTCTTGACGATTTGGACACACGTGCAGTGTAGTGGAGAATTAGCAATGTCTGAATACACACCGCGAGAGTATGCCGACATGCATCTTATTTACGGCGAATGTGGATGCGTCGGAAGAGAAGCAGCCCGAGTGTATCGGGAGAGATATCCTAATCGTCGACATCCGGATCATCGTGTGTTTGCGAGAGTGCATAACGCCTATACCGAGGGGAGGACACCCGGCACGGGCGTAGGCGGCGCTAGTGAGGGACGACCAAGGGTGTACAATGATGAAGAAATATTGGAATTAGTCGAGGAAGACCCAACAACGTCGGTTCGTACCATAGTACGGAGGACAGGTATATCAACGAGGACGGTACATCGAGTTCTACTACGACATGAACTCTACCCTTATCATTTTCAAAGGGTACAAAGTTTGTTGCCACGAGATAGGCCATTAAGAGTTCAATTTTGCCAAGAAATGCTTCGTAGAATGAGGGAAGACCCACAATTTTACGATAAAATACTGTGGAGTGACGAATCGTCGTGTAAAAAAGATGGTTATTTTAACATGCATAACCTTCATAGCTGGCAGCTAGAAAATCCTAATTTAATACGGACAGCCAGATCCCAATATCAATTTAAGATAAATTTTTGGACGGCGATCATTGGTGGGCAAATATTTGGGCCTTTCGAGTTACCTGAAACTCTTAATGGTGAGAGGTATTTGAATTTCTTAGTAAATGACCTCCCTGAATTAATGAGAGACGTTGACCCACAACTGCGAGAAACAATGTGGCTGCAGAATGATGGCTGTCCAGCTCACTATGCTGTTATTGTACGGGATCATTTGCATGCGACATACCCAGAAAGATGGATTGGGCGGCTAGGTCCAATGTCGTGGCCACCTCGTTCACCGGATCTCAACCCCCTGGACTTCTTTTACCGGGGGTGTTTGAAAGAAAAAGTCTACAAAACTGAGATAACTTCTATCGATGACTTACGCCAAAAAATTCAGTACGCAGCTGAGGAAATAAATGCCAGCGGATTTGCACGCAGGCTGAAGCGATCTTTTATTCGGCGGTGCAGAGCATGCATCGCCGCTAATGGTGGCCACTTTGAACATTTAGTTTAAAAAATCAATGGTTTTATTAATAAATGCTTATTTGTTGATTTTAAATTGCAGTTTTTATTTTTAAAATCCATTAAAACAACTAAAAAGTTAAAATAAAACTTACTGCTAAATCTAAAACATTTCACAATACTTGTAACTTACCTTACTAATAAAAAAAATCTTACCTTAATTCAGCTCCTTTTTGTTTAAATGCCAATAACTTTCTTGTTTTTACTTCCACCACTTAGTATTGTACTATTTTAGAATCTGCATTTAGTGATCTATTTTTTTAAATAATGGGCACTGACGGTGTAGTACAATTTTTTTACACCACACGCACCTAAAGTCACATGATTTGCTAGAGTGAGTAATGAAAATTGGAAATAAACTCATTTTTTTTATTACTTGTGAACTTGATAATAAAAAAATCATTTGGATAAGTTGGTTTATGTAATTAGCAGTAATAATAAAAAAACAGAATGAAAAAATAATAATATTTGTCGAAAATACAGCCAAATTTGTAATGCAAGGTAACGACTTTCTAAAAAAATAAAAAAAATGTTTTTTTTTTTAGACCTTTTATTTAAAATGATTAATATCCCGGTATATGTTAGCTAGGAACACGGTGTATCGACTCCTTTACGTTGGACCACTATTTACGCCACACCCTGTATATGTATGTAATGATGTAAAATGTAAAGAACTTAAAGATATAGTAAATCTTTCTATCGTACTGTTGAATTATCCTGTGTGGAACAAGAGCAACATACCGTAGTTTGTGGTTACTGTCCACCGCAGAGTGACTTTAGTGTATTTGAAACAGTAGTAGAGGATATTTTAAACCGCTTGAGTTTTAGTAAAGTCTGTTTTTTAATCTCGTAGACTAAATTGACACATGCCAATGTCAAATTTACAAATAATGTTGTCAGCTCTTTTGTGCAGTGTTGTACCTACGATACCGGTTTGTTGAATCGTAACTTTTTATCTTTATTAGACGAATTTTATTTTCATTCAAAGTTTTATATTTAAAATTCACGTACGTACACACGGCCGCACGACGTGCTACAAACTGCCAGGAAAATCTGACCACGCAACACCATGCGTAATCCGACCATGTTTCGATGCCTTAAAATTAAACAAATAAAAAATGATAGACGCCATCAGTGTTGTTCCCGTACGCGTTAAAACGGCAATTTTAACCCTTTTCTCGTACGAAACGGCGGAACTTATAAAATACGGCAATTAAGGAACTTGACTCCATACAAACACCTGCCATTTTTAAAATAATTATGATAATACGGTAGTTTTAAAAATGTTAGATTTTTCATACGGCAACCCTAAAATTCACAGTAACAACACTGGACGCCATTTTGTTTACCTTATTCGTCCTTCAACCTCTGAAGTGTTCGAATGCGCCCGTTGTGTCTTGATACAATTTCAAGTGCTATTTGTTATATTTTCGTTGAGTTTGTTTCTGTTTCTTTGTTTGTTTGGTTTTGTTTGTTTTTTGTTAAGTTTTGTGGTTTTGTTACGTTACCAAACGTTTGTTACGTTACGTTTGTTTTCGCTGAACCATTTATGATGGACGCTCAGCCTACAACTCCGTCGCGTAGGCATAATGAAGAAAATCTATCGCCAATAAAAAAACGAAAACTCAAATCATTTAGCCAAACCGAAAAAGAAATGATCATGAACGCTTACAAATATGTATATTCTGAAAAGAAAACCGAGTCTCCAACCGAGACGCCGAAAAACAACGAATGTGTTTGAAAAACTGCCGAAATATTAAACATATCCAGAGCTTCAATCTACAATGTGCTGAAGGAGCACAAAGAAAATAAAAATTTTAACTCTCCGAAAATACCTTGCCCTAAAATAGATTTCAAAAACAAATTGGACGATTTCACTCTTTCGGCTATACGTCGAAAAGTCCACCAATTCTTTTATAGAAACGAATCACCATCCTTGAACAAGGTAATACTAATTCTGTTTATTTAATCTTTTGAAATTTGGCAGGTATTGTAATGATGCTTGCAAACTGTAGTTATAATTTAAGTTCATAGTTACCTACACAATTATTTAATTTTTAGGTTCTTCAAGTCGTAAATGATGACCCAGAACTTCAGTCATTTTCAAGAAGTACGTCACATAAAATTTTAAAACACCTTCGATTTAAGTTCATGACCAGAAAACGCCGCAGTGTATTAATTAACTGAGATGACATAACTTTATGGCGGCATCATTATTTGCAAAAAATAAAACAGTATCGTAAGGAAGGTCGCTCTATATATCGTACCTTTATTCATAAACTGAATTAATTCAAAATTTACGTTTTTCGAGTTTTCTTCAAAACCGAATTAACTTCGTCGGTAGATTAGGTACAATCCAACAACCAACTCGATACTATGAAAGTGACAGAGATAAAAGATCGTCGATCTCTTTTTGATTCAATCGCGCATCATGTCGATATACGTAAAGTGAGCGAGTTCAGTAATGCGCCGGCGTTGTTCCATACAAGAACTATGCGTTATTTGTTATTTAAAATAAAGTGAAATAAATCTAAATAATTTATTATTTTAGTATCAGGTAAGGTATTCATATACTTTATTTTATTCAAAAACTGCATCAATTAGAATTATTTTATTTTATTAGAAATGTGCATGAATTTTTTATCGAAAACATTATGACTTAATTCAGTTTTGTAGAAATTATATATTATCAATTATAGCATCTTTTTGAATAAATGAAGTTTTATACTAAAAGTTTGAAACAAAACTTGAATAATTAAGTTTTGTTTCAGTATTGTAATATAAATTATTAGAAAACTAGAACTTCTGTTTATTATTAAATGTATTAGATACAAGTTTAGTACTTTTGTAGTTATTTCTCTGTTTTAATAAACAGATTTAAATATATTGTTTTGGTTTTAGAATGACGTCTTCACGAGCTCAAAAGATTCTGGGACTAATTATTGATAATGACTACAATCACGAGGTGAATAATTTTATTATTAAGACTCAGTACTGTAGATTTGCATTAATTTTATATTAACTGCTTCGATGACTTTTGTTTGAACTGTGTGTGTTTGATTCTCGAAATGGATTAAGTAAATAGAAATAAAAAACAACAACTTAAGTATTTACGCCGCATTATGCACCGTCAACTGGTCGCCGGCGACTCAGACGCTCCGCTACTAAAACATTGCAACTGACTGATTTTTTAGTACATTCGTGTGTCGCCGAGTCGCCGGAGCCGGCAGCAATCAGTAAATTGCTAAAAATACTATTTTTATAACGTAACAAATGATATTTAAAACCTAATAATATTAATTCATTTCAGAAATCTGACGTCGAAAACAGTCTATCTCAAAAAAGTCTGGTACCTGATTACAATAGTGACATTACTATGTCTTCATCAAGTTCTTCATGTTCAAGCACCTCTTCCTTATCTAGCACAACATCTTCCGAATCATCTTCAACAAGTTCAAGTATCTTACCTACTACTAAACCTCATAACAATATTATTATTAACGAAACTGATGATGATGAGAATTACATTATAGAAAACACACCTCCAGACCAAGTACAGTCAGAAGAAAGGTGAGTAATATATTTAGTTAGTAGTTAAGGCTCCTTAGAAGAAAAACGATATTTACCTTTCTTTATAATAATGAATTTCAATTTTTATCTTTCAGCAAATAATTTATAATCCGAGAACGTTACATAATGCTCATAATTATTACACGTCTCCGTTACATACTGATGAGAGTGATATTGATCTAAGCGATAATGATCCGACATATGTGAACATGGTGCATACAAAAAAAAGGAACTATTTTCTTTTACCAGTTCCTCAGTATCAAGACAGGCTACAACATCTACTCTGAAAAAAGGGCGCAAGCGTACCACAAATCCATCTCAATGGAAACAGAACAAAATTAAACGTATGCGTAATAAAGGTAAATCATATGTATCGCAGTCCAAAACCCAAAAACGTGTAGCAGCTCGGTGTCTTAAAGAGCCTTGTATGGATAAATGTACCACAACAATTAATTTAGAAGAGAGATACAAATTATTTCAGGATTTTTGGGATTTGGGTGATTTAGCAAAGCAAATATATATAAATGCAAGCATGATTGATGTGCAGCCTAGATACAAATATACGAATGCTGAAGGACCCAGGCACAACAACAAAGCGTTTCATTTTAAAGTAGACGGCACAATGATCAGAGTTTGTAAAACTTTTTATAAAGCAACTTTGGATATCACTGATCGCATGATATTTACCGTACAAAGCAGTATAAATATAAATGATTTTTCCTTTAATGATTTGAGAGGAAAGCATACTAACCATAAGAAAATTGATTCCGAAATACGTACTGCTATTGTAGAGCACATTAATTCTATCTTCAAGGTTGAATTACATTACTTACGAGCTTCTACAACAAACGAATACAAAGAAGGTAACAAGACTATTAAAGATTTATACAAAGACTTTAAGGAAGAGCAAAAAAAGAGAATAAACAAACAGGTACATACATAAATTACTATAAAATATTTACAAATGAATCTAATTTGTCATTTTCCAACTAAAAAAGATCAATGTGATCTATGTAACTCTTATTTTAATTCAAATGAAAATCAAAAAAAGATATCGAAGCAAAATACTTAAAACATACAGAAGAGAACAATTATAGTAGGGTTGAGAAACTTAATGACCGCGAAAAAGTAGACAAGATATGATTTAGAGGCTGTGTTACAGTGCCCAAGAGGTAATAGTTCCTTTTACTACAAGTCAAAACTTAACTGTTACAATTTAACCGTAACTGAATTAATGCTACAGGAATGTAAAGTCACCTTTAAAATGTGCATTGCTATAAAAATAGCAATGCACATTTTAAAGGCGACATCACTCTCTGTCCAAAAGGTGGTGTAAACGTGGTGTAGTTGAAATCGGATCATGTGTATGGTCATATCTGAAAGCTATAAATGAAGAAGACAGTGAGTCGAAGAAAGTAATTTTCTATTCAGACAATTGCTGTGGATAAAATAAAAATAAATATATAACATCTCTTTATTTATGTGCTGCGCAAACATTAAATATTACGAGTACAACACACAATTTTTTGATAAGAGACCAGACGCAAAATGAGGCTGATAGTGTTCATAGCCTCATTGAGAAAGAAATAAATAAAAACTTAATATCTGGCCCCATATATACGACCAGTACATTGCTTTAATTAAAAATGCCAAAAAGTCTTAACCTCCATTAACTGTGCACGAGATGAATTATCAATCATTTTATGATTTGAAGACATTACAAGAAGAATTACATACAATTATACAATAAATACAGATGGACAGAACGTTAATTGGAATGAAATGAAAGTCTTAAAAATTACCAAAGAAAACCCTACCTTATTTTACTACAAGACATCATACAAGGATAAAGACTACAAGGTGGTTGATGTAAGAAGCAAAAGAAAGAAAATGAAACCAACGACAGAAATAGGACTTCAAGAAGCCTATTTTAATAAACAGAAAATAAGCGAAAATAAGAAAAAAGACTTGAGGGAGCTAATTTCGAAGGCCTTTATTTTCATAATTCCTTCTTTTTACACATATTAAAACATACAACAACAAGTAATGCAGATATTCCCGAAGAAAATTTCGTAATTAGTGAAGACTTATTATCGAATACAATAATTGAAAAAGATTTAGGGCAAAGACATTATGTATGTGGGTGAGTACTAAAAGAATGTCTTAAAAATGTTGTTAAGGGCTGTTTGAAATGCAAGTCAAAATTACTTTCCTCAGAAGGGAATGATTATATACAATTAAAAGAATATAATAAAAATAAAAAGTGGCTTCTATACCCTTCTGAGGAAATTGTTGAATATTTTTATAAAATCCAAAATAACACCATTTCTTTTTTTAAAGACAATGCTCTTGAGACTTTCATAAGATCAAAAATTAAATTTATTATAAATACTTTAATTAATTATTCCCCTTCCGATTGTCTTAAACACAAAGATGTATTAAAGGATTACATTTTAGATACAACAATTAATATTTTAATAAACAGTTGGTGCAGAGACATAAACCGAATTTTGTCAGGTAAAGTTTTATATGATGGGGATAACAAAACTAAAAAACCTGCACAGCTTTATTATGATAAACATAAAAATTATAAGAAAAGGAATAAATGAAATTTTCATGCATAAACTGTTTTATTATGTTACATACAAAATGTGATCTTTTCGTAAATGGGGATGATTGATGATACGATACTAATATAAAAAACTATTGTTATTTCCACTCTGAATTGTTGGTTTGGTATCACCGAAACCAAAATAGATCCTGCAGCATTGCTCAAATTTTGTATTTCTATTTACCCCATATACGAAAACATCACGAGGAATTCCTAAACAACCTACAAATCTACAATTAATATAACGTATACCTAGGTATAGATAGGTGTAACACAAACACATCTATACTAGGTACGTATATATCGAAGCTGGCGGTAGTTCAAGTATACGATAATAGATGTCGCCACTCTTCAAACTGAGATATCAAAAAGTACTATGAGAGGGCTCCCTTTTCCTTTTGGTTTAGTTACTCTACTCTGTGCTGCAGTGAGCGTTTTAGTATCGTGCGGAGCGCATGCGTCAGCGCAGTACAGTCATGGCGAGTCGTGAATATCGCAATGTTGACACGAGTCGAGTGATCGATGAAGTTCGTTTGAAGAAATGTTTGTGGGATGCCTCTGATCCACTATACAAAAACAAAGACGCGAGAAATAAAGCTTGGGAGGACGTCACTGACGTTCTCTTTGAAAATATTACAGAAGAAAACAAAAGAAAACAAAATGGTAAGTACTTGTGTAAGTATTTGTTTTATTGTATTTAATCTTAGACTACAACAAAAAAGTAGTCTACAGTAACATAAGTATTTAATGCATGAAATATTATGCTAGAATTAGTAACTTTAACATTCCAGGCCCTATCAGGGTGTCATGTACAGACTACCTGCTATTAACACCTTTTTGTAATGCACATAGCTTGTACAACCCGTACGAATGAACTCGAGACTCCGCTGGAACGCGACCCCCTTCCCGACTCCCCGCGCCGCGTCCCGTGCTGGTCTTGCGCGCTCAGTAAAGATAGCGTCTTTGTTACGGATAGGCGTCTCGACTCTCGTCCGATATTTTTGAAAATTGCTTGTTGTTTTGTTTGGACTTTTGTTGATTTTTGTTACACTTGGACGTTATTTTATCTGTTATTGTTAATTGCGTTGTTTTATTGTTAAGTTTGGACGTTGTGTTGCGACGTTTTCTTGTGACGCTTAGGCATTACCATGCGCTGTCTGCCATCTTTATTTTAAAAAAGATGGGATGGAAGACTATGTATTGCCAAGCACGGACACGTACGGGTTGTAATGATGAATAAATTGAAATGAATAAAACAATTAAAATATACGCGAATCTTGCCAGGGCACCCTGCCGGCTGGGCTTAAAAATACTCCGCAAAATGGTCACGCAAAGCGTTTCTAGACCTGGTTGTAGGTAAATTATTTGACATATCTGCCATATCCTCAAATGTCAGTGTATCTTCAATACGATACCCGTCGCGAACTCATAAAATTATTCAACACGCAGCATGCTTTTACAATGTTCTTTACAATATTGAAACTCACATTAATAGGTGTATGAAACACTCTGAACTTGTTTGACATTATACCAAATGTCGATTCTATGCAGCGTCTACTGCGACTCAAACTGTAATTTTTTTTTTCTTGTGGGTCATATTAGTTCTCACATATGGCTTCATAACTTTTTGAGATATTCCAAAAGCACCATCGGCCACAATCACATATGAAACTGGAAAATACGTTCCGGGCAATGGCTTTGGTCCTGGAATATTTAGATCGTTATTTTCTAAGTTCCTGTAGAGTGTACTGTCTCGAAATATAGACGAGTCGGAGTTTTTGCCATATGATCCCATGTTAATGTACCTAAAACAATAGTTTGCATCGAACATAGCTAAGAGGACTATGGAATAAAAATTCTTATAGTAGTAGAACATTGAGCCACCACCAGCTGGATTTACTATTTGTATATGTTTGCCGTCAAGAGCTTCTATGCAATTTGGAAAATTGGTATTTTGTAGAAATCTGTCAGTTATATCTTGCCACATATCAGGGATTCTTGTTGGTATGGTATTCATCGTGTAGTGTTTTCCATATTATCATACACACTTCGTTCACGATTTGACTTATTGTTGCAATTCCCATCCTGAATTAATAGTGCAAGTCTGTATATGTTCGACCCGTAGCCAGGAATCTAAAAAGAAATATTGTTTGTATCATTACAGTTAAAATACTTCAGCAAAGATGGAGAACAGCCAGAGATGCATTCTTCAAAACAAAGGCTACAACGAAAAATCAACCTTCTGGATGTTCTGCTAAGAAGTATAAAAAGGGTATTTATTATAATGAACTTATGTTCCTAAATCCTTCAGCTGAAAATGATTTTGACGAGTCAATGATATCATCGCCTCTAGTTAATGTAGCATCTCCAGAAAACGTAACGTCTCCAGAAAAAACAGAATTACCAGAAAATATTGCATCTCCAGAAAACGTAACGTCTCCAGCAGCATTATCAGAGAATATTGCATCACCAGAAAACACAGTAACTTCAGAAAATACACAGCGTGCTAGTAATCCCGGATCACAAAATCCATAGACCCAAAAAAGAAAATATAGACAGCGACAAACAAATCAAGAAAGTTCACCGTTTGAACAATAGTTATTAACTTTGCTAACCAGATACCTGATTTTGCTGCTGATGACCTGGCTTTTTTTTCCTTCGTGGATCCAATTTTAAGCAGTTTTGATATAGAATAAAAGTTAGAGTTTCGGTCAAGAGTGTTGCGCGAGGCAACTGCAATTAAAAATATGCGTAATAGCCCTAGTAGCTCTGCATCTACCTCAAGATTTTCACCGCGATATGATCCTTATGCTTGCTGGCACATCGTCAGTATACAACTATATGTATAAAACTCCAACAGGTTATCAAACAACAGGGTATCGGTCAGACAATAATCATAATAATTAAATGTTTGTACAACTTCCCTGTCCCCATACAACGTATATTGGTAATGCCCCACGTCCGCGTTTTATTTTTAATGTTTAGCTAAATAACACTATTATATAGCATAAAAAAGTATTTTGATAAATAATTTTTAGTAAGATAATATTATATAGGTTGCTTTTTTTTTAATTCACATGTGACTCATGAACGTAGGGCGATAATTTTTTTTTCCACGTCCAATGAGTCGTATGTGAACACACTCACAAATACATTTTTGAGTGATAATAACGATTCATAATCCGTCAAATGTCAATTATGTCAATCAACTGTCATAACTCCAATTATTAGATTCGAAAGTTTAATGAGAAAATTGTTTATTTGAGGTTATTATTCATATTTTACGAGAAAATGGCTAATAAAAGATATACGACTGAAGAATTATTGCGTTATTTAGAAAATTCCGATGCGGAACCATTTAGTGGTGGAAGTGACGATGAATATCAGCCCGTTGATGAAGATAAGAAAGCGAGGATACCGAGGTAATTGCAAACTTTATAGCAAATAATGTAGGCAGTAGCACTGAGAGTCCGTCACTAATACCAGCAAGGTCATCGTCATCCAATGCGTCTGATCTCGGCGATCGGTGCAGTGTGAGGTCATTGACCTTGAGAGGCAACGTAATGTCCTCTAATCTGTTAAAGTGCTCGCGAATTGTAATATTGTAATTAATGATGTGCTTGCCTTCATTCAAAATAAAATTAAAGTGATGAATGAAGAGAGAATAGTGCAAATTTGTGCAACAGCATTTTCAGACGAAGAAGTGGAGATGGCAAAATGTCTGTTATTCGAATCTATTAAGACCAAAATACGGAATATTACGCGTAAGAATAAAGGCAAAACGAACAGAAACTTGGAGGATATGATTAGTCTTCTAAAACAGACGGACCCGGAAATTATACCTATTTTCGTTGCGAGAGACTTACAGAAGCTGCCACCAGTATCCTTTGATCACATCGATGTGACAAGGTTACTCAAGGATATTCTAATCTTGCAAAGTAAGATGACCAACATCAAACAGAACTATGTTACCAGTGATCAATTCAGTTTGGTAAAGAATGACCTAGAAAACCTCGAAATGGCATCTTTAGTTAATGTGCATAATTTTAACGTTAATAATAGTAGAGGCGCATTTTTATGCGATACATATGATAGGGGACCGATGGGTTTGTTTAACAACCAGTGAGTCAACGATAACTATGAAGCCGGCGGAGGTAGATGCGCCTGCGGAAGGGCTGTCTCTTTCGCACGCGTGCGCAAGCGATAAGCGCGTTTCGTTGGTAGAACTGGAGGCGGAGTTGCCGATACACGTGGAGGCGGGCCTCACCACTGCGGTTTCGCATGCAATGTCGCTCGCGCCGACTGCAACCGAGTGTATGGAGGAGCGCCTCTGTACTGCGGTTTCGTCACTTCGCTTACCTGAACCTGCGCGTGTGGACGTCACTGACCCGACATTAGTAACACCGGTAGTGGATGCAAAAAGAATGCAACGGAACGTAATGTTGAAAAAGCGTACGACAATGGCTGATGTGGTAAAACAACCTGGTACTTGGAAGGATAGCGAGCCTATCAACGAATGGATTCAAGTTCAGAAAAACGATATAAAACCGTTTTGTTGGTCTAAAAGGCACAGCAAAAATAGATCCAGACATGAGGTTATATTCTAAATAAAACGGAGTTGTCAATAGAATTAGAAAAGATTACCATGAAATAAGAAAAAGATTATGACGCGTATAAAATTTTTGTGTCGAGACATGAACTTTCGATTTTCATGGATGACAGCATGTGGCCTGAAAGCATAAGTTTCAGGAAGTTTGTAAATTTTAGGAGTAGGACTTCTGATAAAGTGAATTCTAACAATGAGAGCAATGGAAAATAAACATTTAGTAAAATTAGTAAGTTTTAACTGTAAGTCCATTCGTAGATCCGCGGACTGTGTGAGATCTCTCTGCAAAACAGCTGATATTATTTCAATTCAGGAGACATGGCTTTTTCAACACGATATGGCTTTCCTAGGAACACTCAGTGACGAGTTCGCATTCACAGGCAAGTCAGCTATGGATTCGTCGACGGAGGTAATTCGTGGGCGACCATATGGCGGGGTCGCGTTATTGTGGAGAAAAGGTTTATTTACTTCTGTGTCATTGATCGATTGCAATAGTGTGCGGTTAACGGCAATAAAAGTAGCAGTGGCGGACAGCGCTATTCTAGTTTTCTCTGTATACATGCCAACAGACTCAGTGGACAACTTAATTGAGTTTACGGAGTGCCTAAGTAAGATAAGTGCAATTATTGAAACTCATAACGTCGAGAGTGTTTTTGTGCTTAGGGATTTTAATGCACACCCAGGTGGGCGTTTTGGTTCTCAATTATTCAGTTTCTGTGAAGACCAAAATTGGTTATGTGTGGACATAGAGAGACTAGGAGTGAATTCTGACACCTACACGGTTGTAAGCGATTCACACGATAATTGTCGTAGGTGGCTTGATCACTGTGTGGTCACAGAGGCGGCGTTACAGACTGTTGTTGACGTTAGTATTAAGTACGATGTTTTCTGGTCCGATCACTTACCCTTATTGCTTACATCTGATTTAGGTTTACTAAAACCAAAAATGGTCCATAGTAAATCTGTGTGCGATAAGGTTATTTGGGGTAACAGAGAAGTCACTGAAATAGAGGAGTATCAAAGAATATGTCATACTGAGCTGAGAAAGATTGACTTTCCTGTTATATTCCATGATTGCTGTGATAATGTGTGTCATAAAATAGAGCATAGGCTGCATAGAGATATATTGTATAAAAATATTATTAACATTTTAAGTGAAGCAACAAGTGTGACATGTAAACGTGGGAAGAACCGATCGCAAAAATATGTTACTGGTTGGAACAAGCACGTAAAAGAGGCTCATAGGGTGGCTCGACTTGGGTTTCAGCATTGGTTGCAGCTGGGCAAACCTGGTCCTGGGTCAGTGTATGATAGAATGTACGAGTCTCGAAAGGCTTTCAAGGCTAAGCTAAAGTGGTGTAAAAACAACCAGCAACAAATTAAAATGGACATCATTGCTTCTCACTACACAGCTAAGAAATCGATTCCAAGCATTCTGGACCGCTCGCCGGAAAAACCCAGCTGCAATGCCACAGAACGCTGCGAATGGCCTTCTTGAAGCAATGTCACGGCCCTAGTTACGGTTGGTAAGTTCATATGTCGTCGAATTCTCGGCATAACGTTTTTAAAACGTTAATTTAGCCACTAGTTAAACAAAACTTATACTGTTCTTGACAGAATCGTCACTTTGACTGAGTTAAAATCCGTCTTAAAATCGGGTAGAATCAAGTGGTTACAGTGAATCAAAAACTACCCACTTCAAACAATTATGCAGCTGGAATACTCAAAAAATGTTTGTTAACAAATAAGGTATCACCACAATAAACAAGTAGCTACTTGAGAACACATAAAAAATAAATTATCGCTACCGAGGTCAGAAAAAACAAGTGGCCCTTATTTTGTTTTGACTAGTATATATTTCATGGGTATTGCCCAAGTATTCATGTATAGTAGAAAAACATTTATTTATTAGCCATGAATACAATCTGACTTTAAATTGCGATAGCGACATTCAAATCTTATAAGGAATTTTATTAAAGATTTTAATCGTCTAGGGTAACAATTGACTAGACGGATACCTGGTGTTGAATTTACAATGTTTACCAAAGGATTTATAACTTAAAAAATCTTCCAGTTTGGGACGTAAACAAGTGAACGTCTATGTCAATCGTGGTGTTTAAATTAATATATAATATTCAATAAAGTGCTCAAAATTACCTGGAAACAACAAGACAACATCCACATAACCTCTTTCTTGGCAAGTTGCATACACTATAACGTAAATATCACAGAAAACTAGCTGCTGAAGTAAAACTTTTGTGACTGTTAACATTTGAACATCAATTACAATAATCATTATTTGGTAAACAAAGAATATAACTGGTTAATACTTTTGCCGAACACAAAAAAACGGAATCAGCTGATTGGCCTCATCTGACATTTAGAGCTACCAACATTAAAATCAGGAATTTGTATACCACAGACAAAAAATAAAGCTTTCCATACACAACTAAAGCTTGGGCGTTGACATAAAAATGAGTGAACCCGGAGAATGTTATAACACCAACACTAATGATGAAATGTGTTTGCAACTTGAAAATGTCCATATGCGAAAACTGAGACGTTTAATGTCATATCGGGATTTATCACACACAATCCTTGATTCGACTATGACGAGTCTTCCTAATACGTTAATGTATGAAAATAGTTGTTGCGAAGGACTTCGGTCACAATTAGATAAAATCACTAATGGTCTTAATTATCTGCTAATAAGGAAATAGAAAATCTGAGTGAAGAAATCTCTAGCTTAAAGAAAGAACTAAGGGACTCTTTGGCAGTAATAAATGCATACAAGAAGCTAGATTTTACTGTAAAATCTTCCTCAGCTCGCTCTAGTGGAAAGAAAAACAGGTCGACCATACATGACCATAACAGGAAAAATTTAATCACCTCTTCACCAATCCAAAATACTACTTCAATTTCTGAAACTCCTAATGTGAAAAATTTAATCACCTCTTCACCAATCCAAAATACTACTTCAATTTCTGAAACTCCTAATGTGAATCCATCAAAGTGAAAAACATGAAACGCAAAATATCGTGCCTACCCCTAATGATACTAACATCGAAAAATGCGCAGTAATGGACTCACCACAGATAACAAACATGGACACAGTTAGTAATACGCCTTCAGATAACAAGGAATACACACCAAACCTTACAAATCCTAAGAGAATTTTTATCTTCGCAGATGATCAAGGCAAGAACGTCCGAAAAATCTCTAGAAATTGTTGGGGACCAATTTTATAGTGCACTGTTTTTGGAAACCAGGAGCCAAGTTGCATGATATTTTAGTTACTCTTAATGATACAAAAAATTAACATTAAATGATTATGTCATTATTTTGGGTGGTACAAATGACGATAATCCTTTTGAAATTCAATGCAATTTATATAGCTGGATTAAAGAACACCCGTCAGTAAATATTATAGTTTCTGAAATACCCTACAACAAACATCTTAATGAAATTAAAATCAACTATTTGTTACGTCATATTTGTAAATTATATAATGTGCTATTTGTTGACATGAATTATAGTAATATATACCAATCAAACAATATTTTACAATTAATCCTTTAGTCGCGTTTGGTCCAATTCGCGGTTAATCCACTTCGTGATTTGTCCAATTCGTGATTTGTCCAATACGCGATTGGTCCAATACGCCATTGGTCCAATACGCGATTGGTCCATTACGCGATTGGTCCAATACGCTATTGGTCCAATTTGAGGTTTTATTAAATAAAACCCTTTAGTCGCGTTCGGTCCAAAACGCGTCTAGTCCAATCCACCTAATTCGCGGTTAGTCCAATTCGCGGTTAGTCCAATTCTTGATTTGTCCAATTCGTGATTTGTCCAATTCGTGATTTGTCCAATTCGCGATTTGTCCAATTCACGATTGATCCAATACGCGATTGGTCCAATACGCGATTGGTCCAATATGCGATTGGTCCAATACGCTATTGGTCCAATTTGAGGTTTATTAAATAAAACCCTTTAGTCGCGTTTGGTCCAAAATGCGTCTAGTCCAATCCACCTAATTCGCGGTTAGTCCAATTCGCGGTTAGTCCAATTCGCGGTTAGTCCAATTCGCGGTTAGTCCAATTCTTGATTTGTCCAATTCGTGATTTGTCCAATTCGTGATTTGTCCAATTCGCGATTTGTCCAATACGCGATTGGTCCAATACGCGATTGGTCCAATACGCGATTGGTCCAATTTTTCTTTTT
This sequence comes from Catocala nupta, assembly GCA_963675205.1. NCBI lineage: Eukaryota > Metazoa > Arthropoda > Insecta > Lepidoptera > Erebidae > Catocala > Catocala nupta. Next base: position 15,969,677 of record OY776105.1, on the reverse strand, counting down.
TATGGTGGTAGCTTGAGGGTCATATTTGCAGTTCTATATACGCAGAATCTGTAACTAAAATTTTATATATATATACACGTTAAAAAAACTTTAATTAACTATGTAGTTAAGTAAAATGTTCCCCTAAAAAATATAAATGGTACTTTTTTTAACATCCTGTATTGATGGCCACCATATACGTCATCCATTAATTTTTAATAATTTCTTTTAATTCGTCTTTAGTTCTTATTTTTAAATATTTTTTATTTACAAGCGTTAGGTTGTAAGCATGATTGGGCCCATCGCAATAACAAAACGCATAGGATAATTGCAGGTATTGAGGGTAAGTTGGAGAAAAATTTGTTTGTTACGTTTGACGTTTGTTTAGTTCATTGACTTTAGCTTTTGTTTGCGTTTGTGTAGTTAATTGATTTCGAAATTGTTACTATAAATAAATAATCTGCTTTTTGAAATGGACGAAACAAGTGAAACTCTGGAAATTTCAAAAAATAAACGTGGCAGTGATGCTCTTATTCATAATGGATATCGGTATAACCTAAATATAAACAATAAAACTGGAAGTTCGTTGTGGAGGTGCAGCAAAAGAAAAATATGTAGTGCTTCTGTCACCATTGATGCAACAAGGAGAATAATTATAAGGAAATCTAAAACAGGACATACGTGTTAATACCATGCCGGAAATCTCAATTTCACAACGTGAGGTCCGGCGGGAACTAATGTCTCTAGATGTTCATAAGTCGAGCGGGCCAGATGGCATACCGGCAGTGGTACTAAAGCAGTGTGCTCCTGAGTTGTGTCCAGTATTGACGCGCCTCTTCTCGCTTTCCTATTCCACAAGACAAGTTCCGTCTTCATGGAAGACCTCATTCGTTCATCCAGTGCCAAAAAAAGGTGACACATCTGACCCATCAAACTACAGGCCTATCGCCATAACTTCTCTCCTCTCCAAGGTGATGGAGCGGGTGATCAACTCTCGGCTCTTGAGGTACCTTGAGGGTCACGATTTGTTGAGTGACCGACAATACGGCTTCCGCCATCGTCGCTCAACTGACGACCTTCTCGTGTATCTCACACACCAATGGGCACTAGCCATTGAGAGCCAAGGTGAGGCATTGGCCGTCAGCCTGGACATGGCGAAGGCCTTCGATCGGGTCTGGCACAAAGGTCTTCTATCGAAGTTACCATCTTACGGACTGCCCAAGGGATTATGCGAATGGGTTGCCAGCTTTTTGTCCAGCAGATGCATCCAAACTGTGGTTGACGGTGATTGCTCTAACCGCATGGACATAAATGCTGGCGTCCCGCAAGGCTCTGTGTTGTCCCCGACGCTGTTTCTGCTGCATGTCAATGATATGTTGTCAATTGATGGCATTCATTGCTATGCGGATGACAGTACTGGGGATACTTATTACACGGGCCGCGCTAATATCCCTCGGTCCACAGTGGAGGAAAGCCGCGAACGGCTTGTGTCTGAAATCGTAAATACTCTGGATAGAGTATCTGAATGGGGAACACTAAATTTAGTCGTGTTTAACCCAGCTAAGACACAAGCCTGCGCGTTCACCGCTAAGAAAACTCCATTTATTGTGTCTCCACAACTCCAGAACACGCCCCTCACCATCTCCAAGAGTATTAGAATCCTTGGCCTCGACATATCAAGTGATGTACAGTTCCGCAGTCATTTAGAGAGCAAGGTCAAGCTGGCTTCCAAAAAGCTTGGTGTGCTCAATAGAGCTAAGCGGTACTTCACTGCTGGGCAAAGACTGCTTCTATATAAGTCGCAAGTCCGGCCTCACATGGAGTACTGCAGTCATCTCTGGGCAGGAGCACCAAAATACCAGCTTGATCCTTTTGACGCTGTACAGAGACGAGCATTGAGAATTGTCGATGAGCCCAAACTCACAGACGGTATTGAGCCACTAAGTCTCAGACGAGACTTTGCCTCCCTTTGTGTGTTCTACCGCTTATATAATGGATTGTGTTCTGACGAGTTGTTTGAGATGATGCCCTCAGCTACTTTTTATCATCGCACCGCTCGCCATCGGCAGGGATGTCATTCTCACACCTTACAAGCTAATTGGTGCCGCACTAAACGGTTCCAAAGGAATTTTCTCCCGCGGACGCTCAGGTTGTGGAATGAACTCCCTGCCCAGGTTTTCCCACAAGACTACAGTATGGGGTTCTTCAAAAAGGGCGTTAAAAGGTTTTTACAAGGTCGGCAACGCGCAAGTGATGCCTCTGGTATTGCAGGCGTCGATAGGCTACGGTAACCATTTACCATCAGGTGGGCCGTAAGCTTGTTTGCCACTTTAGTAGTATAAAAAAAAATCAATGAAATTAATTACGTTATTAAAAAAAGCGGTATGCTGTGATTTAAGCCTAGTGCAACAAATTTATGAACAGAAAATCGAGGGTTTGGATCCCACAACTGTTCCAAAATTTAGGAGTATAAGAGATTCATTATACAGAGCTCGCAAGAAGTATTTAGAAACTGATTCGTTGTGTTATAACAGCACTAAAAACCTGAGATTACCTGAAGCATTTACAAAAAAATGTTTACTGATTGAAGACGGTGAAGACGAAGACAATTTTTTTATATTCGGGACAAGAGTAAATAGAAAAATGGTTAAGAAACACCATTGTTACTTTGCGGATGGTACCTTCAAATCAGTACCTAAACCATTCTGCCAACTTTATGTGATACATTTGGACTTAAATTCAACTAAAACGAAGACACACATTGTACCTATTTTTTATATCCTGTTAGCCAATAAAACCCAAAAAACTTACCAACGTGTTTTCATAGTATTGAAGGAAAAACTGGGAGTCAACATTAAATATTTTAAATACGACTATGAGAAGGCGCAAATGAATGCCGCTTCTATCAACTTCCCTCAAGCACAAGTGAGTGGATGCTACCACCATTTTAATGACGCCATATGGAGGCAGTCAAAAAAAATTAAACTGAATAAGAGTAGGGAGGGTCGAAATGTAACTAGAAAGACTTCGATAATCCCATTGTTTCCAGCTAGTCACATTCCGGAAGCTTGGTGAAATATATTAGAAACAGCTCCAGACTGTCAAGAAATGTCCAAATTTCGTAAATATTTTGAAAAAGAGTGGTACCTAAGACTTTCACCTACCATACTAAGCTGCGCTCATCAGCGCCATAGAACAACCAATGCATTAGAGGGTTGGCATTCACGGCTGAATCGGCGTATCTCCAAAAAACCTAATTTGTTTTTGTTTTTATACAAATTGCGGTCGGAAAGCAAATATCAAGATGCTAGAATAACACAATCGTTATTCCAAAGTACAAGTGATAAGAAACGAAAACGTGACATTCTTTTTGATAATAAAAAATTACTCAACAAATTTGAAAATGGATCCTTAACAATAAACACCTTTTTTAATAAACTTATCTACTTACGTCTATCATTATATAAAAGTTGTTAAAAAGTTATAGCATGTAAAAAACATTTTGTAAGTTGATTTTTCTAGAATAATAATAATATTTTTGGCCTGTCCTGTGTGGGAATCGAACCCATGAACAGATTTATATAGAGTCAATTGTCATATAATAATATCGTATGTTTCATTAAATAATAGTGTAACCATGGTCCTTTCTCTCTCTCCTTATTGACATAAGTAAGAGAAATAACCCTACTGGTCGTAGTATTATTTTAATCAAAGCTCTGATAAGTAACATTATGATTCCCTTCAGCAAATTGATTATGTACACGGCGGAAGACAAAATGATTTTTCTTTCGTGGTTATGTAATTTTGTAAATCATGTATGATTTAATTAAGCAACTTTATACATCATCATACCTTTGATTAAAATAATAATATAACAATAGTTCTTTCTCTTTTATGTTATTGATATAAGATACAAAGAGAAAACATTACAAATTATAGCAAGCATAAGCAAAGCTACGATAATTTAATTCCAAAAAATTAACCATTTATCTACACAAGTATATATTTTTGCTTTTTTTATTTGTCTGAAAAACTGATTATTAAACTGATTATTATTGTATGGTACAACTTCGTTTTATTTAATAAAACCTCAAATTGGACCAATAGCGTATTGGACTAATCGCGTATTGGACCAATCGCGTATTGGACCAATCGCGTATTGGACCAATCGCGTATTGGACCAATCGCGTATTGGATCAATCGCGAATTGGACAAATCGCGAATTGAACAAATCACGAATTGGACAAATCACGAATTGGACTAACCGCGAATTGGACTAACCGCGAATTAGGTGGATTGGACTAGACGCGTTTTTGACCAAACACGACTAAAGGGCAGATATTTACTCAAAGATATTTTACATATTGAATACAAAAATGAATACAATGCATTTCAGAGAACCATAAGACCTACAAAAGACCAGTGTACTTAAACAGATAACATACTGTCCGATAATTCTCATTGTTGCGCTTTAAATTCAAACACTCCAATAAAAACTAATGTGGTCAGTAAAGAATCTAATAATTTTTTTCGTGTATAGGTATCTCTACATCTTGCACCAAAATATCAATGGCCTAATAGGAAAGTCTGAATTGCTTAGTGTTCACTAAAATGAATTATCTAATAAAAAAATTGAATTGGATTTATTGTGCATTACATTACATTAAATGAACACAATATGAAGGAGGATGACATTATGCATCTGGGTATTGTGAATTATAACTTGCATCTTTCTCATCAAGAAGTACTAATAAGAGTCTGTATTCTTGTTAGACCATTTCATGATTTCACTGTTATAGATACTAAATAACTTTGTGTTGAGAATATCTTGGCATGTTGTGCCATTGAATTGTTAAGTCACCGATTAATTGTTGCTTGTATTTATAGAGCGCCGAAGAACAATAACGAAGCTAGTTCTATATTCTTGGATAAACTGGACTGCATGTTGAAACTATTTACACGAAATATGGCCACTAAGATCGGTTGCATATTAGAAAATAAAAACTTTACTGAGCAAATTTCAAAAGAACAACGTACAAATCAACAAAGTTTAAAATGGATTACTGGATAAATTATTAATTATCAAATGGATTAACTGAAAACTGAAACTTATTTCCTATTTATTAAAAGAGAACCTTTTTTTTTTTTTTTTTTTTACGTGGGGGAATGCAATGACGCATATCCCTCCGCGGGGGCGGGCGGAGGGATTATGTCGGACTCGCCGGGGTAAAATAAGATGTTAAAAAGATAATGTACCTCCCGGAATACCGACTAAACCTACCACGGTGTTCCTCGACAAAACCACTATCGACGGGGCCGCGCGAATCACTTTCGCATACGGTCGCGACCCCGCCGAGGTTCCGGCCCGCCGTATGAAACGGCAGGCCCCTACGCAATAAGACCTACCCAAGATAGGTACTTACTCAAAATAAATACTACTGTCTCCCCCTAAAGGGGGAGACGGACACGAAACAGAGGCGCGCGTGGGAACACGCACGCCGTCCGAGAGGCGGCGTGCGTGTTCCCACGCGCGCCTCTGTTTCGTGTCCGTGGTGCTGAACGGATGGCGGGCAGGCCCACAAAGCCCGCCACCCCCAGGTCAAACCTCAGGGTGGCTGGAGGTCATCGCGCGCCCTCCGGCGCCCGGCTCTGCGGTTGGGGAGAGGGTTTGACCGCTCCCTCTCCCGCTCCGCCGCCTCCTTGATGGAAATCACTTCCTCGCAAAAGGAGGCGACGGCGTTCCACGACCTCTCACTCCGGACCATAGACTGAACTACGGCCGGGAGCGAGAGGGCAACCGATCCGACTGCCGCGGTCAACTCACGGCGCTGCGATGCCCAGGCGGGGCAAACCGCCAAAGTGTGCAGCGCCGTGTCCTCTACAACGTCGCGGCAGTAGCCGCAGTGGTGACAACCGGGCGTCTCTTGCCGGCGTATACGACACAGGAACTGGCCAAAACAACCGTGGCCAGTCAGAACCTGTGTCAGCCGGAAGGTGAGGGCGCCATGCCGCCTCTCCAGCCACTCCTGAAACACGGGACTTACCGCCACGATCGTGGCGTGCCCGGCACTGGGGTGCACAAGTCGCTCCTTCCAATTCGCCATAAGGACCTGGCGGAGCTCGGACCTCGCCGCCTTGATAGCGGGAGGACCCGGTCCTTCGCCCCGAGCTAGCGCCTCCTGGCGCCAACGATAGAGCGACGCCAGGAGCGCCGCTTCCAGGTCCCATGGCATCGATCCGGCGAGGAGGCTCGCAGCCTCGAACGAGATCGTGCGGTATCCCCTAATCAACCTGACGGCCATGGCGCGCTGTGGTGCACGAAGCGCCGGGATATTGCGGGCCGTCAGGTTGTCTGCCCAAACTGGGGCCCTATATAGGGCCATGGACCGCACGACCCCCTCGTAGAGCCTCCGGCAGGAGGTGTTTGGCCCCCCAAGGTTGGGCAGCAGGCGCGAGAGCGCGCCTGCAGCGCCCCGAAGAATGGGGGCCAAACGACGAAAATGGGCTATAAAGTCCCATCGGCTGTCGAGCAAGAGACCTAAATACTTTAGGGTTGACTCGACGCCGATGCGGACCCCTCCTACCATAATATGGGCCTCTGGAGGTGGCCGTTTCCGAGGGCCGTGGAAACAAACGGCCTCGGACTTGGACAGGGCCACCTCGAGGCCCAATCGCCGGATACGACCAACGACTTGTGCGTCCCCAGCGGTCGCCAGTATGGCCGCCGCCCGGTGCGACTTACCCCTCGCTGTGACAAGGGTGTCGTCGGCGTAACAAATGACGCCGACGCCATGAAGGAGCGCACCTCGCAGCACCCAGTCGTAACCGATGTTCCACAGGAGCGAACCCAGAACCGATCCCTGTGGAACACCGCACGACATCTCTCGCCGACTCCAACCGTCGTGACCCGGGTAGACGACTACCCTCTCTGACAGATATGCCCCGACTATGCGGCGGAGGTAGGTCGGCACTCGATGGAAAATGAGTGCCTCCCTAATACAACTCCAGGGCAAGGTATTAAAGGCATTCGCGATGTCCAAAGACACCGCGAAGACGACCTCGCCCCGGGACACCGCGTCCTCCGCCAGGCTCCTCACACGCTGGACAGCGTCAATAGTGGAGCACCCGCGGCGGAAACCATATTGGTTTTCCGCCAGATCCGGGCCCACTGAAGATAGACGCTGGACGAGGCGCTCCGCAATAATAAACTCGAAGAGTTTAGCCACCTCGTCCAGCAACACAATGGGCCGGTAGGCGGACGGAGAGTCCGCCGGGAAATTAAAAGAGAACCTAACACAACCTACCACTTCCATCCGTACGATTCCGACTCGGAAGCGGTATTATAAAATTTGATTAGTTTTTATTATAAAATTTGATTAGTTTTGATTTGATATTTTAAAATTACATCTAGCAACTTTTGATCAGTCGTTCATTTGATGTTACATACATTGGGATTTTAAATTTTTTCTAAATAAAACATTTGGTCATTTAAATTTTGTTATTTCGTTTATTGTTCTTTTGAAATTTGCTCGAGAAAGTTTTGATTTTTTAATATGCAACCCAAAATTGTACTATGCGGAGACTTCAATATTAACATTTTGTGCGATTCCAAATTGTGTACTGAATTTAAACATTTACTTTTATCCTACAACCTTAGAGTTAGCATTAATCAACCTACTCGAATGTCTAGTGGCACGTGCATAGACAATATTATTCATAATGTTAGAGGTGGTCATGGACAAATATTGGAGTTGGCACTATCTGATCACACAGCTCAACTGTTCAAGTGCCCCATCAAGAAAACTTGTGTATTAAATTATTGGTACGTTTGTAAACGTGATTTCAGCTTAGACAATAAACGTAAATTCCTGGCGTCAATCCAAAAACTCAGTTATAGCGAAGTTTATCAATGTAATGATCCGGATAAGGACTTCAATTCATTTCATGACTTATTTAAGCTATTTTTTGAGTTGTGCTTTCCGATTGTTAAAAAGAAGATCTCGTCTCGTAAATCACAATATTGGATAACAAAAGGTATTAAAGCATGTAGTAAACGCAAAAGAGAAATTTAATGGCAATATAGACGAATACCTTCTGAGTCAAACAAACAGTTGCTACGACAATATTCACAGAGGTTAAAAAGAGTAATTAAATTGATTCAAAAGTCGCAAAACAATTTCCAAATTATCAACGCAGACAATAAAATGAAAGCGACATGGAATGTGATAAAAAAATCTAAAACTAACTTCCCAAGAGAAACAATTAAGAAAGTAATTGCTGGTATTAAAGAAATTCGCGAACCTAAACAAAGAAGAAGTAGCAAAAATGCCCCACTTCCGACTGCAAAGATAAGTATCTCAAAAAATCGCTAAAAATTAGTATAAAAAATTTATATACTTCCAGTAATCATCTTTACTGGCTAGCACATAAAAAAATTGCTCTAAATATTAATTCTGGAGCAGAATACCTGTAATATATTAAACTTCTGATTTTAGTTTTAGAGTAGGATTAAAAAGCAATTAAACACTGTATTAACTCATTTGCGATTGTTTGATAATAGTTATTATACTAGGTTAGTAATAAATAACATATTTAAAGAGTATTATTTAAAGTAACGCTTACTGACTATAATATAATCTATTTATTTTGTAAAATAATTACTGGTATTTATTACACACGACGGCTATTTAGCATGGCCGATGGCCCGAGCTCACTCAGGTAGTTAAAAACTGTACATTGGTCCGCGAACCAAACAGGTTACTATTGTTGTTTCGCTCACTCACACGAGAACAAAAGAGGTGTGCCTGCGCGCGTGCTCCTAAATCACTGCGCTCGCAGTCCTGCGCTTGCGTTAGCATTCTTCGGTACTGTGTATATTACGTGTGATTATTTTTACCGTGACAAAGCTTACTTTTACCGGACTTGATATTGCCTAGCGATTCTATTTTGTTTTTATTGGATACTTTTACGACAATAAGCTTGTGATTACCGGACTTGATTAGGCATTGTGATTTGGAAGTTGTTATGGAAAATAACCGTTTTGTTGTGTGTGAGCAAACGCTCCGAGGACGTCGCAGACATGTCCTTAATGAACATTTTATAAGAACACGACCGAATTTTCGAGAACATATACCTCAAGAGGTGAGTGCCGTTTGTTTAATCTATAACGGAATAATGAACACACTTGATGAGTTATCTACTTCCCACCCACAACGGCAACTCATCAACTATGTTTGTTATTCCATTAAATGTATTGTTAAGTTAGAATCAATATAATATAATAAATGTAAATATCGTTTTCATGCTATGGACGAGAAAACTAAAAGTAACTCTAGCAGTCCTACACAAAAAGGGATAAAATGAAAATAATAAAATATAAGGTCAATAAAAGCACTTTTATAGTAGGGCTTGCTTGTCAGTCAATTTTTACACACTTATTCAGTATAAAGTTGAGATAGGAGACCCTTGAAACGTGGAACAAGACAAACGTGGAGCAGAATTAAACAAAAAATAAGTAAATAAACCATTGTCAGTATCCCTTTCAATAAATCTTTTTTTTCAGATCCAGTTCAATGGCACTAGATCAATCTGTAATGCTTGTTGGCATTCAATCGATAGGCGTTTAAATCAAGTGCAACCACCTGATGTACCACCTCCTGCAGTTGAAATAGCAGCGGACAATAATTGTGTATCTTGTCAACATTCACTTAGACGGCGCCGAAGACATATTTTAAATATAGTAACTTTACAAGTACACCGAGACATTGTGGAATATATTCTACGCGATTTTCAACCACCACAAGAGGTAAATAAATGTTTTGATAAATAGTTTATGGTACATCTATATTTATATTATTTATGAACATCACATATCCACTTGTTTAATATTTATTCTATTACGATTTATTTGACGACCTACAAAATAGTTTAATACACACATAATAATGAAAATAATTTTACACAAAACCAATGATTACATTTTTTTCACAGATCCCGCTTGATGGCTCGAGAGCTGTATGTCATGTATGTTGGTGTAGAATCAGTGCGATAATAAATGCAGCACCTCCACCAGTTGCAGCACCTCGTAACACCATAATGGTTCCTGGTCTAACTAGACTAGCCAACACATCTCGTCGATGTATGATTATGCACTGCAATAACCAACAACTCAGGGCTATGTCTAATGCTACAAAGGTGTATCTGCTTAGTTATTTCCGTCTATATGTACCCAAACGAGCTCGCATCTGCCATCAACATTTGCGAACTATGTCTCCTGAAGAATTTCCTAGAAATATAGTCCATCAAGAAAGCGATATCAACGCAGAGAGCGTACTGGACATTATAAACATTTACACAAGCGCTCTAGAGAGAAGATCAAGCCTTAATATTGAGGAAATGACAAATGACGATTTTATATTTTGGGTCGGTATTAGCCGCGAACAGTTTAATATACTTTTAGATCAAGTCCCAACGCTCCATAATCGTTCTAAATCACCAAAAGTTGACTTGGCTGTGTTTTTGTGCAAACTCAGAAATGGAGAACCGAACAACAGGATTTGTTCTTTATTTAATTGTTCCAAATATACCATAGGACGAAAAATACGTCTAGCAAGGTCTTGCCTTACTAATGACTTTGTACCTCTTCATATGGGTTTGGACCATATAACCCGAGATGACACAATAGAGCGGAACAGAATATTGCCCAATTATATTTTTGGTGACGAAGATAATCCTAAATCAATTATCATTCTCGATGGAACTTACCTCTTCACTGAAAAAAGTTCGAATTTCTTGTTTCAGCGCGTAAGCTATAGTCTGCACAAATACCGTAATCTAATCAAACCTTTTATGATTGTTTGTGGTGACGGATACATATTAGATATAATGGGACCGTATGCTGCAACTACTAACAATGCGGATATTCTGAAAATGATTTTAAATAATCATGGTGAGCCCATAGAGGATTGTGCATGGCATTATTTTTTTCATCAAAATGATGTCATGGTTTTAGACAGAGGCTTTCGCGACGCAATTCCACAGGCTGAAGAATATGGCTATGAAGTTTGTAGGGACACATTACTACCAGTGTACTTACCTATTTACTTAGTGTACGATTGCGTGATGTATGTGTGCAATGTAAGGTGATGTATGTGTGAGGTAGAGACGGCTGCGTCCGTCGCCTAAGGTAATTATTTTTTTTTAGTATGAAATATACGGGCTTACGAGCAATACGTATTTTTATTTCTACTCACTACGCGAAAGCCTAAAGTGGTGATCCCGACGTGATTATGTGGAACAGTCATCTCCCATCGCCAGTGCAGGCTGTTTTAGCGGTGACGGAGGTAAAAGACCTTGAGAACCTTGCTATTGTGGCAGACAAGGTTATGGAGGCTTCGAGACCAACGGAAGTAGCGGAGATAGCTGCCCCTACAACCCGCGCGGACTTCGGCACGAGAGAACTGATGGAGATGATGCAGAAGCTAAGCATCGAAGTAGCTGAAAAAGCCCTGCAATTGGAATAAGGCGAAGCCTACACCACAAGCGGAAAACTAGACACGATACAACCTAGGGCGGTGGATTGTGTCGATACGCCTAATTACCGCCTATGTGTAACGGACAGGAAAACCGGTTTTCGTTTCCTAATAGATACGGGTGCGGATGTGTCAGTGATCCCAGTGTCGAAAGAGTGCGTTATGAAAAATACCGCGAGTGATAACTATAAAGTGTACGCGGCGAACGGCACGGAGATTAAAACGTATGGCACACGTACTTTAGTTTTAGATTTAAATTTAAGGAGAGCGTTTAGATGAACTTTTATAGTAGCAGCCGTCAAACAACCGATAATCGGTGCCGATTTTTTAGGCCATTATCGTTTGTTAGTTGACTTGAGCTCGCGGAAATTGAGAGACGAAATAACTCATCTAAACGTTCTCACTTCTGTCGTTAACGATTGTTTATATGAATCGTCAATTAAAACATTAGATTGTAATAACGAGTGGCATGAATTGTTAAGTAAATATCCGGAGGTGACTAAACCGGTATCGTACCGGGACCCACCTAAGCATTCGGTATATCATGTGATCGAGACGTCGGGACCACCGGTTTACGCGAAAGCGAGACCCTTGCCACCGGATAGATTCGCGAAAGTGAAAGAAGAATTTCGGAGAATGACCGAAATGGGTATCTGTCGACCGTCTATGAGTGCGTGGGCAAGCCCTTTGCACGTAGTGCCGAAAAAGAACGGGGCGAACTTCGACCTTGTGGCGATTATAGACGGTTGAACGCGATAACCAAACCGGATCGTTATCCAATTCCTCGGATTCACGATTTTAAATACTTATTAGCGGGTACAAAATGTTTTTTTAGTAAATTAGATTTAAACCGTTCGTACCATTTTATTCCAGTGGCCCCGGACGACATAGAGAAAACGGCAATTATAACGCCTTTTGGCTTGTTGAATTTCCAAGAATGACGTTCGGATTACGTAACGCAGCGCAATCGTTCCAAAGGTTTATGGATACGGTGGTGCTACGCGATTTAGATTTTCTGTTTAATTATATTGATGACGTCATAATCGTGAGTGAAACAGCCGAACAGCACAAAAAGCATTTAAATGCCGTTTTCCAAAGATTTGACAAATATGGTGTTACCATAAATATTTCTAAGTGTGTATTCGGTCAATCTAAGCTTGAGTTTCTAGGCTTTGAGGTGTCGACGGACGGAGTTCGCCCGCTTGACGACAAGGTCCAAGCTGTGATAAATTTTCCGAGGCCGCACACCGTCGAGCAATTGCGACGCTTTTTAGGTATGATTAACTTCTATAGATCTCATATTCCTAGGGCTGTAGAATTTCAATCAGTACTTAATAGATATTTACATAACACCAAGAAGAATGATAAAACTATTATTGAGTGGACTGATAAGGCCGACGAGGCATTTAAGAAATGTAAGGAGAGCTTACAAAGCGCCGCTACATTATCTTATCCGTTACCTAATACAAAATTAGCGCTGATGACAGATGCTTCGAACACTAGTGTTGGTGCAGTCTTGCAACAATATACAAATAATACCTGGCAGCCACTCGGTTATTTCTCGAAGAAATTAACGCAAACGGAAACTAAATATTCGACATACGACAGGGAACTATTGGCAGTATTTGTGGCCATCAAGCATTTTAAAAATCTGTTGGAAGGTCGCGCATTAACTGTGTATACAGATCACAAACCGCTTATTTATTCTTTTACAAAAGGTACTAATGATAAAGAAAGCCCCAGAAGGATTAGGCAACTTTCTTATATTAGCGAATTTACTACTGACATACAATATGTCAGTGGTAATCATAATGTCGTCGCCGATGCGCTCTCACGCGTCGAAGCGATACATTGTCCCACGACTATAGATTACGCCGAGGTAGCTAAACTACAGGAAAGTGATACTTACCTACAGCAGGCATTACAAACATCGGCTAGCAACTGCAACTTGCAGTTTAAGCAAGTTTGTTTGCCGGATTGTAATATCTATTTATTCCTCTATTTATTGTGAAACATCAACGCAAAATGTAAGACCTTATTTACCAGAACCGTTCAGAAAATTAGCTTTTTATTCTGTCCATAATCTCAGTCACCCCGGCATAAAAGTTAGTAAAAAATTAATCAAACAAAAATTCTTTTGGACAGACATGGATAGAGACATTACACATTGGGCGAGATCATGCGTCCAATGTCAAAAAGCAAAAATCACTAGACATACGATATCAAGTTCAGGCGATTATGAGAAGGCTGATAAATTTTCACACGTTCACATAGATATAGTTGGCCCCCTTAGCACGACGGCAGATGGCTATAGATACTGCGTTACGATGATAGATCGTTTTAGTGGTTGGCCTGAGATTTTTCCAGTGCAAAATATTACGGCGGAGACTGTGGCAAGAGTGGTGTTCGAAGGATGGATATCCCGTTTTGGATGCCCTGTTAAGCTAACAAGCGACCAGGGCAGACAATTTGAAAGTGATGTTTTCCAGCAACTAATGAAATATTTAGGTATTGAAAAAATGCGCACGACACCTTATCACCCACAAAGCAACGGCATGATAGAACGTTGGCATAGAGCACTAAAAGTGGCTCTTATGGCACGTCTTAAATGCAACAGTTTATGGATCGACGAATTACCATCTGTGTTGTTAGGCTTACGCGCCGCTGCTAGAAGCGACAGTGGCGTGAGCGCAGCCGAGTTAACATACGGTAAGACAATAAGGTTACCGGGTGATTTTTATGACAACAGTAGATTAGGTGTGTCGGACTCGGAATATTTACAAAAGCTAAGAGACGCTATTAGCCATTTAAAACCTAGACCACCAAGCCACAGTAATACACGTTCGCTATTCATACCAAGTGATTTGACTACTTGCAAAAGTGTTTTCGTTAGGAACGATATATTACGTAAGTCTCTGCAACCTCCGTATGGCCCGTACAGCGTCATAAGCAGGAGAGGAAAGGCTTTCACAATTAAAATAGGCGATAAGGAAACGACTATTTCGATAGATAGGCTTAAACCTGCCTATATAATCGATGAACAGTCGTCAAAGGATATGTGTGATAGTAGTAGTAATAGGTCTAATATGTTTTATGATAACAATAGGTATAGTTTTTCACCTGATAACACAGACACTTCTAGCAAAGTTTTATGTCCGAGAACATCGCGCAGTGGCCGCGTTATCAAGCGTCCAATACGTTTTGCTTCGTAAACACTTTTGCAGGTGTCATGAGTATCTATGTGTAATTGAAACTATGAGTATTGTTATTGTATAAGTGTACCTAAATGAATCGTGTAATTTTAAGTAATTTGTAAATAAGTATAATATGACTTTGAGTCTTAATGTTATTAACATTAAGCATAATTACTAATAACAAGTATAACTAGATTACGAACTTAGATTACAATAAATATTAAAATAAAGAATATATTGCACTTAATAATTTTGTGTATTGACGAATTTTTAGCAATTCAACATTGCGAAATGTAATAAACATAACTAGGTATTAAGTTAATATGACTAGTATATAGTTTAGTTTATATTTAGACTTCATTAACGCTGAACACTAGTCGATAGCATGGGTGGTACGTCTAGCAAAGACCAAGTGATTGCTCAGGCGACCGTGAACAACTCCATGATAACTCAGAAGCTGGACACGATGCACTGGATTATCGTCGCAATAGTTATCTTCATCGGTCTCACAGCCGGATACATTATATGGCGCCATTGCAAAAGGTCGGCGAAAGGATGGGTGCGCAGGCAAGTGTTCGCGAGTAACGCGACGTTGGCTAGCGTGCAGACCGTCCCACGTCAACAAGCGCCAACTCCACAGTACGCGTCATAGATCGGAGCCACATTCCACGCTATCGACCAGCGTACGTGTCAAGTGAAGTGATGATAAATAGGATTAAGATTTAGTTATACTGGGGTAAATAAAGAAATCAATTTTTATTTTTTCTTTTCTTTTGTAAAGGGGGAGTACTGTAGGGACACATTACTACCAGTGTACTTACCTATTTACTTAGTGTACGATTGCGTGATGTATGTGTGCAATGTAAGGTGATGTATGTGTGAGGTAGAGACGGCTGCGTCCGTCGCCTAAGGTAATTATTTTTTTTTAGTATGAAATATACGGGCTTACGAGCAATACGTATTTTTATTTCTACTCACTACGCGAAAGCCTAAAAAGTTCATATGCCTCCTTCAAACAGACGAGGTCAAAGACAACTCGGCACTGAGGAATCCAACAAATCAAGACTCGTTACAATATGTAGATGGGTTGTTGAAGCGATTAACGGTCGCATGAAACGTGACTTTAAATTGTTTCGCCACAGGGTATTTAACCGTGACTTATCTCACATATACGATGATTTTAAAATAGCAGGCGCAATAATAAACTGCTTTCAAGAGCCTTTCGAGGACAGCACATATACTGAAGAGTTTTGTCAAATAATAAGATTAAATATGCATAAACCAAACTTGTTAGCAGATTATGTCGAAGAACATAATCTAAACCAGCAAAGAGTTCCCTTTGTGAGGTTGGAAGCAACTAGTGAAGGAGTTAATGATTTTCCGAGACTGACATATGAGGATTTAATTATGATATCAGTTGGTTCCTATCATCCGAAAATAGCACGGTCATACTGCTCTGAACATATTAATAGAACTGGTGTGTTCGAAATTGAATTTTACAGACATCCAGAAGAAATAAATATTAACAACGAAGAAAATAATGCCCTCATTAGATGTAAGATTCAGTCACGACATGTCCGGAGTAAAATATACCGGACGTATATATTATATAGTTGCAGAGTTGAAGGGAGATATGCGATAAAAGAATATTGTTGTACATGTATACATGGGCCGCAGGACACTGGGAGTCTGCGCCCATGTAATGACTATTTTGTATTATCTTGGTTGGGCGAGATATGAAGATGTTTTTAGCCACCCAGCGCATGTTTTAGATAATATTTTGCTAGATGTAGAACAGAAATAAATAAGTTTTATTTATCTTATTTTTTTCTTTACACCTTCCTTGTAACATGAAAACAAATGAATTCAAAATGTCACATATGTTCATTTGTTTAATCTTTATGTCATCTTTATTCCACTTTTTTATGGTCGTTAGAGTAGTAGGTATTGCATGATTGAAAGTAAAATATTTTTAAGATTAGTAATAATGCGCCTGAAAGAATATTTGGAGCAATTTCTAAGTATGATAGCCAGTAAGGATGACAATCGGAGGTATACAATTTATTAATACTCATTTTTATCTATCTTTTGAGATATTTTTCTCAGCTGTCGGACGTGGGGTAATTTTATATGGAAGTTGCAACTTCTCCTTTGTCTAGAAGAAGAAAATTTTAAAACGGAAGCAAATAGTGTAGCAGAAAAATGGTCCATCACCTCTGAATTTTCTAAAACTCGTCAGAGGAAGGTAAAACGCCATTTTGATGAGCTTTGCGAAGATGAGCGTCTCCAAGATCCGGAAAGTTTGTTCAAAGTGAACATATTTTATCGAGTATTGGACATCATTATAAACCGACACTGATCTATTAAAAAAAGCTCTAGAATTTGTTGAGATATATAAAAAAGACATATCTGAATCATTTGCCAGAGAAATTCTCAGTTTTCGATCCACTTTCAGAGACGAAATAGAGAAATCTTCGTGTATTAGAGACCTTGCTGATTTATTAATAATAAAAAATCATTTTATATCCTGCAGCTTTCCTGAAGTATGCACTGCATTAATGTTATTTCTTACAATTCCTGTGACTACAGCGAGTGCTGAACGATCATTTTCAAAACTAAAATTGATAAAAACCTATTTAAGAAACTATGAGACAAGACAGGTTATGTAACTTGGCTATTCTGTCTATTGAAAATTCTATGGCCAGATCTTTAAACTTTGATGATGTTATAGACACTTTTGCGGAACAGAAAGCTCGAAAAAATATTTTTCTTAATACATATCTTTCTTAATAATATTTAATAATATTTTTCTTAATAAATATCTTATTCAAATTAAATTGTTATTTTTATTTCAATGTAAATGTATGCAGGTTTCCTCACGATGTTGTTCCTTCACCGAAAAGCGCTAGCGAATAGATGATGAATGCATTGAGATATTATGTTCTATGGATGAATGTGAAGTTTCCAATACGCATTGGGCTAGCGTGGGGACTACAGACCATTCCCTCTCGCCTAAGAGAGAAGGCCTACAACGTGTAATTGAGTACGCTGAAAATTTCGAAGATTATTAAAATCAAACTGAGTACAAAGTGACGATTTTTACTGATAGGGCCCCATCAAAAGAATTTGCCACGGGCCCCAGATGGTATAGTTACGCCACTGCAGGGTAGAGCGGCAAACGACTAATCGTCATATGGCAGCACTACCAACAGCTGCTCGTCAGGAGCTTCTCGCTCGAAAGCGTGAAGCTCATCTTGAGCGAATGCTTTTGCCAGACGCACCACCGCGTAAACGGCAAACAAAGTAAATATTTTCTTGTATAATTCTTAGTTATAAAACTTAACAATTCGTCTTGTATAATTCTTTGAAGTCTAAACGTTTAAACGGCAAAGTACTAGTCAGTCAGTATGTCTCATAGATTAAAAATATTTTGAGTTATTATATTCGTAAGAAGGTGTAACGGTAGTGATTAATAGGTAATTTATTTTTCAGAAGGATATCTCCACAACGTGAGGCATGCATCATGGTGGATCCAACAATCGAACGATGTGTCGGTAAGTTGGTTATTTAATAGAACAGATTAGTACTTATTTAATTTATGCTATATCATAACATGTTTGTTACAGAATTGAACCCTACAAATTCGGGTGTTCCAGACATTGAAGTCTCGGCGTTTGGAGTACCTCGTTCTGTCGGTAAGATAATTATTTTAAACACTTAAAAATAAGTACTTTGCGGTTCAACATGTGTTACATCATAACTTGTTACAGATCTCCCTCCCAAAGAACCCGCTACAGCTGAGGCCTATACTTCAGGAGTCCCGTTTTTTCGGTAAGGTACTTATTTCAAACACTCAATCAATAAGTACTTTGTGGTTCAATATAGGTTGCATCATAACTTGTTACAGAGAAAAATCTTGAAGAATCCACTGACGCTGTGGCCTCTACTTCTGGCGTATCCCGTTCTTCCGGTAAAATAACTATCTAATTAAGAGTATAGTCTTTTATTTTGTGGTTAATGCAGACTACATCTTATCTTGCTTGTTACAGAACCCTGTCCGGCAGATATTGTTATAGAGTATGGTAAGCTGTGTTTTTTTTCGGTGTCATAATAAGACTATCAAATATTTTTTTGCAATAAAAGTGTGTTTGTTACAGTTGACGAAGCTTGGCCAGCTGTTTCGGAAGAAGGAATCGGCACGTCAGAGGCAGATACTGTTCCCAATTCGCCGTACAGCTCCCCTAGTCGATTATCGACATTAAATAATATGCGGACCGTAATGTTACGGCCAATTAAAAAAAGATATAACAGCTCCTCTGATTCAGACTGACTGTTTTTTTGTTTATCTTTTAATAAATAATTTGAACTGCTGTTCTGCTTTTTTCTCAAGGCGTTGGTGCAGAGGTAGTCGTCGCCGCATCATCCTCGTCACCTATTTTAGGGCCATTAAATATTGGTAATATAATAACTAGTATACAGATATCTTTCAACAGTAATGAATGACAGAACACTAATCAATCTCATTTCATTCCAGGTGCTGCCGACAAAAATTTTGACACTGTAATGAGCGAGTGGTTACAACTGACTGAGACCTGTGACAGTGATGACGACATTGACGATAACGATTGCCTTCTCCCAATCGTTCAAGAACGTAACGCGGAGACTGAACCCGCATGTGACCATGACCTGACGCCATTTCAAGCAGAAGTGTTACAGATGGAGGATGACGCTAATGACAGGGCTATTCGTGACATTGTGCCAGACGACTGTTACACTTTTGCTTGGAGCAAGGACAGAGCAAAATTTCTTGGACGACGGGAGGCATTTACGGGCACATCGGGACCCACTTTCGAATTAACAGACCAGACTAGACCCATTGACGTATTTGACGACAATTTTATTGACCATCTATGTGTAGAAACCAATAGGAATGCAGAGCAAAAGATTGCTTTGCTGCGAGAGCAAAACAAACTAGCTCCGCATTCCAGATTTAATCGTTGGGCTCCTATAGATAGAGACGAATTGAAGAGCTTTTTATCGATTATAATTTTACAAGGACTTTACCCCTTACCGGAGGAAGTGGCTTATTTTATATTTAATGGTTTTGGCACTATGCCATATTTTGCCAACATCATGTCTTATAACCGTTTTTTGTTGCTCAAATCTTTTCTTCATTTCGTAGACAATGAAAATACACGAGATACGACTAGACTTGGTAAAATACGACCCGTAATTGACTATTTTAACACTAAATTTTCCAGCCTTTACATGCCTTCACAAGAGAAGTCATCGATGAGTCGCTCTTGAAACGGCATGGGAGGTTAAATTTTGCTCAAAAGATTTCCTCAAAGGCGGCACAAGTCGGAGTAAAAACGTATGAGCTTTGCGAATCATCGAGTGGCTATCTCTGGAAGTTTTTTGTATACGCTGGAAAAGACAAAACTACTTTGACTCGACTAGACTCGACACAGACATCTGACAGACCAGACGAGGATGGGACCATTGACAGATTTACTGAAGATGAGACAAACAACAGACCCGATAATGACGAAACGATTGGTGCATCAACTAACAGACTTATGACTGATAACGAAGACCGACCTACGAGTGCTACGGCCAAAATTGTTTACGACTTGATTGAGCCACTGCTTCATCGTGGGCATACTGTAATAATGGATAATTTTTACAATAGTCCATTATTATTACGGAGCCTGAAAAAACAAAAGACAGACTGTTACGGAACCCTAAGACGGAACAGAGAATTCGTTCCTGATTCAGTCAGGACTTTGACTAAGACTGAACTCCGACAAGGTGAAGTAGTGGCAACGTACTGTTCTGATTTGGCGATTCTGGTATGGCGAGACGCTAACGTAGTTAGTATGATCTCTACATACCATAATCTCCAAATCGGAACTCAAGACAAGTATAACAGACTGACTTACAAACCAAACATAGTACTCGACTACAATAAGAACATGGGAGGAATTGATAGGAAAGACCAATTTTTATCAGCTCGACCTATGGAACGTCTGAGGAACAGAGTTTGGTATAAAAAACTCTTCCGCAGACTATACAATGCCGCTATTTTCAACTGCTTTGTGATATTTTCCAGTTTTCAACGGAAAATATCACATCGACAGTTCCGAACTGTAGTAGCGGAAGATTTACTCAAACGACACAGACAGATAGATTTAACGACTGAATGCCGACGTTTGAACATTAGATCCAACACGACTGGAGATGTAAGGACAACAATGACACGACGTAACACTCGACACAAGACGCAAGCCAGACCGACAGTAGAAGCTAACCACTTCCCAATTCGTACAGGTTCAAAAAACACCTGTTGCTGGATGTGCTCTAAAAAGACCAGGACAATTTGGAAATGTGAGGAGTGCGACGTAAACCTCTGTATTGAGGGATGTTTTAAGGCATACCACAAGCCTTAATTACTTATTTTATTTTTAATATTATATAATTTTTATTATCTTAAATTTTTATTATTCCTATTTAATATTTTTTATTTTTTGTTTCAAAACAATTAATAATAAATAATATGTACCTATAATAATTGCCTATCATTTAAATATGATTATTATATACTAATAAAAAATCAACCTATTCCTAAAACAAAATAATCCTATAAGCGTGTAAGATTCCTTAGATGGTCGGATGGTGGTTATCGGAAGCGATATCGAATTGATACAGAGATTAGAAGTTTGTTTTGGTTTAATACGCTACACTGTACATTCTAAGTAATTATATATTGGTATCAAAAAAAAGGTTATTTAATGTAGTTTAATAAGTAGGTAAGTTACATTAAGTTACTTTTTAGAAAATGTTTCGTAAAAACTTGTTATAACAAATATTTTACTCAAATCCATATTGTCAAGATAATATTTTTTTTGTAGAATTTACATTAGGACTATTCATTTTCATTCATTCACTTGTGACGTTTATTGATTCCTGATAATATCAGCTTTATGCATGTAATTTTTAATTTGCTAAAACTGGTGTAGTATGTTAGAAAATACACTTTAAATCGGTAGTGGTATAGGGCGCTCAACGCGGCTTAATACCGATCGCGCGCGCGGACGTACAAGGCGTTGACAGGTGTCATTCCCAAACGTTCAAGTGGTTCTATCATTACTCGGTAATTCATTTCAAAACAATGCTTGTAACTCAGCTTTTCAAATTATAGATGAGAGTACGATACTCTTCAAAGAAAGATCCAGTTTAAAGAGGTTTTATTACCTACTACCGCATGCCATACTAAGATAGGAGGAGTCACATCAGTTCAAAGAACCCAAAAAGGTGGCACCAAGGAGGCTGTACTTTGTCCAAGGGTCGTGAAAGAGTACACTAAAAGAATGGGTGGTGTTGACAGATTCGATCAAGTGAAGGGGACTTACGCTATTGGACGAAGAAGTAAACGCTGGTGGTTGAGAATTTTCTACTTCTTGGTGGACGCAAGCCTGACAAATTCTTACATTTTATATTACCTTACATCAAGAGTAAAAAAATTACTTTATTTAGAATTTCGGGTTGCTGTTGCGAGAGGACTAATTGCTGGCTGAAGCAGCAGAAAAAGAAGTACAACTACACTCAGCGGCACGAAATCTTGGCCAAACTCATAACTTGCGATAACAATTTTTTAAGTGTGTCTAACTTTGTTCTTATCATGTAGGTAAGCAGAAATAATGTTTACGTTAAAGCCTAAGAGGGTATTTAAGAAAGTTGGAGTGCATTTTGGTTTGGTTTTGAAGTTTTGGTGTAACCGTGTCATTTGTCCGACTAAGTTGATGTTTTAAATTGTGTTCTGAAAATTGAAAGTGTTAAGTTGTCGAAGGTTTTTGATTTTATTGTGATTACTGAATATCTAAAGGCGCCTTGGAATTCTTGAAAATGCCTTTGAAACCAAGTCAGGTAGCACAAGCAGTGGCGTTAATCGAACAAGGGTTGACCCATCGTGAAGTGGCTACGGTGCTTAACGTACCCCGTTCTTTGATGCAATATGCTCCTTAGACGGTATCAAGAGACTGGCCGCTACACCCGCAGACCAGGTAGTGGGGCTGTACGTTGCACATCAGCTCGTGACGATCCCTTTATCGTCTTAGAAATTTTAAGAAATCGCTTCCTTACCCACGTCGAGATCCGTCAGCGGCTTCAAATCTCCAGGGGCGTAAATGTTAGTGAGCGTACGGTGAGAAGACGAATGGAAGAAGTTAATTTAAATGCCCGAAGACCAGCCCGTGGCCCACAGCTTCTCCCACAGCATAGAGTAGCTGGACTTCGGTTTGCCCGCGAACACGCTAACTGGTCTCATGAGCAATGGGCAAGGGTTTTGTTTACAGACGAGTGCAGGATCGCTTTGCATGCTCCTAATGGTCGACAGCGTGTGTGGAGAAGACAAGAAGAACGATATCTAGCGACTACTACCACTACAACAGTGAGTTTTGGCGGAGGCTCCATAATGATGTGGGGTGGCGTTAGTTCTGATGCTCGTACAGAATTGATCATAGTCAATAACGCGTTAACTGTAACACGATACGTCGAGGAGATCCTTGAAGAACATGTTGTTTCCTTTGGAGGGTTTATTGGATACGACCAATTCATTTTAATGCACGATAATGCACGTCCACACTTCGCCAATATCGTGACTGAATACCTTCAAGAGGTTGGTATTCAAAAATTGCAGTGGCCAGCTCGCAGCCCGGACTTAAATCCGATAGAACACATTTGGGATAAGCTCAAGAGAATGATTAAGTCTGCATCGAACCCACCACAAACCCTTGACCAGCCTTAAAAATGCTGCAATGACTGCCTGGCGGGAAATACAGCAAGTCGACATCAAAAATGTGATCCAAAGCATGCTAGACCGAATGCAGGCGGTCATACGGACTAGAGGAGGAAACACGCGTTATTAAAAAGTACAGCGAGTCAACAAAAATTTAACATTTTTTAATTCCTAGTGCCTAGAATACCAGTATAAAATTTTGTTAAAATGTGAATTTTCGATTAAACTTAATTATCAACGTGAAAAATCCTTTTTTAAATGTGAAAAATTGGCCAAAAACGTTAATTGGACGTGTTCAGATCAGAATTGGTCGAAACTTGTAGAGTGAAATAGAAAAAAACTCAAGATATCACAATTTTTACTTGGCCAGGATTCCGTGCCGGTGAGTGTATGTCCTCACTGGGATACGACGCATACGTATATACAAAAAGTTACGCATAACTAGTCCGGCAAATTATCAAAAAAGTATAAATGCCGTTCCTGTAGAATCGCGGTTTCAAAATGTAGGCGATCATATGCCAGCTGAATTAGATACCTACAGACGCTGTAAATTCTGCAGCACAAAGGTAAAAGACAAGCGTAGTAAAATTAAATGCAGTAAATGTAATGTACCACTTTGCATTACGCCTTGTTTCACTCAATTTCATGGTAAATAATATTCAGTACTAATTTTTACCACGTATTTTTTATATTTCATAAAATAGTTAGGATTGTTTGCGTAAGTCTACTTTTTTTACATAAATAAAAACATGTTAAAACACTATAAAACATTATTTTATTCTTACGGATCATTCAAACCCACGAAAAAGCAAACCACAGCTAGACCTCATGATACTTTGAGCTCATTCTGCATAAGTAGAAAAACCAATCATTAAATTATGTTCGGATACTTTGAAATAACTACACTGGATGGTGTTCCATCAACTTCTGCTAGACAGTCGAATAATTCTCATCAAGAAGAACCTTTCTGCTGTGATCAGTGAAATCAGTGCTTTTTTTGGGTATTCTTATTATCATGGGTTATCATATTCTCCCCCGAATAGATTTATACTGGTCATCAGACCCTGGATTCCGTGTAAATGAAGTGGCAAATGTAATACCTGTAAAACGTTTCAAGAAATTTTTCGAGCCTTTACATTTGAATGATAATACTCAACACTGGTGGGTGGTACCAGAGAAAGTTCCAAATTCGACAAGTTGTATAAAATCCGTCCACTTATATCATTACTCGGTAATTCATTTCAAAACAATGCTTGTAACTCAGCTTTTCTAAGTATAGATAAGAGTACGATACTCTTCAAAGGAAGATCCAGTTTGAAGCAATGCATGCCACTAAAGCCCATCAAACGAGGCTATAAAGAATGGTGCTGTTGCGACAGTAGTACAGGATATTTGTATAACTTTGAGATTTATAAAGGCAAAACTGGACTAGGAACAAAAGAAGGTTTAGGGTCTAATGTAGTCAAGAAGTTATCAAGAAATTGATACAAGAGAATTTCAAAACACATGTTACTTCCGATAATTTTTTTGTTACTATTCTCTTCTTCAATACTTGTACGAAAATAAGATTTATGCTACAGGAACAGTTAGAAGAAATAGGGCAATATTACCTAACATAATAAAAAATGTCAGGACTGGAAGAAACAAAGGCTTAAAGTTGAAGAAAGGTGAGTTCAAGTGGAGAACAAAAGAGGACGTAACATTTACTGTATGGCAAGACACCAAAGAGGTTTTATTACCTACTACCGCATGCCATACTAAGATAGAAGGAGTCACATCAGTTCAAAGAACCCAAAAACATGGCACCAAGGCGGCTGTACAAGGGTCCAAGGGTCGTGAAAGAGTACACTAAAAGAATGGGTGGTGTTGACAGATTCGATCAAGTGAAGGGGACTTACGCTATTGGACGAAGAAGTAAACGCTGGTGGTTGAGAATTTTTATTAGTTACCGGTTCAGGAATATGGCATGTGGTATTTATCTAATACCTAAGCTACTTGAGATGTAGCTGCTACAGCCCATAGTCTCACCACAAATAGAATGGAAACTTTAAATCATAGATGGCAACTTTGTAACCATAGCAAATTATTCCAAAACGCTTTTGTTCTTTTGTAGTGCTGCAAAACCGGAATTTTGAAAACATTTTTTGGTCTTGAGGGACTAACACAAGTAGGTAAAACACAAGATTGAGCACCATATTATTACTAAAGGACCACCCGTATCTGCACGTGCCAGACCATTGTCGCCAGACAAATACCACATCCCTAAAAAAGAATTTCCAAGTATGATGGAACAGGACATTTGTCGCCCTTCTGAGAGCCCATGGGCTAGCCCTTTACACATAGTCAAGAAAAAGAATGGTGAATGGAGACTATGTGGCGATTATAGAATGCTCAACAAAGCGACTGTGCCTGATATGCGAGTTCCTCAAAAGCGAGATAGATTTCTTAGGTTATCATATAACGAGCCAAGGAATACATCCGACTGAGGAAAATTACAAAGCAATTGCAGAATTTCCTAAACCAAAGGCAATCAAACAACTAAGAAGATTTTTAGGCATGCTTAATTTTTATAGAAATAACCTTCCGCACGCCGCCAAATATCAGATTATTTTAAACGACTATCTGTGCAACTCGAAAAAGAATGATAACCCTCTTATTCCTTGGTCAACAGAAGCTGAAAAAGCATTTGATAAATGGAAGGAAAACATCATGAACGCAATATTAACAGTGCATTCCTCACTCACTGCCCCAATGGCACTTATGACAGATGCTAGTTCTACCTGCGTTGACGCGGTTCTACAACAAAAATCCGGACCTAACTAGAAACCATTAGGATTTTTCTCAAAAAAATTAAGTGAAGCTCAAAAAAAATACTCAGCATTTGATAGAGAATTACTTGGAGTATACATGGCAGTCAAGCATTTTCAAAGGTTTATTGAAGGAAGAGAATTCTCAATTTTCACAGATCATCGACCTTTGACATACGTATTCTCCCAAAAACCATCATCAAACGATACGCCACGGCGAATTTGGCAATTGGACTTTATTTCACAATATAGCACTTACATTCAACATATAAGCGGACGTGATAATATTGCTGCAGATGCACTGTCACGTATTGAACAAATTGATATGCCATCACCGATTAATTATGCCGATTTAGCAAGATGCCAATCTAATGACCAAGAATTGATAAGACTCCGTGACAATAGGAATTTGAAAATTAAAAACATAATGCTTCCGGGTTACACAACAAGCATCAGCTGCGACACATCGACTGGGAAGAATCGTCCTTATTTACCAGAGAAATTTCGAAGACAGGTTTTCGACGTCATTCATGGACTAAGTCATCCGGGCAAGCGAACTACTAGAAAAATGTTAACTCAAAGGTATTTATGGTCAGGTATAAACAAAGATATTAATAACTGGTGTAAGTCATGCATAGCTTGTCAGAAGTCAAAAGTAGGTAGGAAGTTTTATGCCATCGCAGCGTTTTGAGCATTTACACATCGACATTGTTGGACCATTATCTGTTTCTCAAGGAAAAAGATATTTAATCACAATCATAGATCGCTTTACGTTATGGCCTGAGGTAATTCCGGTTGACGATATCACAGCCGAAACAATATCTCGTGCACTATACTGCCGTCATAACACAAAAGGGCACAACTAACATTTTTTTCGAAATTGAGTTATATACATATTTGGAATCAGGAGAAAAAGGCCTATCTGCTAATATTTTTTATATAATTTTACAAACACGATAAACTAAAGTACCATAACCTGAAAGGGCGCAACTGAGCTATTTTTTTTTTGATAGTACGTAAAAAGGGCATATCTAGCTAAGATTACGTGAAAAGGTCACAAGTGAATAGATGTAGTTTTTTATATTAACGTATAATTTCTTTTATTAAATTGGAAAGGCATAATTTTCTTACGTCAAATAGTAAAGGCATATGTGGCAAATGTGGCCTTTCATTTAAAATGTTACCGGCACTCCACCAAACATTTGATTTAAAAGAAACGGCATAGCTGTCAGCTGTGCCTTTACTACCAAACATTTTTGAGTAGAGGTGAGGTGAGGGGGTTGAGGTACCGAAGTCTCTCGCGTAAATATCGCGTTAGTTGTGCCTCACGAGTTTCGACGAGTCCACGCTTGTCTGAGCTGCGCTGGTAAGATATAATTTTGTTGATATTATTTACTCATTTGCATGTCTATATTATATTTTGTGATACAATCATTGTGCATTTTGGTGAGTTGTACTTATTTTCGGAATATTTCATGGTTTATTTGTTATTTACTTTCAACAAAATACATCGCCA
Source organism: Catocala nupta (assembly GCA_963675205.1). Classification (NCBI taxonomy): domain Eukaryota; kingdom Metazoa; phylum Arthropoda; class Insecta; order Lepidoptera; family Erebidae; genus Catocala; species Catocala nupta. The sequence goes on along the minus strand of OY776105.1, from coordinate 15,941,853 downwards.
TTGCTTACCTACTTAATTTTGATTTACTTAATAACGTATCGACATTTTTGTATTCCATTAAAATGCCGTTATAAATGTACTTCAATTTAAAACTTCTGTATTGTATTAAGTACAAGTTATATTTATTATGTTTCAATATATGATTCGGTACCTACCTACTTATTTAGATATGAGGTTCCTAATTATATATTTACTTGTAATGTAATTTTTATTTGACTGCCTCCGTGATCGAATGGTTGTAGTGGTGTGGTTGTATGCAATCGCTAAGTAGGAGATAGTGGGTTCGATTCCCATACAGGACGATTCTTTGTGTTATCAACAAATTTTTATCTGATTCTGAGTGTACTTTTTAAGTAGGTAAAATAGTAATCAGGCATCTAGTTTCTATCCGCGGCCTCACTCGCATGACATCAAAAACATTATTATTGTATCCTAACATGTACATATATTGTAATATTACATTACATTTAAAATATTAGTATGGATTGTTATATTTTTGTTATATTTTTTGGTAGTCCATAATAACATTGACCTAAGATAGGTACATGAAGATAGCGATAGTTAAGTGGTCAAACTAATAAATAGACTATTATTTTTTAGCAAAATGCAGTCACGGAGTGCAAGGATAGTGGGTGCGGCATTACGCAACAATCAGGTAGAAGAATGGTCACCTACGCCATCAACAAGTGGTGCTCAAAATTCGGTGCAAGTATCAAGCACACAGCAATCTGAAGTGCCTCACGCTGTGTCAGATATATGGTCTGATTTTGATTCCGATGACTCAGTATTTGATAAAGATTATGAGTTACCAAAAGGACGGGAACAAAATATTCACTGTGATGATTCTGACTCCGAAACAGATTTTATTCCATGTTCACAGCCAACTTTAAGAAGAATAACAGTTTTAGAATCAGCAGAAGAATCGGATGAAGATATAAACCACCCTGAACTGACTAAGAAAGGAACTATAAGAAAACGAAAAACATATAACGTTAGCGTCAAGGAACGCAAGAGATTAAAAAAAGAGGAAAAAGTAATAACCAAATATTTTGTAAAACCTGGATGCCGCGAAGACGTCTGCAAGAAAAAGTGCTCAGCTCGTTTTTCAGAAGAGTATCGTAAAACAGTGAATCGTAATTTTCATAAAATGTCATGGGTGAACCAGAAATTCTTCTTTTTGTGTAATACTAGTCGAACAAAACCGTTAAGACCTAAGAACCGGGAAAATGATGATAATGAAGGTAAACATTACGTGCGAACTAAAACTATATCATACTTTTTGACAGATGAAAATGGTGATAAAATTCCGGTATGTAAAACCTTTTTCCTCACTACCCTAGGCTACAACCGAAACAACTGTAAGGCTGTAAGAAATATTCTTGACATAGACTATGATTCTACATTATATCCACAATCTCTCATAGATAACCGTGGTCATAACCCGAATCCGAGAAAATTCGATGACACTAAAATCAAGGAACATATAATGTCATTTCGTCCTGCTGTGTCTCATTACAGACGTGAACACGCACCCAACAAAAAGTATTTGCCTTCTGATCTCAGTATTCGTATTATGTATGACCATTATTGTGAATCAAATTCTGAAGTACCTGTATCGTATGCTTATTACAGAAAAGCTGTAAAGGAACTTAATATCTCATTTACAAAGTTAGGCCATGAAGAGTGTGAGCTTTGTGAAAAATTTATCATTCACAACCCTAACCAAGAAATAAGACACAGACGTTGTATAGAATGTAAAGATTATGAAGAACATCATGAAAAGTATATTTTAGCTCGCAAAAAGTATGAAGAAGACGCTGATAACCAGACTCAGAAGAAGAATAGCACCGACACTGTTATTTTTGCTGTAGATCTGGAAAAAGTTATTATGTTACCTCGTATGGAAGAATTTAAAACTGTTATGTTTTGCCCGCGACTTATTGTGTTTAACCAGAGTTTCGTGCCGATTGGCGACAAAAAAATGCATGAGGTGGGTAAAACTTTTGCCGTTTTATGGCATGAAGGCATATCTGGCAGAAAAAAAGAGGATATTATAAGTTGCTTCAGGGTTTTTTTTAAAGAAAACCGAGACTTTAAGCACATCAGTTTGTGGCTCGATAACTGTGCTGCTCAAAATAAAAATTGGGCGCTTTATTCTTATTTAACATATTTGGTAAACACTGCTGATGTTAACTTTGAAAGCATTACTTTACGCTACTTAGAAGTCGGTCACACTTTCATGGCTGCAGATGAATTCCACCATAGAGTGGAACGATCTCTTAAAACTAAAAAACGCATATACGACTTTGACGACTTCTGCAAAGCTGTATCTGATACTGGCCATAGCACTACCGTTAAAAAGATGACCGTTCAAGATTTTTATAGTTTTGAGGACTGCTCTTCAACATCTAAACTAAAAAACTCCAAACCTCGAGCTTACATGAATGGAATTTGTGAAGCAAATTTTAGAAGGGGATCCGAATCCATTTTTTACAAGAATAGCTATGACGCTGAAGAGTACTTCGAATTAGATTTTCTGAAGATAAAAAATATTAAATTAGGTATTCCACCGCCATGCCAAAAACTTGCTCCGAGGGGCATTGCAGGTGACAGAAAATCTGCTATAATCACTAAGCTTGCTCCGCTTATGCCTACAAATAGAAGAGTTTTTTGGGAAACATTACCCGTAAATGATAGCTCAGCTGATCTCACTGCAACCTATGAAGACTAAAAACAAGACTGAATTTCATATTACTAATTTTGATTGAAATTATATACTAAAAGTGCCTTAATGATTGTGATAACTATGTATAATGGAAGTTATTTTGAGACCAAGGTATAATTTTTACTTATAAAAAGTTTGATATTGTTTTTTTTTCGGCTTTTAATTTCTCGTTGATTGTGATAACTTTGAAACTTATGAGAAAGTGCCATTTAATTATAAACATTTTCTAGTTCCTATTAGAAGACAATTTACAGTTAGGTATTACAATATTTTTAATAAAAGTTTTATTATTTCCTAGCTGTGTTTTTTATTTAATTATTTAAATCATTTTAATTTATTTAAGCTGGAATGGAAAGGCACAATTGCATAAATGTGCCTTTTCATTGTAATATTTAACTTCTTTTTACAATATGAATATGAATGGAAAGTCACATTTAGTTAATTATGCCTTTTATACTTAATATTAATGTTTTTACTATTTTTTTTAAGTAACGTTGAAATGGAAAATGTGCATAATTTAATAAATGCAGTTAAAATAAAAAATAATTAAGTAAATCATCTTATAGAATTCATGTAGACGCTACTATTTCCATTCATACATTTTCTATAACTAAAATACTGTAATTTCTTTTCGCCAAAAACGAAGAAATATTTTAATCTCTATTTTGTCCTGATTTGCAAAATGTTAGTTGTGCCCTTTTAAGTTATGACGGCAGTATATGAGGGATGGATAACAAGATTTGGATGCCCGTTACGCATTACTACGGATCAAGGTCGACAATTCGAATCAAGAATATTCGAATCACTTTCACAATTTTTGGGAGTACACAAAATTAGGACAACGCCATATCACCCACAGTCAAATGGAATGATAGAGAGGTTTCATAGAACCTTAAAAGCAGCGCTAATGACAAGAGAATCTAACGCTAATTGGATGAAAGAAATTCCTTTAGTTCTACTTGGTTTGCGGAGTTGTCTACGCGAGGACACAGGATATAGTGCAGCAGAGAGAGAAGGCGAACCTATACGTCATCCCGGAGAATTTTTCGAATCTTCACATCGGAATTCTACATACGAAGAATTCGTAACAAATATTCTAAAGAATATCAATAAAATGACGTCAGTACCAGAACGCAAGAAGCACAACCGAACAATTTTCATTCATCCTGAACTTAAAGAATGTTCTCACGTATTTGTAAGATGCGGCAGAGTAAAAAGAAGTCTGACACCACCCTATGAAGTGCCATTCCCAGTGATAAGAAGAATGGATAAAACATATCGCACGCTTAATAAAAAAAAGATGTAATTCAAAAACTGCGAAAATTGAGATTTTCTAATAAAACGCATATTCATCGCGTAAAGAATACGTAGAATTCGACAGCCGTTCAGTTACGACGAAAGTGAGCGAGATGCGCGATCGGACTTCTCTTTTCAATAAACAGGAACAGACAGGTCGATTCCAAAAAGAAGCGTGATTTAGTGATCCGTCGGCAGTGAATCAAAGAGGACGAGTTTTCGTTTGGTGTGTCACGTAATAATTCTGTTTTTGATTGAAAGGTAAGTGATTTTCAGTATATTATTTATTCATAGATAGATTTTTTTTGTGATAATTCGTTTTCTTAGAAAAGACATTTCATAAAAGTGCGATGCATTTCGAGTATAATCTGTTTTGTTTTGATATTAAGATTAAATTATAAAGATAAACCGAAATGCATCAGTTTAGTTTTAAAACTTATATCCCAAGTGTTGATGTTATTGAGTTTTCATCACTATAGTATAAAAAAATTTGCAATCTATCAAAAACCATTCTGATTTACTTCTTTTTATTATTATAATTACACAAAAATAGCTAGAAGTGTTCCATTTTAATTCTTTCTTCTAAAAAGTCTCATGTGGTAGTGTGTTAAAAGTTTTATTTTATACAGATAACAATGACATCTTGGAGAGCAAGAAAAATCCTGGGTTTGATTTCACATACTGAAATTGAATCCCAAAAGATAAATATTGAGTGCGACGAAAAAGAAGATCACAAAGAAGCAATGGTAAGTAATTAGTCAGGGATTTCACTTTATCCACCGTTGTAATTTATATGGGAGGCTTTAGTTTGTTTATCAGTGGATGCATACAGCTGCATAGTATAACCCTTGCGATACCGCAGCAGTCCAGCACGTATTACTATTTATTATTTACATTATTGTACGAAGAATACATATGAGCATAGATGATCGTTGGATATTGCAATGAAAAGTTTGGGTTTAAAACGAATTAAGAAAGTCCATGGGTAGGCAAATTCAAGGCTCAAAGAGTAGGTAGGCATTAATAATGGCACTAGCATACTCACACAGATTTTAATGTAATTTCTTCATTTTATTATTCTAGATAAGAGAAGCTTTTGAGAGTGAAGAAAACAACAAGGAAAATAATACGTCTCCAAAACTGAACACAATCTCAGAAATGCAAAAGGTGGCATCGACACAGGACTTGCTTTCAACCGAAAAAAGAAACATAAGCCTAGTACCCAATTACAGCAGCGATTCTACCTTCAGCGATAGTGAATATACAGGTGAAAACTTTATAAAGTTTAATGCACTGCCTTCGGAATATTTTACACCCTCAGCAAATCATACTACGCGTTCATCATCCTCCACTTCATCGTCATCCTCTAGTTTGACTTCTTCTAGCTCCACTTCATCTAGCTTTTCTTCGTCTAGCTCCTCAAACTCTTATGTATTACCAGCATCTGTAAACGATGGTGGTCTATAGATAGACGGCTCAGAATGTGAAAATAAATCCCCACAACGCTGCAATTCACCAAAAAATAATTCACTTACTAATCCTTCAAGAGAGCGCAGAAGTAGAATAATTGTGACTAACTACAATATATCTCCTATATATACCGATCAGAGTGACATTGATCTCAGTGATGATGATCCTACGATAGATTATAATAAGGTTCTAGCTAAGCCAACCAAAATTAAAAACTTGCTGTTTGACCAATCTACACTTTGTTCCTCTGACTCTGACTATAGTGAAGACCAAAATCCCCATAGAAGCCGCAAGCGTTTACGAATTGAAAAATGGCAGCAAAACAAATCGAAACGACTACGAAATAAAGGCGAATCATATGTCTCAATGTCAAAAACTCGTAAATCCGTTCCTGCTCGCTATTTAAAAGATACGTATACAGAGAAATGAAAACTGAAATGTGCAGAAAATATTACCACTGATGGTAGATACAAGTTATGCAGTGCCTTTTGGGATCTAGGTAATATAGTTACACAACGGGCTTATATTCGAACGTGTTTGGTAGAAGTTACTCCAAAATATAAATATACAAATGCCGAACGTCCTCGGCGTCCAAACAACGCCTTCTATTTTACTGTAAATGAAAAAAAAATTGAGTATATAAGACATTTTTTAAAAACACGTTAGCTATTTCTGAGCGAATGGTATGCACTGTACAAACTAAAATGAATGAAGGTTTTATGATGGATGACTTACGAGGAAAACACAAGAATCATAAGAAACTAAGTCCAGAATTACTACAAGATATCAGAAAACATATAGATATTATCCCAAAAACAGAATCTCATTATGTTAGGGCTTCGACTTCTAAACGGTATATTGGTGGTGATTAAACAATAAAAGACTTATATAATGATTTTGTGGCTCAGCAAATAGAGATTAATAGGGAAGTAGGTAATTATATGGCGTATTATAAAACTTTTACTAATGAATATAATTTAGGGTTTTCCAACCCAAAAAAGACCAATGCGATTAGTGTGTGTCGTATGATAATTCAGACATTAGTCAAAAACAAGATTTGGTAGAGAAATACCAGAAGCATTTGGAAGAAAAGAATTTTAGTCGTTCTGAAAAACAATCTGATCGTCAAAATGTAACCAAAAATAGCAAAGTTTTAGTTATGATTTAGAAGCTGTGTTAGTGTCTAAGAGGCAATACTTCAGCATATTTTTATAAGTCGAAGTTAAATTGTTATAATTTAACTTTAACGGAATTAGAAAGTGAAGGAGAAAAAGCATACAATAATGTACACTGTTACTTTTGGACTGAGGTAGATGCAGAACGGGGTGCTAATGCAATAGGGTCGTGTGTATGGGAATATTTAAAAAATGTGTGCGGAAGATAGAGTACCAAAGGAGATTATATTTTATTCGGATAATTGCTGTGGGCAGAATAAGAATAAATATATTGCTACTGTATTTGTATGCTGTCAACTATTTAAATATAACTAGTATTACACATAAATTTCTGATAAGGGGTCATACACAAAATGAAGCGGATAGTGTACATAGCTTAATAGAAAGAGAGGTCAAGAAAAATTTGAAGTCAGGCCCAATTTATAGTCCTGATCAATACGTAGCGTTGATCAAAAATGCAAAGAAAAGTCAACCCGCAATAAACGTACACGAATTAACATTTGAATCTTTTGTGGACTTAAAAGCTCTTCAAACGGAATGGGGATATAATTTTAATATTGACGCAGATGGAAATAGTGTAAACTGGAACGATATTAAAGTCTTAAAAATGGTGAAGTCGGCACCACTGAGATTTTATTATAAGTTATCATATAATGATACTGCTTTCAAAAAAGTTGATATTAGAAATAAACGGAAGAAAATGACGCCAATATCAGAAATTTCTTTAACACGTACAACGCCATGTCGGACAATGCTGGGCGACACCTAACTATCCATATAAAACATACAAAACATTTTGAAATGTCCAAATATTTAATTTTTTTTTTATTGATTATATGATAAACTAAGGTATTTTGGATTACTAAAACAATAATTAAATCACAGAAATCACAGCATGTTGTTGTATAAACAGCGTCGCACAGCATTGTCCGACACGGCCCTGCGCGAACAATAAATCTTAATTCCTCCGTTCAAGCCACGCGGGTCTAGCTGCGGGTCGGTCGGTTGCTGCCGCGTTTGGGTCTATCCCGTATTTTGGCGCGCAAATCAACGGCTCACGCGCTCCCCACCCGAGCCCCTCGCTTGTCGAGGTCGTCGCGATAGTGCCAGTGTTTCTCAGAACCGCGTGAACGTAATACATTTTTATTCGCAAATAACGAAAACAGTGAAGTTATTTGAAGATGGATGATTTCGACGAATTTGTAATTACAGAAGAGAATTTGACACAGCTTGATAACATAGAGATATCGTTATTAAACAATAGTTTTCGCATTAGCTCTGACGAAGAATATGAGTACTCAGTAGTACCTAGTAAACGAAAGTTGCGTCGTGTAATTGTGTCCGATTCTGAGAATAGTGATTCAGAAACTTACCAGCTAAATGATACCTCGAGGGATATCTCCTCAACAAATACATGGACCCAACCTAAAGGTAACCAAAGAAAAATAATAGCTTTTACCGAACCTTCTGGCGTTCCGCTTCATGTCATATCTACAATGCTTGATAAATCACCCGCTGAATTTTATTCTCTTTTGGTGACGGATATGTTACTTGAAAAAATTGTGAATTCCACTAACCAATTTGCTATGGCTAAAATAACCTCCATGCATGAAGCTACGAGTGGTGCACGTATTAGACAATGGAGTCCTACAAATTTGGACGAAATTAAAAAGTTTTTTGGGCTGATATTATTCATGGGTTTGGTGAAACTTCCTAAACTTGCAGATTATTGGTCAAAAGATAATATTACTAGCCATTTATTTCCAAAAACGATCATGTCCCGAAATCGTTTTGAATTAATTTTGCAAATGCTTCATTTTTCTGTCAACGACGATCAAAACAAAGATGACCGTCTGCATCGAGTACGCGACTTGTTGGATACCCTAAACGAGTCTTTTAAGAATAATTACACTCCACCTGAAGATATTTGTATAGACGAGAGTATGGTTCCCTTCCGTGGCCGAATCATTTTCCGCCAATATAACAAACAGAAACGCCATAAATATGGCGTAAAAGAGTTTAAGTTGTGTACGATTCCGGGATACACATATAGAATAAGCATTTATGCAGGCAAAAACGATGAGCAGAATACATCACCTACGAATGTTGTTGTGGCTTTATGTAGTGATTTATTAAACAAAGGACACACGCTATATACTGATAATTGGTACACTAATGTGGATTTAGCACGAAAACTAATGGAAAACGAGACACATCTAGTAGGCACGATTCGAAAAAATAGGAAACAGCTTCCGAAAGATGTAGTATCCGCCAAACTCAAGAGGGGACAATATTCTGCTGCGGAAAGCTCCGATGGCATTACTTTTATGAAATGGAAAGACAAACGCGATGTTTATGTGCTTTCAACGAAACACTCCGTACAGTTTCATAATATTACCAAACGCGGCAAAACTATATCAAAACCCAGGATTGTCGTGGATTATAATCAAGTTAAAGGTGCAGTGGATTTAGCAGATCAACTCGCTGCATATTCTTCACCTTTGAGAAAAAGTATAAAGTGGTATAAAAAACTAGCCATAAATCTACTGCTCAATACGTCTTTAGTAAATGCTTTGATTCTGTACCAAAAAGTGACAAATAATAAAGTTTCTATGGTAGATTTTAGAAAAGAAATTGTCAAACAATTTTGTTCAGAACCAAAAGCACTGGACACTGTCGAAACAAGGAGAGGTTGAAGAGGTTGAAGCATAAATTGTTACAGAAAGAAGGAAAGAGTAATGTAAGAAGGGCGTGTTCCAACTGCTACAAAGAAAAAGTAAAGGTCTTAGGAAGAATTGAAGCAAAAAATAAAGTGAAAAAAGTTAAAACATTCTGTGACGATTGCCCTAACAAACCATTTTTATGCTTAGAATGTTTTAATATTGCTCATAAAATTTAATATTCCTACTTAACATTAACTTTGTACTTTTTTAAATAAATAGATATGTAAAATAACTGTCTAATTCATTTAATAAACTTGCATATATCTCATTTTCTTTTCCCTATTTTGTGTTGAGTACGTCACCAATAAGTTCCTCAAGATTAATTCCATAAAAACTTCAATTTTTTAATGCTGACGTGGTTACGTTAGACTAGGGGGCCATGCGGGTCTAATAGAAAGTAAAAACGCCTTGTTCGGTTGACCGACGCGGAGAACTAGACGTTCAAATATAAGTCCGAGTGTCGGACAGCATTGTCTGACATGGCCTAAATGGAACAAGTTAGTGTCGCCCATATTGTCCGACGTGGCCTGAACGAGAGCATATGACTTTTCACTCTGGCGTTTTACGTGTTAAGTAAAGCTTATAATCAGAAGCAAAAACTGAGTGATAATAAAAATAAAGATTTAAAAGAATTAATAACGAAGGGATTGATTCCCTCTTTTATGCACATTTTTATAATTCAATAATTTAATTTAATATACGTCTGTTACGTGTTTTGTTACCTGTTTTACGAATGTTTGAGAATATTATTTTTGTTTTGTTTACTTATAATTATGTTTATTATTTTTAAACCTCTTGATATTCATATAGAATGAGACTGATTGTTAAATAAGTAAAAATTATTAGACTGTCTAGCATAAGATTAAATAGTCTAGCATAACATTTACGTTTACTAGAGAAGTTTTACGTACATCATTGTTTTATACATTACGATTTTTGTACGAGATATCTAGTTCCACTTATTGTCTGATTATATTAATACATATTAGTAAAATAGTAAAACGAATAAATACAAAAAAATAAAGACAACGTTTACTCTAGCTTACGAAGCTTGCTTCTTTGTTCCATCTGTTTGGTTTTATGGAATTACGAGAAACTGGATTACCTAAGGTTAATAAAACAAATAAATTAATTATGAATAGGTCTCATTTGCCAAAGATAATTACTTTTGTTTTTTTAAGTTCCTAAATAATTCTATGTCAGCATTATGGACATTAAAATAATTGATTAATAAAAAAGCTTTGTTTTATTTTAAATTATGAGCCACGTTTTATTCAATTTGTTTTCAAATAATGATACATTACGGTATAAAATTTTAATGATCACATCAGAATAGTAATAAAACGAACTAATAGGCAATACTTTCAAAATTTACAATTTGCTTTAAAACTAAAGAGATGTATTTCTATTTACAACAGACAAAAATAAAATGTTTTTATTTTTTTCTTAGACTGATGTAAGTTCTCAGGTTGTTTTTTGTTGTCAAAATTATCTATCTAGAACAGACAGCAACATTTTTTTTTATAGTCACTCTGATCTTTATAGTTTGACCTAACAAATTCAGCAGTAAAAGTTTTTAGATAGTATAACTTATATTTGTAAATTTTAATTTAAGGTTGCTCGGGAAAAGTGCTGAACTTTAAACGCCGATTCCCACAAATTATGATTTTTGAGTTACATCTTTTTTTTATTAAGCGTGCGATATGTCATTAAGGTCAAGGATAAAGAAACAGTAATATCAATAGATAGATTAAAACCAGCATTTGTCATCAACAACGAAATTATGAACGTGACGAATTTAGAAAAAGAGACACAGCTATTCAAACACGTACATCACCAAGTCAGGACGGACAGTTAAGCCCACAGTACGGTTCTGTATTTCGTGACGCAAGCATTCAATCGATATAAATACTCGCGAGATCACAACAAATCGATTCGGCGCCAGGGGTCTACTTATCAAACTGTCTATTTCTCATTTTGACTACTTTTCGTGGAGACAACTTCGCAAATTTCCTACTTAGCAATCAGCCTATTTCGCATTCCGTCTTCTTTTCAATTGAACTACTTCGCAAACTGACTATTTTTTTCTGTAATGTCATCTTCGGACAGTTAATAACATAATACTCTGTAGTGATGTATCCTCACTACTAACTTTAATTATAAGAAATTTGTATCACTAAGACAAAAGGACTGTGTGCCTTGTTGTGTGTGTTAGCAATATCATTATATACGCTACAACTTGTAGCAATAGAATGCACAATGCACATTTGTTACCTCTTTGCTAGAGGAAATTACTTGGCCACTTTATTTTCTGAAGTATCCTTTATTTATTTTCCTTTAATGACAAACAACATGAAATAATGTCAATGTCATGCGTATTCAGTGCGTTAGTTTAATACAAGGGAAATAGTATTTTTACGGAGTACGTAATGGATTTTCAATTTACTAAGAACCAAGCCGGTCGTCTTTGTTTGTTACAAGAAGGCTTGAACAATTTTGAAAAGACAAATAAGTCTGGAAGTACACTGTGGCGCTGTGCCAATCGTAGTTGCTGCAGCAGTACCATTACATTAGACCTAACCAAAACTAAAGTCCTCAGATTAAGCGACAAGAACCCTCATACGTGCTCTCCCGATCAAAACAGGAATAGAATTATATTGGCTATAGAAAAAACAAAAACCGAAGTCTGTGAAAATTTTGCACCAATCCAAAAAATTTATGAAAGTAACATTGAACACTTAAAACTTGATTGCTGTGTACCATCATTCTTGTCAGTACCTAAAAGATACGTTATATAGAGCCAGAAACGGTTTGGCGAAGAAGTTTTTGATTTGTGAAGACGGTGATTTCAAAGAAGTTTGTTCCACCCCTTGAAAAAAAACCGTAAGAACTGTGATATACAATTTGACCAAAAATTGGAAAACTGGTGTGTTAACTAGAAGCTGCCGAAATAACAATTAAAGAATATTTACAAAAAACAGTTTACATGCGATTGAAGTTTCATTAGTTTTTAAAGGTTTTTTTGTTATTACACATTACAGTTTAAGTTTAATTTCATGCTAAGTATGTTTGGTTAATAAATAATATAATACACATATATTTCATTTAATCTACTTGAACAGTTTAGAAACGTCCTTGCTAGCTTATTATGAAATCTTGGTTACAAACGTCATCAGCGTAGAGAATCTGTCGCGTGTAGGTCGAAATTATGGTAATGTAACGAACAATTTTCTATTTGTCTGTACTTAGGTCGTTCTTTGACAAGTAGGCAGTATGCGAAGTGGTCTCTTTGAGAGTAGGCTGAATGCGAAATAGACTGTTTGATAAGTAGGCGATTTGCGAAGTAGGAAAACAGAGAAATAGGTATAAAGAGAAGTTTGCTATTTGCGAAGTAGACCCCTGGCGCCGAATCGCAACAAATATCATCATCCATCGTTAGCACCTCGGGATAAAACAATGGGCAACCAAAGCTCCAAGATCAAATTATATACAACTCCGATAGTTGCCTGAAGCAAAAGGAAGCCGACCAACTAAAAAATCTCGTACTGGAAGAACTACGGTGGACAAGAAACATCGCAATAGGACAAATCGTCATCACGCTGGATATTTTCCTCATTTACGGAATGCTCAAGGTCATGGACAAGAGAATGAAACAAATTGCAAGAAACATTTAGCATAAGTGCATTGGATAACCACTCACGAAGTACCTCGACCTAGGCTACGCACCGTCACACCTGATACTCGGCGTTAACCTTTTAAGGCTGGTTACGTCTACCCAGCCAACCCTCCTTCTTTCTCATACGGGCTTGGGACCGTCAAAGGCGAAGTTAAAGGTCAGATACTTTGGAAAACTAGTACTTAGTTAGCAAATCTATTTATTTATATAATAATAATATCAGCCCTGTATTAATCTATCCTTATGTTAGGGATAGGCCTCTTCTCAGTGTAAGAATAGTCCACCATGGCAATGTGGATTGCTTGCAGCTACCAGTGCACCAATTGTTATGGGTTTGATCCTGGATAAACAGTTGTGTAATATATTAACAATTAGATAGTCCTTTTTTTACGTGGGTTGATGCTTCTTATGCATCTCAGGCTCTCCCGAGACTTCAGGCCTACCAACTAAAACCCACGGTGTGCCAACTCGCTGCCTTTATGGTGAGTGTGCCGCCAGAACAATAATTTCAACAGTCAGCCCACCCAGCAGTGCTCTATGCAGACTTAACACCTGCGGCGACAACTCATGGCGACACCCCGGCACAACAAAGGGCGTCGCTCCAACTCAATGGCCCATGTCCCGCACTGTGGCGGCATCTGGTGCGAATTACCGCACCGTGCCACCCAGTCTGCCGGCGGCGACCCGGACTCGCCCCGCCGCCTGCCCCCGCGAGATGACATTGCGGAGGGATGCGACCGCTACCCAATTCCTCCCGCTGGCGACCATGGAAGCTCACAGCCGGCAACGACAGGACATTGCCAACATAGTGATGTCGACACAGCCACGGTACCAGGCCATGACTATGTCGACATCTCCTTCAATCGAGAGGGCGACATCATCCTACGAGGTGGACCGATGGGGGAGGAGCCGATGAGCCGCCCCTCCCAATCCGTTTAGACCTTACAGCCCGCAACCAGGTGGTCTGCAGAGCGCTTTACCTCCGCGCACGCCGGGCAGTGTGGGGAAGCCTCGCACGAACGCACGCCCTGGCTGACAGCTGTGGTAACAACAGTCGCTGCGGTCTATGGAACTCGGGCATGGCCCGCCTCTCCACACTTAAAGCACCTCATAGGTCGGGGTGCCAGGATTTTAATCCTGGCCGAACTTCAACCCACGAGGACCCTCCCGGCGGCGGCCAGCCGGTTGGCCGCTTGAGCAGGGCACTGCGCCCAGACAGCGCCTACACCTCCAGAACCAGGGCGAGTGACGCCTATCTTGATATTGTCCGAGGCGCATCCGGTAACCGCGACAATTACGTACCGAATGTCTTCTGCGGACGCGGAGTCGTCCAAACCGGAAATGCGCATATCCGCGCACTTAACCGGCCTGGCGACTCGGACGCCATCCGTCTCGCTGTATAAGCTCCGCAATACGGCCGCGACGAAGTCCGCCGCTTCACCACCGTCAGGACCAGGAAACGCGAGCATTAAAGCTCCCGTGCGTGAGCGACGGGTCCTGACGGGATAATCACGGCGCAGCCGTGCTGCGTGGCTTTTAAAATCACGGCCATATGACTAAGGCCGCGCTCTGCAGCTTCGGGCAGCACTGTTAAGTCAACGGCAGCCATCTTCGGCGCGCGAACCTTGTTCCGCCTCCTCTTAGAGGCCCCGCATTGGTCTGCAGCCGAAGCAGCAGCCACAACAGTGGGAGTTGCAGCCGCAGCAGCCTTTTTGGCTGCTTTGCGGCGAGTCTTACCGGCTCTCTGCACCGTTTGCCAGCCTTCGCCCTGAAATATAGTATGGGCAGAGGCAGACGGCGCTGGCTGTGTAGTTCTGGCCAGCGCAGGGCTCGACCGCAGACTCTGGGGCGGAAGCGCCCTGGGAGTTGGAAGCGGCGGGAAGGCCTAGCGTTTCTGCGCGCCTCCCTTCGCCGGTACAGAGGCCCTGGTGTGCCGGGTCAGAGTTCTGCCCCTTCCGGATGTTGCCACTAGGGCTGTAGGCGCCACGCTAGATTCGCCGAAGTCGGACTCGACGGGGCGAAATCTGCGCTTGCGCTTGGCGACTAGTCACCTTGTTCGGGCCGGAGCCTAAGGCGACGCTCATCGCAGAGTCAGTATCTGACCCTACGGAAACTTCGGTACCAGCTGTTTTGCACAGCACTGCGCTGAAATGGCGGAAACCCCTCCCCCCAGAATACGAGGGGCTAACGGAGCCAGATGGCTCTGTGAGGGATTCTCCGGTCGCGGAGCACCCGGTACTCGCCTGGGTTAGATTTGTCCTTTGCGTCGACATTTCATTGGTTGTTAGGGTGGCCCTAGTAGCTGGGTGCCCCCTAGCTACACAGCCGGGCCACAATTCTTAAGCTTTGGGTTATTTTTATAGAGGCTTTCTTCCTCGCAACCCGAAGGCTCCCGGTCCTGTCAATTCAGGATTACGGGTTGGACTTAATGGGGATCTATGCTAGAGGTTCTCTGGCCACACACCGAACAAATAGTTGTCCTAGGTCAAAAGTTGTGTCCTTTTTATCAATATTTGTGAACAGTGTAACAGGACACATATACTGAATAATAAAAGCCAGAGGAAATCGCAAGTTAATAAAAATCTAGTCTACAATTGCAATCTATCTTCTCCCTAGCCTTTACTATTCCCAAGCCACTTGGGGTCGGCTTTTGTAGTCTAACCGGATTTGACTGGCTATCAGTTTTTACACGGAGCGGCTGCCACCTGACCTCCGCAACCCGAAGGCTAACGATACCTTAAGGCTAGACCAGTGTCAGGATATTATAAGGCACTGACTTCCCAATAACGACTGCCATAGAAGTTCATAACGACTGCCATATATGTTCATGGCAGCCGGGACCGACGACTTAAAGTGCTCTCAGAGACTTCCGAAAGTCAGAGGTGAGCGACGTGGGTTCGAACCCGAGACCCTCTGCATTACGGTCGGTTGGTGTCCCCACTGATTTATTTATATGGAGATCTATGCTTCTTAAATATAATTTATTTACACTGAAGTGACTATAAAAAAAATTATACTATGCAGCTGACACAATATAAAATTCTATAATTTGTAGACACTGTTGACCACAGTGATGTCAAAATGTAATAATTTGACTTATCTATTGAACCTTGAATAGACCTACTTATACCTAATCTGTATTACAAGCATTACTACATGAGTGTTGACTTTTATACACAACTAGCATGCAGTTTCATTAGTGTTTATGATTACTGCTACCAGTGGATTATTACTTGATGTTATACATTTAATGTTATTTCTAGATAAAGTAGGTTTAACTAGTAGTATTACTTTTAAAATTATTCCAGTACTTTTTGAAATTATTCATTACAAACAAAAATACAAATATCTTTTTATAATATAAATTACTGATAACCCAAAATCTTACTGATTATGGTCTAAATAACAATGACTATCATACTCTTTTCAATTGCCATTAAATTGTCTATGGTTATCTCAAATGGTAGGTTTTGTTTAAAGATTTAATTGTTTATTAGATTAATTTATTAATTCCTCCATATGCATTACACAGGAATGTATATTGTAATAACAATTTAATGGTTTAGCACATAGTTAAGTAGGAACAACTAAACATGTTCACAAACTTTTACAATAATAAGAATTTAATACTACTATTTTAATTGCTTTTATCAGTAATTATTGATCATACATTTTGCTTACAGGTAGATTTATAATTTAACCTCTTGATTCAATAGGGCACACTGGCAGCCAGAGGCAATATATTTTTAGTTAATACTCAATACATTAGGTCTGCCATTCTAATACTTGACAGGTTAAGAACTTATAAACCACCATATTACTTCATCTTACTATGCAGAGTACAACCAAATATATCTCAGCATAATAGAATAACTTATGCTTGCATTATAATTGAATAAATGCTGCATACTTTTAATCTAGTTCAATCTTCACTGGGACCATTCCAGAAGACATTGCACAAGGCTATTAGTTCTCACTAATGAAGATCCATGCAATCTTTATGAGAAAACAGTACACTCTGTCTTATTCTGACATCAGAATCAAAATATGTTTATACATTTTGCCGCTTTGTCAAGCAGACTATGTAAATAAATATTCGTTTTTATAAAACTGCATTATATTGCAGACAATAATCTTATTATACAGGTCTACAAGGCACTGTGCCAATCCATTATTCAATACTGTATTACCTCACAGGGAGGCATCGCAAAATCATTTATTCTTCCATTTGAAAGAGCACAAAGAGCACTTCTAAAAGTAGCTACACATCAACCTTTTCGCTACCCCACATGCCTTTTATATAAAAATTCTAAAGTATAAACAGTCAGGCAGCTTTTTATAATGCACACTGTACTAAAGCAACATACTAATCTTGATTACAACCCGGAACTAACTAACACTAAGCGACGGAAAGATATTGTTTGTACAACTCAGTGTTAATATAAGTATATTTTTACCAATAGGTATTTCACATTTTTGAGTCCATTTCTTTATAATAATATAAACAAAATAACTGCAATTTATGACAAAAATTATGCTAACACTAAGCAATTAGTTCAACAATATTTACAAACCTTGAACTACGATCAAACTGAAAATTTGATAACTGTTGTTCAATAAGTGTTACGCAATAAAATAGCTCTTTAAGTAGTCATAGTAATCACTTAGTTTATAATATAATTCATAAGTTTTTATATAGAAATAATAATGTTTTATAAGTATTGTTTTAGAATTTATATCTATATTATACAGTATGTGTCCTTAATGCCCGTGGTGCAGGTTTACCCTAGTACAGGCACCCCTTATATATCACCTTTACAATTTAACCTAAGCTCTGTATAATTTTGTACCAATTTAAGTTGAATAAATGATTAAAAAATTATACATAGTCACAACCGTTACTTATAAACATCAAACTAACAATTATCAATCTGTCAGTTATTAGAATACCATAATTAAAAACCTTTTTGGGTCTGGCCACAGGTGTGCCTCTGCAAAGCAATAGGTTAATGTAAATTTACATTTACCTGTTTTCATGTTCAGTAATGCAAGAGTTTAACTAATCAATTAGTTGCATACCTAAAGCAATGAAACATGTATTGTGTCAGAGCCTCGAGGACAGAGCATTTATTGACCAACATATTACCCTATGTTAGCCAATTCTGATCCCAAGGCCCGGACACAATACTTTTTTACTAATTAACATTTAATAGTAGCCTCACATATATAATAGCTCAAACACAACCTATACTACTACTTAACAGAATATTCTTATGCTGCTATTGAGAATTACATTACAGAAAAACAAAAAACACATGGCTGTCTGAGACTGCATTAACTCATGCAATCTCATACCACAAGACTAAAAAAACAGAATCTAAAGTATTAGATCATCCGTAATACATACATATCAACTTATATACCTGGAAAAATGTTTACCTTTTCAAGGTAGAGGATGCAACTGATACTATCTATATATTAATATATGAATTGAAAACTGTAACACTTAATAGAGAATACTGAGTGCATGTTTGGCATAGGTACCTAGGTAAATTTATAAAAAAAAAAAATTGAATGAGTTATTGTGTTATTTCCAACAACTAGAAGATATATAATAATTGTGTTTCGTTACTGATAACTCTCATGTTTAAAATATGATCTTGTAGAAAAGGTAAATATAAATTTCTAAGGACTGTAAGTGTGCCATATTGTACGAATTATATTTGGAAAACACGTCACAACACTGGATTGTTTTGGAGTCAACACAACACAACGAAGTTTTGGAGATTTCAGATATAACTTAATAATATTATAGGCTTACCTATTTGAAATGGCCGTCATCAGATGCCAAAATTCTCACGTCTTATCAAATCCTCGAAATTCGTGACATATATAGACTACATAATATTTACAGATAAGGCAATTGAATGAGGCATAATAATAATTAGAAATTTTGAAAAGTCACATACTTATTTATCAACAACTTACGATAAAATCGACAACGCCGATTACCTACATCACAATGTTACCGAAAAACTCGAAGCTTCTTGAAACTTGCTAAATAAGTCACATACCTACTAAATAAATAACACGCTTCGTACAAAGTAAAGTAGACCCAACTTGCCAAGAATCCAATGCACCATGGAATCTGAAAACGGACAATAAGCGTCCCGTCTTATTTAAACGCTGCCCTATACAGTGTGTGTGTGTAGAAAAATGTAAATGGGTATAAATCGAAGAATATTTTAGACTTTTTTATAATTTTTCTTACCGATAAAATGATGTCTAGTTTCACTCATTTTTATATGTGCACTTTATGAAAACTCACACTGTATAGTTTAAAGCCTTGCGCCTGGGGTTTAATTTAACTGTAGCATAATTTGGTGACGGAAACATATGCTGAAATAGTGTCTTTTTGGTACCATATTGGTAATTTTCTATTTCTTTTAAATTCGTTACGGGAGTATCGTCCTCAGAATCCCATTGAGTTAACAGCCATCTGCCATATTAGTTGGGCATGTATGATCACGTCTTATATTTGTAACTTTATTTTCAACGGATGAACGGTACACACGTCACACGTAAACAAGACAGCACAGTTCAAACTTCGAACTAGTTACAAACGTTACAATATTCTAGCTACTACAAGATCAGTCAGAACGAACGAGACAATGGCTTTTTTTCATGTTTTGTTTGCGGCAGTTTGCGTTCAGAAATTAGACAAATACTCTGTGGAAACCGTTCATAAATTTCAATTATGGTATGTGACCGCGACCAAATTTCGATTTATATGTCCGTGAAATCGAAGTTACGATGTTTTATATAATGCAATATCCATGTTTAATCTTCTACCATCGATGATCATCGAGCATCCCTATTAGTACCACTCTATCTTTGGAGCAAAGAGTAAAGTAATCAGGAAAAAAGAGAGCTCTTTTTAGGCAATTTATAGCAAACTTGTTCGATAGCTAGTGACATCTGCATTTTGGATAAGGAACTATTCATGCTATAAATATCTATGGCTGTACTATAAATATTAGTATTTTGAGTTATGTATTCAGATACAAGTAGATAGTATTCGGGTATTGCCTCAACCATATTACTTTAACATTATAAATCCATAAAATAAAAATTGTATACTTAAAAAAGTAAACATTCTAACACACCTACTGTTATGAGTAGGTAACGTCACTATTGTGATGTTACATCACTAGTCGATAAGAAGGCGGGCTGTCAGGAGTAGTAGTGTTCCAATCCGCTATATTAAGATAGCACGCTACGGACTAGAAACTATATTTTTTTAGCGCGCTATTTTATACGCTATGTTATAGCGCGCTGCGTAGGCACGCTAGTAGCGTCACAAAATATGGTAGCGTGGAGCCTTGGAGAATATAACCTTTAACTGTGGAGCGTGTTTTGTAAAAATATTTAATCTAATAAGTAATAGGCAAAAAAAATTCAATGAACTCGCCTTCATACTTTTGAGACTTAGGACTGTCTATAATTTATTGACTGTGACTACTGAATAATAATAATGATATGTTCGATAATAATAAAGCAATTATAGGCGATTTAAAAGTTCATTAATACATAAATCACTTGAGCCGGCCGCAATAGTACAGTAATGTAAACAAAGATAATACGTCATACAGCGAGCGGTAGCATGCGGCGACTAAATGCTTAAATAGCGTAGCGTATCTAGCGCGCTAGGTGAGTTCCGTTCTGGCCCGGCCACGATGCCAAATAAGGTTATGGCTATGGCAGTAGACTGTACGTGTATGTACCTTTTGGTACTAGAAAGAGAAATAAGAGTACCACATTATTTCATGACTTATAGACAATTTACAGTGGCTGTGCTACAGCGTAAAAATCCACAACTTATATAGATAAATGTACGTGTTATCTACTATAAACCAGACCTACTTATATTTAAATGAAAACCTTTCAAATCTATTTAAAAGTCACTTCAATTTTTAAGTAGCATACGCCTGACAATAATTCAACAGCAATTGTATAACTTGACAACTTACAGTTACTATTCAAGTGTCGTATGCGCTTAATACGTAATAGGACTCAGAATAAAGACTAAAGAAATAGAAGCATAATTAAAATAACAACAGATGATCTATGAGTTCATACTCTGTACTTATTATCTATACTTATGAATGGGGCAACGTAGTAGAACGTGATAGATATACAAGTACTGTGTATAATAAGTATATATTGTGATGAAGTAAGAACTTTGAATTATAAAAAAACCAAACAAAAGGTTGAGTTCTTTTATACTCATAATATTCATTTCCATAATTATAAAATAATTATAAATACTTTTGTTTTCAGGCGGTACAAGCCCATTTTTTTTTTCTTGGCTAGTGCTTTGACGCATATCCCTCCGCGGGGGCAGGCGGAGGGGTTATGTCGGACTCGCCGGGGTAAAAGAAAGATGGAATTAGAATAAGGTGAGCGTGGAACCTAATATAGAAATACGCTTGTACGATATGACTACCTAAAGAAAGCACAGCCAATAGAAATCTCTATTCCTAGACAGCACGTTTCGCCGAAAAGTTTGTTGTTAGAAAACATTGTTTGTAGACATCTCGGTACATAGGAAGCACTGTTGATAGATATCTCTGTTCATAGATAGCACTTCTTGCAGTAAACTTTTTCATAGAAACCACTGTTTCCAGATACCTTGGTTCACAGAAAGCGCCTCTGGAGATGAAACTATTAATATTTATTATATTATTAAAGGAGATGTTTCATTTTCGGCTATGAAATGTACTATCAGCCAAAAAATAGCAAAAAATACCAGGAATCGGGGAAAAATATTATTTCCGGTATTTAAGTCGAATTACGATTGCGCATAAAAATAATAGTTTTTATATTATTGCCATTATATTCAATATGGCGGTGGTTCTTGATCATATAATTTTGTATGCGTTCATAAATCAGATCGAAAACTGTACAAAAGTACTATATAATTAATGTATATAATATATATATGTAATTCTTGCATAACAGTATGCTCACATAAAGTATAAAATGCTGTGCTAACCTTTAATTTAAAAGCATACATAAATATTATATAATAAGTGTTATTTAGTTAAATGTCTGGTATGTATTTTAGTTGGTAAGCCTTATTATTAAATAAATAAATAAAAATAAATATAAATATATATTATGTCAATAATAAATATGTTTTAGAGTATCATCATTTAAACTATCATACACATATAATATACTGATTTTGCAGGGTGCACTCCAGAACGAAACATTTCTTTTATGTTTGACATTAACTGTCACTGTCATATTGACTGATAATAAATATTCCAATGCTGAATTGGTGTTTCTTATTACAATTTCCTGAATTCATACGTTTTCCTTTCATTTCTACAAGAATTATCAAATCTTTGGTTAATATTATTCTAGCAAGAGTTCTTTTACTTCTGACAATTCTAGGTTATATATAAATGTCATCTACCAACTTGTCATAGATAGTCCGTACGATGAACGTCAAAAAAAATTTTTTATTTTATTTTGCGCAACGAAATTACTAGAAATTAATAAAGAATTTCGTAACTAAATGTATTTAGGGGTACATTTTGCAGGTTTCCTGAGGATGTACAAGTTATAGCCGGAGTCCTATACAAAAGTGTAACATCTCCTTTCGCTTTTCTGGCTCAGATTCAGACACGCGTTATGTTAGCCGCTACGTTACATAGTATTCATACCATTAATTCATGTAATTATAACCATGTCAATAAATTATTATCTACTTACGGAAACCAATTCAATTAGATAATTATTTTTATAATGTGATATGATTATGCATATTTCGTCGCGTCGTATTGTAGAAGTTTAACAATAATACGAGAATTAATGCAGAAATTAGAAAAATGTAACAAATGTTTCCGACGCATTTAGTTTTGCTTTTTTTATTATCGCGACGCTAATGAAAAATATTTTTAGCACCACAGTTAGGTAGGTAGGTAGCACCACAACCTTTAGCACTAGGCACTTCGCGAACATCTCCAGTAAAATGTATCATTCACTTTTTTATTTACGTTATATGAATAACCATCCACTATAAGTACACTTGCTCCACGATTTGATTCTACTAATTTGCAAGCACTCATTTTAATAATATACCTCCCGGAATACCGACTAAACCTACCACGGTGTTCCTCCAAAACCACTATAGACGGGGCCGCGCGAATCACTTTCGCATGCGGTCGCGACCCCGCCGAGGTTTCAGCCCACCGTATGAAACGACAGGCCACTACACAATAAGACCTACCCAATATAGGCACTACTCATTTAAAAGCCCTACTGTCTCCCCCCTAAAGGGGAGACGGACACGACAAAGAGACGCGCGTGGGAACACGCACGCCGCCTCTCTGACCTGGTGCTGAACGGATGGCTGACAGGCCCACAAAGCTCACCACCCCCAGGTCAAACCTCAGGGTGGCTGGAGGTCATCTCGCGCCCTTCGGCGCCCGGCTCTGCGGTTGGTATGGAAATGAATATAATGTATATAAAAGAACTCAACCTTTTGTTTGTTTTTTTAATAATTCAATGTTCTTTCTTTATCACAATAGATTCTTATTATACACAGTACTTGTATATCTATCACGTTCTATT
The DNA here is from genome assembly GCA_963675205.1 of Catocala nupta. Taxonomy (NCBI): domain Eukaryota; kingdom Metazoa; phylum Arthropoda; class Insecta; order Lepidoptera; family Erebidae; genus Catocala; species Catocala nupta. Next base: position 15,918,147 of record OY776105.1, on the reverse strand, counting down.
ACATTGCCCCATTCATAAGTAAGAAGAATATGGACTCATAGATCATCTGTTGTTATTTTAATTATGCTTCTATTTATCTTTATTCTGAGTCATATTGCGTATTAAGCGCATACGACACTTGAATAGTGACTAAGTTGTCAAGTTATACAATTGCTGTTGAATTATTGTCAGGCGTATACTACTTAAAAATTGAAGTGACTTTTAAATAGATTTGAAAGGTTTTCATTTAAATATAAGTAGGTCTGGTTTATAGTAGATAACACGTACATTTATCTCAGTTAGGAATCATCCATTAAAGTTGTGGATTTCAACCGATCTAAGCGCGGCCGTGCTATGACGGATACACTGTAGCACAGCCACTGTAAATTGTCTATAAGTCATGAAACAATGTGGTACTCTTATTTCTCTTTCTAGTACCAAAAGGTACATACACGTACAGTCTACTGCCATAGCCATAACCTTATTTGGCATCGTGGCCGGGCCAGAACGGAACACACGCGCGCTAGACGCTAGACGTCGCTTTCCGCTCGCGCTGGCGAGTCATCGCGCAGCGCGCTTGTTGTTTTACCACGCTATGCATAACAGACTAGGCATTTATAGCGCGACGCTATTTCTAGCGCCGAGATTGAAACGATTTAGCGCGCGCTATGCGTTGAGTAAATATAGCGTCCTACGTTATGACGCTACGTGCTATACCACCACTAGTCAGGAGGTCGTCCGAACCACGGCTAACACTGTAGAACTGGTAATAAAGAATTAAGTATAAGTGAAGTCAGTATTATCATTTATTTATTACACCAACCAAAACACCAACCAAAACACCTACATACTCCATTCACTTAAGCTTGAGAAGAAAAGTAAATTAAATGGCGAAATGACAATGTTTTAAATAACCCGAATAATAAAATTCTATATTTCGCTTTAGACGTTAAAATTTGTACTAGCCTTACTTTTTAATTTAATATTTAATAGTATTATAATTATTTCACAACCGTGACAAGCCTAAATTGTTATTTATTACGCGTATGATTACAAATTACGCTGCACTACAAAATTTTCAGTATTCGAGATACAGAGCAGTGATGTATATGATTGATGGTAAAATGAATTTCTTTTAAATTAAATTTGTCCGAATTTTGAAGTAACTCAGCCTGCACGTATATTTTTATGAACAATGTTGTTCCCTGCTCTGTATCTTAAATACTGAAAATTTTCAGGTAGGTATATAAGTTATCTTAAAATAGCAATAAATAGGCATCTACGCGTATAATTTAAAGAAGATTCTACAACTTCCTCAAAATATTGTAGATGTATTATTAAATATTAACATTATTAACTTATTTGGTTGTTAATTATAGTATATAGTATATTTCGATTTGCAATTTTTTTAGAATCAAACAACAACATGGAATCTTACGTTTTTCGAGTAATTAAAGTGCAAATTTTAATAAATAGGTATCGCAAAATGGCGCATAGCAATATAAAAAAAATTCAGATTCGAAAATTTACCATAGCAATGTAATTTTTTTACACCATCAGTAAGTAGAGATTTCGTGGAACAAAACGCTCACCGACTTTTAAAAAAAGTTATTTTGATGGGAGAATTTTCGATTGAAAATTAGGGTGCTTTTTCGATATTAAGTCAAAGTATTAACCAAGACAAAGTGAAATAATAAATAACAAAGTCAAGTGAAATAATAAATATTTTAACCAAAAAAATTACAGTATGTTTGGGACATAAAAAGGTAAGATATCACCAAATATAGCGTAAAAAATTCTTGTAGAAGATAGAAATAAAAACCAAAACTAGATTATTTGAATTCTCACATAAATTTTGAGGTTATGTGAAAAAATATAAAGTTTTATTAAAAATACTTTTGTTTGCAATTGCACTTTGCCATAATTATTATGTAAGTACTTGTACTATTTCAATGAAAAATTCACAAACCGTACGCTTACTGCTAACAAAACCATCGTGATCACTGCGGCGCATACGCGAATGGTTGTGTACGGTGTACAGAGTGTATACCGACCTCGAGGCGCGTAGGTATGACTCACGTTCCGACCGTTTGTAGGAAAATAGAATACTGTTACATAACTTTACCGTGCTAGAGGTGTAGGCAAAGACATTACCAAGATAATAAAACAAAAATAATTACATAACATATTTTATTTACGCATAATAATTATACAAAAATATAATTCTAACATCTATTCATTATAATTAAAATGAAAATGATACGTACTAACATTATATTGGCACAAAATATCTACACTATAGATATACAAATTGGAACGAAAATAATAAATATATATACGAGGCCATTATCTCAAGTATGGCTAGAGGCCTCGTAATATCATAAAATAAAATAATCATACATTGACATAGGAATTCAGGGACGCCATTTTGTTAACAGTTTTAACAAACCAACATGGCGGGCGCTTGTTTTATATCTATATCAATATTTTAAAGAGGATAGAATTGATCTTTTTTTGTTTGTTTGTAAGGATTTATCTCAAAAATTATACAGCCGATCTAAAAAAAATCACCATAAGTAAGCTCTATTATCACGGAGTAACATAGGAGACAATTTAAAAAAATCTGTTCCTAACATAACCTAACGTAGGTACTTTTACGGGAGCGAAGCCTCGGGCAAAAGCTAGTTTATTGTACATTACATGTTTTAATGATAGAAATCAATCAATGACTGACTTCCCACATAAGAAAGCCTTTTATTTTTTACATAAGTAATTGATGTATTGAATTCTAACTGTATTGAAATACGGTGTCGTACTGCGTAATGGCGGGTAGTCGGCTAGTTTTCAGTAGTGTTAGTCTGTATGTACGAGCAGTCCGGCCAACTTGAGAGTTCTCTAGTTTGGAAGGTGTCTGTGAATTCCTAGGTCTATGTAGTTATACAATTAATTTTCAAAGATGGCTTTTATATTGCAGTACGATTTTATTTATTGAGCTGTTACTTATATATTATGCTGCAAGTTTGATTCCGCTAAAAAGCTAGTAACATGTAAACTGAATAATATATGACTTTTGTTAAATCCAATAATTTAGGTATAGGCGACATAAAAAGCTGAACATGATACAGAATTCTGGAAGATTTTTATATATTTCATACTCATGCCTCAATGTCCTCTAAGGTGTAAGCAGAGGAGTTGAGACTTACATTTGGCTAAATAAATGTAGGTTATAACATCATAAGTAATGAAAAGCCTGTTGCCGTCTCACAGGCACACCAAGCTCCAAAGAATTTTCCTTTTTTGGATCTCAAAATGGCATGCAATCTTATGCAGTTAGACTAAGGAAGTAAATTTGTTTATTATCTTGTAGTTGAATAATGTAATGCTATACGTGATTGAAAATAATCATTAAATAAAACAGAATCTCGACCAATGTTCATCAACTTATGTCGCGGACAAAACTAATAGAATAAGAAAATACATTATTTGCCCGCCAGAGGGAGCTAATAGTGCAAAGAGTAAGCATCGGACAGCTGTATCGGATCCAGCCGCTAGATTATATCTGACTCTTAATAATAAAATGTCTCCCAAATATTCAAACACTTTTTAGCAGAATAAGAAATATAAATAAATATAATATTTATTGCTAATCATGTCTTCGAGACAGCTGACAACTTAATAAATGTAATTATTATTTTTATTATTTATGTTTACATATTTTGTAAATAAGTTTAGGATTGTTTACAACCATTAGGAAGACTAATATTCCATTGGTATATATAGAATATTAACATAATTTTCACAGGAGTATTTGTTTACAAAAACAATAATACATACAAGTACACCGTATCTTTAGCTTACTGTTCATCAAGTGGTTAGGCAGCGATGTACAACACGCATATTTTAATAGCTAAGTAAAGTCTGATACCGTCTTTTAGAATTTCAGATTCTGTCATTCCGTGCCCCATCTACACTGATATCCGTAGTTATGCTAACGCCATGGGACTTTTAAGATAATGTAGAATTAACATTGTTCGTTAAGTTCATGTATGTCATATTGCTTTAATAGTTAAAAACTTTCCGCGAAAATTATGCTTGAGACACAGACAAAATATATATGGATTAGATTTTTTATTATTTCTTGATAAGTACACATTGGAACGTATTCTCGTATATTTATTAATCTTACAATTATTATGGAATGTAAATAAATACTGTAAATTTAGAAACTAGAGTACTGACTAATATTTATACACTATTTCTGAACGCACCAGATTTTGGGTTAATTTGTATCTATGGTTTGCAACATAGAGCACAGAACTTACGCGCAAAGAACTTATAGACAGAGGTAGCGTGACCTAACTATTCCTTCTTCAGGACATCTGATAGCAGTCCACAATACTGAGAATTTCCTTACTGGAAAGTCCACTAGTAGTTGGCCTTGTCCGGGTATCGAACGGCCTCTTGATCGATATATCATATAATTAATTGATCAATATTCTCACTGAACTTATTATATTGGTCCAATGAGATATTGCAACAGAGATCCATAATCTGAGATATTTTACATATCGGGCATAATTTAAGTAACTGACTAATTGTGTTTCGCCGGGCGAGTATCTAATCACTGTGCGAAACGATCAAGAATCTATACCGAGTAAAGGCGAAGATTTTGTATGTTTTAACGCTCTTATCTCAGTAACAACCAAACCGGCACGAAAATTTATTTTAGGTTTATTAAAGAAATTATAGTTATATGTATAACATCACGGTATGACCCAAAGAAGTGGAACAGTAATCGGAAATATAATTTAAATTTCAAAACTGTTCGATAAAACATATGATTACTCTGTATATTCAAAGCTAGATGCAAGATCTCACTACAAGCAACGCAAGACCAAACTATCCGACTTGCATCTGGTGCGTCAGAAAATGACTTACTTCTTGCCTCCGAGTGACTCAAAGAAGTTAACGAACTTGTTGACTCCAATGTTCTTCGGCAAATCATCCTCTGGAGGGTCATTAGCCCTGATTACATCTTTAGGCGCCCCATTAGCGCTGGAAACCATCTTGATTTCATTTGAAGTCCTAGCCTTCCTATCTCCATTAACGTGATTATTAAAATCAAGACTAGCTGGTTGTTCCACTTCATGAATTTTAGGCGACTCCCTAGGCTCTTCAACAACAGGAGACTCAACAACGTTGTTCTCTTCGCTTATTTCCACAATCGGTTCGCTGACTTCAGTGGTCGTTTCGCTGACTTCCATGACCATTCCGCTGGAGTCGACCACTTCACTGGATTCTGTAATGATTTCAGTCCTTTCTGTGATGAATTCGCTGGAGTGGGTCTCGTGTGATGAAGAGAATGTAGTGATGGTCTCCATGACGCTATCAACTACGACTGGTGGGTCGTATTTGACGGGCACTTCTTCGGTGTTAGTTTTAGGGTGTTCCCAAATTCGGAAGTGCTTGCTGTAAAGTTCGTCCCAGAATTCCATCTTTTCCTTGTCTGGGTTGGTTCCTAGGGATAGTTCGGTGCCAATGTTGAGGTAATACTGGTTGTCCTTGGTAACTGGTAACCAGGTTACAGTCAGGAAGTGGTTCTCGTCGGGTGTTGGGTTGCTGAAATTTGAGAAAATAATTGATAAGTACTCTAGTATTTTTTGTGGTGAAGTCTTGTTGAATTACGATGTCTTGGAATATTAAATTCTGTTTAGGAGTACACTATTTTTAGGATTTGTCTTTTAATAGAAATCTATGCTTCTTACTGTGACTGGACTACGTTGTAGGGTAGTAGAAAATCCAGGTAAAAGTGTTCATAAAAATAATTTAATGAAAGAGAATGAAGTAGGAAGATTATGCCAGAAACCTAGCAAGTGAAATGCGTATTTCGCAGACTCCTGGAGGAAGAAGAAGTAAGTATTTATAAGTATTTTAAGTGTTTGTACGTCTTTAGAAGATACTAAATGCTTATAACAAGTAGTTACACAGTGCGATAAATCGCGAACAGATACGCACACGCACACGCCTGCGTATAAGGATTTCTGAATCCCCTGTATAAATGCATGCATGCAGATTAAGCGTCCGTGCATTCACTTTGATATGTTGTAGTAAGTCAATTATTTTTGTGCTATAGGTCGGATCATCTGCCTCAGGCAGATGGGAAGTTGTTCTTAAAATCTATAACTCTCCAAAACTTTCTTATTTTACTAGTATTACTTTTATTTGAAACGTGTATTTGTTTGTTGTCTTTGTTATTTAATGCAATAATGACTCTAGTTTAGTGCGCGAAAGTGAAATGAGTTTCTAGACGGTCCCACGATTGTTATTTTTTACATCACATTGTGTACTGTTCTTTCACTTTGCATACATAGTCTAAGTGTGTAATATCTTCGTAAAACTCTTGGTATGTGTATATATTTACTACGTAGCGCAAAGTATTCAAAAAGCGTCTTTCCACTTTTCTTTAAAAAAAAAACATCGTTACAAACATTCAGACAACAGACACAAAGAACACTTAGACTCGGAACAACTATTTGCGGAATCCTCAAATTTTTGTCTCGTGTGGGAATCGAACCCATAACATAGAGCGCGCGTGCGTAGTGGCGCGGCAACCACTTAAACCAAGCGTGTACAAGCATGTATAAATATAAGCGCTACGCCATCCGTGCAGTGAAAGTTATTTTATTGGAAAGACCACATTTCCAGACACCGTTCCAGAGTTCCAATAACTCTTCCCACAATCTGGTAATTGAACCCAGATTTTCGCATTCAGTCGAAAACCTCAGACAAAATTAATGCCATAAGAGAATATATCAAAGTAAGGAACCACACTTACCCGCCTTTAGCGAAGTTAGTCCACAGCCTCACCATCCTTTCCCTCGTTTTGATATCCTGAGGAGTAGGCTCTATGTCTTTCTGATAATCATTCCTGAAAAGATACCCAAGCTCGTCCATATGCATTGCATGCTTCAACCCTAGCGAGTTCACCAACTTGTTGGCAATGTTCAGTTCGCCAACATAATCGAACTTGTAGAAATATATTGGCTTGTTTGTAGCTTGGACCAAATATTGGACGTATCTGTGAGTGTCGATGTTGATAACACTGTCAGAAACCAATTGGAAATATTCGTGCAAGCTTTCAACACCCGTGTGACTGCCTTTAAAGTACAATTTCTTCATCTTTTCCACTATGGCCAAAGATTCAGGAGAGTTCCTCTCAATGTTCAGAGCTTCAGGTATGAATACTTGCAAGTCGTCAGTCTTTCTCTCAAATGCGAATTCTAAGGTTGTTGATCCAATCATTATTGGTGTGTCTGACACCCTTCCTGATGTCAACAGGTCGATAAAAGCTTCAGTGATCACTGCTTCAACTCCTGGGAACTCCTTCTCAATTACAAAACCAAACGGATTGCATTTCTCGGGGAACGATTCCACAGGGAACAATTTGTCGTGAGCCTCGACGATTTCCTTTGCGGAGCAGGCATTTAGGAACTCTAAAATTTCTTCTGGGTCACTTGACTCACAACCTAACGTCTTCGCAAGGGATCTGGCGCTTTCCAATGGATTTTTTTGTAAAGCCCATTTGTTTAGAGCTGTGCCAGACTGAATGATGGCCTTGTTAATCAAATTCTTGGTCAGAGGGCTGGCCGTCAACAAAGAGACTGCAGAACCACCAGCGCTTTCGCCAAAAATGGTCACGTTGCCGGGATTACCGCCAAAGTTCTGGATATTAGCCTTCACCCACCTAATTGCTTCTACGATATCCTTGATACCAGCATTTCCTGGGACTTCGGGGGTGTTTAAACTGAGGAATCCAAGTGCTCCGCACCTATAGTTCAGAGTGACTACTACAACATCTTTTTCTACTAAGTAATCAGCTCCATATAAGTTGCTGTTGCCTGAACCGAATTTGAAGCCGCCTCCATGGATGTACACCATGACTGGAAGGAATGCTCCATCTAGGTTGGGAGTGTATACGTTGAGGAAGAGGCAGTTCTCGTCACCTACGTACTGCTTCCCGTTGAAGTTGTCGATCTGTGCGCTGATATTACCTTCGGAAGTGGCATCTCGGATGCCTTCCCAAGGTTCTGGGGGTTGAGGTGCCTGGAATAACAAATAAAAGAACGTTACAGAATAATCAAAAAGACGATGACGAGACGACTTCTGCATAACACAACACTCAGCGCAATGGCAGTGGCCAGGCGAGCAGTGTGCTATTCAACAACCAGACTGAATAACTATCTTCATTATTTAGGGTCTGACTAAGGGAAAACTAAATTTTAGCTATCTTTTGACAGGTACATAATTGAGCACTATAACGGACGTTATAGATTGGTATAGGTTAATATAGGTAGGTATTGCAAACAACTCTTGTAATCTAATGTACCAAATTTCTGACAAACACACCTAAATATCGAAATTAATTCCAGGACTTCACGTGCCCTGGAAATCATACAAGAAAAGTTATAAAAAAATTGTTTCATGAGATTTAAATATCATGCAATCAGGCTGCTGCAATTTACTATCAAACATATGTATATTGTGTCCTAACCTATGGTTTGCTAAGCCAAAGGAATATAACGAGATTTTAAAGACATATTATTTGTTAAATAGAGAATAGTTTTCTGTCATCTCATCTACAAAATTTCTCACAAATACTTTCGTCGAATAACAGTTTCCTTTTCATTCGGCACTTACATAATCGTGACGTGTTCAAGATGCTGTGCGTCTTATCATGTTTGTTACAGATACTTAGATAATAAGATTACTGGTTATCTACTGAAGCTAGCGCTGCGTTATTTGCTTACTTGCAATGTAAACTGTTTTATTGAGCGACGAATAGCAATTGCTATACAAAAAATTTTTTTTAAGTTGTCGTATTTACAACTTCCTTGCGTAAGTACGTTGGCATTTGTGTGATCAAGACGTATGGTATTGCAGCAAGTGCAAATATTTTTAGGTTTAGAGAACGATTTTATTTATTTACAAGATTCTGCTCGCGGGGTCGCCCGCATTAATCCCACAAGATTAATCAAGCATATGTTTGGAGGTGGTTGGCTTAAGCATGGTTGAGTAATAGATAGTCAAACACCTCCTAAAGCTTCACTATTATATTATTTGTAGGTTATTACCTGAAAGTATGGAATAATTTTCTGGGGAAACTCAACGAATACGGATATAGTTTTCAAGATGCAGAAGAGATGTGTTAGAGCCATTTTTGCATTGAAAAGTGCAGATAGCTGTCGTCCATACTTTCTTAGGCATACATTATTAAATTTGCCATGCTTATATACATTTAAAGTAGCTGTATTTGTTAAATGCAATCCAGATTTATTTATGTTGGCTTCAGTTCTATATAATAGACAGCAACGAAACGTACATAGACTTTGTGTGCGTAAAACTAATACTGCATTGATGCATAAAAACATTTTTCATATGGCATCTGTACCTAATATATAAAAAATTGCCCAAAACAGTTAAAGAAGCAGAGTTCAATATTTTTAAGAAAAATCTTCGTAAATTATTAGTAAACATAATGTTACTATACTCTGTCAGATTATTTAAATGACAAATTACATAATTACACAGTAACTATTTAATTAAATTTATTTTAATGTGTCTATTCTCTAGTATTAAAGTAACATTTTTACCCAGTATCAACTGTTGTGATGTAATTAATTTTATGTTTTTTATTTTATAATGATTATGATTCTTGGTACTATTATTATAATTCTCTCCTGCCATCCAATCTAATTATTTATATTGATTTTATATTGTTTGATTTTGACCTAATTACTTATTTTAATTTTATATCATTAATATTTGCATGCCGCTATATTCTGGTCAAAATACTTGAATCTTAATGTATTTCTTTGTAACAACATTTGTCACAGTATTCTTGCAAATAAATTTTCTGATTTCTGATTGATTGGCTAAGGTAGCCAAAAGATTTATCACTTGACCACTAGGAGTATACCGTTTATATAAACATAACGTTTATGCCTTTCAGAGATAAACTACCCTGAATAAATGTTATGTTTAAATAAAAAGGCAGACACCCATCGAATAAATTTTTAAATAATGTCTCTACACCGTAATCGAGCAAAGTGTTATTGGGTTTTTGTCTAAAGATTCTCAATAGAAGCATGGAGTTTGGATCTGTGCCTGGTAAGCGGCAATATCTATCTTATTACGGGGCACCTAAACTCATGGCTGGCGAAATCTAGTTGTCATTCTCCTCAATCTATCCTTTCGAGGACATAGACACTATTTATGTATGTATTTGCACCACCATGACTTTACTTTAATCTGTCATGTCTTAGAATAACAGACATAAGTAAAACATATTGTGTTTGGCCGCTGGAGTACCGCTGCGACTCAATAGGTTATGTAATGCAATTCCTCCTTTAGGTCATAGCACACATATCAACTCTGAAACGGATCGTCACCGCATCAACTCGAGCCGTGCAGTATACTTTGTATGAAACTCCCTGCTGCAATGCACACTAATCGGAATCGTAACGTAATCGCCTCGCCTCGGGACAAGGTCACAAACCGCGGTGCGGTGCGTGATCAACTTGCAGTCCCCACGCTTACGTCTCTCCATGCACTACTGTTGCCGAACGTGCTGTCATTGACAAGGCAACTACCAGTCGTGTTGCGCGCGGGTTTTATTGAATTTGTAGGTTAGATTTCAAACATAAAATAACGATGAAAAGGAATAAACTCATTGATGAAGTGAGAAAATATCCATATTAATATGATTTAAGTGAGCGCGGCGTTGCCTAGCCGTAGCCGAGTCGACGTACCGGAGCTGCTGATCCACTTTGGTTACGTTAGGTTGACGCCTGTTTGACGGCGAGGCGAAAGGCGATACGGTGACGATTCCTTTCCGAGTTGATATGTGTGCTATGACCTTTCATCTATATTTTATTTCGTGTAATAGCAGCATGTAAGGCGTATAGGATTCTTACCTTGAACCTCAAGGATCCAAGCGGCGGTTTGGCGTAAGGTATGCCCTGGAAGCTGTAGAATGACTTCCCGGTGGCACTGCTGGCGATGCGGCCCTGCAGCTGGCCGTGCTCTACTGTCACTACGGGTGCTTCGCTCATTCTGCCCCCTCTGTCAACAAAAAGGAACTTCTATGAGTTACACATATGTATATAGTTACTGTCACCATTTTTTGCTACGTCATATGTAAGCCCACAACTGGAATAACCACGACGTTGGTCTGCCACATCAATCGATTCTTTCAACATTAAATAGGTACGACTGATTACGTAAAAATGACAATTTTATTAAAGTAAGCTTTGTTAACCGGTCTTAGAATACTAGACATAATTAAAAATCTACTATCTAGCCACTAGTGTGCCGCTGCGACTCAATAGGTTAATAAGATTAACAAGTAACATTATCTTTAGTAGAAATTAGGAATAACGGTGTTTCCAACTTCTCATTATACCCTATGTGGCTATTATCCTATTGCGTGGCGCCGGTACACCGGCGGCCAGACAAAAGGTTTTTAATTATATCTGGCATCCCAACAATTAACAAGTTAACAAAAAACATGGCGATGCTTTATCTTATGACGGCAGAATTTTATCAGAGTTGGATTTCTGCGACCACTTGTGAAAATTTGCTATAACTAAGCAAGGCTGTATTGACACTGTTTTTATAATGTTTATTAGGTTTTCCTGTACTCCTTAAAGCATGCTGTGCTGAGCTGCTGAGAGACAGAGAGAACTGATAGACCAAGTAGGTCACTCGGTTTATCAGCTCTCTCTCTTTCTCGCTATCTTGCAAGGATTTAACTTATTTTACTTATTCTTCTACAAATAGGTAATATATTATTAAATAAACAACGATATTTTATTTTCTAAGACGAGTTCGAAAGAATCTATCTGCTTAAGAAAAAAACTATTTTAAAACAAGCAAGTATGCTACCGTTGTCTACCCACGTGTACAGTAAAATACAAAAATCACATAGCTTTGAGACCTTTCTCAGTATAATAATAGTATTTACAAAATTAATATAAAAATCCGACTACAAGATATATGTAATTTTAGACATTTAGTCCATCGATAAGGATATTATACTTACGTAATCTATAATTGGTATTGTGTATAAGGGCACTGATAATTTTAGACAACATTTGTATTATATAAAAAGAAATGAAACTCATATAATTATAATAAAATGCATCATACTTGAAAAGTCAATTTCGATTTCAAACATATTGAAATTATTTACTTTTTAACGTACGTATGTATACTTTCACTACCTACACGCCACTGATGTTTTTATAACCGACTTCAATAAAAGGATTTATCAATTAGATACATAAATACCTATGTAATATGATTGAAACTGCAATTATTAGATTATTATATATAAATTATATATAAAAAAAATTAAGAGCGTACAAGCAAATATACAACATTTTATAAGTTGTTTGTTTCTATGTATGTAGCTATGTATGTCCAAGCATTTCTCTAAAACTATTAAATGGATTGTGAACATTATTTTTATTTAATGTATTACTTTATTAAAAAATCATCTGTTGCTTCAGGTTTTAGGATCGATTTAGGGGGCGAGCAAAGCTTTATTGGACTTTGGATCTGTACCCAATAGCCGGTAATAAGTTCGTCCCGTATTCAGAAAAGGTCCAAAACCAAATCTCCCTTTTACTTTTTTTATTTGGGGTATCCATTGCTTACTCCTCGGCGGGGGCGAACGGAGGGGTTATGTCGGACTCACCTGGGCAAAGATGGCGACATCCCGGTCATACCGGCTAAACATACGATGGTGTTCCTCAACATAACCAGAGTCGGCGAGGCCAATCGCATCATTTTCATATGCAATCGCGACTCCACCGGGAAACCATATCGCCCAACACAGATAAATTTTACTTAAAAGGCGTACTGTTATAAAATAGCATTTAAGAAATAATAATTACTATTTTTTTTATTTATTGCTAACGAAATGCAGTTCAACAATCATATTTGATAAGACAGCTTTAATAATTATCTTGGCATGTTTCAGAAATCAATATTATGAATAATTTTTATCCGAAAATAGCTAATGAGATCTACTACATCTCTTTCACACTTATAAAAGGTGAAAGAGAGCTTTATATTACAGGTCATTGGCAGTATACATCGCCTTACTGTGTTATACAGTGCATTGTATGATAACAGTATATTGATAGCCGCTATCACATAACTGCTCTAAGGCATGACGAAATGAGGCATGCCATTTAGAGTACCAATTCTTCTGCGCTTCTTTGTGTGGGGATAAGGATAAGGCATTGGACTTGTGTTTGAACGGTCCTGGGTTCAAAGTCTATTGTCGTCTACCGAGTACAATTTTAAACTACATGCTTTTACTTAGAAATAGTAAGAGATCGACCTGAGTATAAAACTCGGATTTTATGATCATCTACAAACATAAGTGTAAAGCTAAAAAAAGTACACGCATCAACAGAATCTAGGGATATCTTAATCCTAAATTATTTACTACTTTAATAATGAGGAGGCTGATGAATTAGCCAGAAAGGGCTCGGAGCAACTGTTTGTGTCTCCCGAGCCATTCGTGGGACTCTCTGAGAGCACCGTCAAGACAGCTTTGAATTCATATGGCAATGATAAACACAGGCTAGAGTGGATGGCCCTTAGGGGTCTGGAACACTCCAAGAAATTCATTGCAAACAGAGCCACAGGCTTCACCCGGAAGTTCTACGGGTATAACAAGAGCCAAATACGCTTACAGGAGCGTTCACTGGCCATTTTGGCACCAACGACTTCCGGTGCAGATTGAGATTGGCACACAATTCGATCTGCAGAGCCTGTGGTGATCAGGACGAGTCCATATCGCACCTACTATGTGAATGTGACGCGTTGGCTGGAGTGAGGATGGGTCTGATGGGATTGGCATATCCAAACCCTGAGGACTTCAGGCTTCTCCCTCTGAAGTGTACGCTATACTGATGCAGTACATTCATAGGGAGATAGCTAAGGGATAATACTTGGGGCCGACACAAAAGATCCCAATGGGTCGAAGTGTCACCGGTCTGTACTGACTGGCCCCCACACATAAGATAAGATAATACTTTATAGATTAAAATCGTTTTAGTTGCCTTAAAAAGTTTATGTAGAGATTGAAACTCCTTTAATTATATTTTCAAAATTCAAGTATGTAAATAAACAAGTGAGAAACGGCAATGAATTGCCGTATATCTTGTGTTCAAAAAATGGTTCAAGTAATATGCAAAGGTCACGTGATTCCACGTGACCAGAAGTCAGAGGTCAAAGGTCAGTCATCACGGGGGTATATCGACTATGTTGAGTCGAATGACGTTGATCGCGAGTCTCTAGCTCTTACGGTTCTCGAGTTGAAAGTTGTATAAGAAACAGACGGACGGACACTGCTGTTGTATAAGAGTTTTCTCGAACTCTAAACAAGTGAGAAACAGCAATGAATTGCTGTAAATCTTAGAGTTCGAAAAAATTATTCAAGTAATATGCAATGGTCACGTGATACCACGTGACCTTGAAGTCAGAGGTCAAAGATCATAGTCATTTCAGGGGTATATCAACTATGCTGAGTCGAATGACGTTGACCGCGAGTCTCTAGCTCTTTCGGTTCTTGAGTTGAAAGTTGTATAACAGATGGACGGACGGACAAGTATAAGAGTTTTTGCGAACTCTAAAAACAAAAGGAAAAGCAAAATATGGCGGCAAAATTGCTAGTAATTCGTTACGACAAGGAAACATAAAATTGTTTTATTGATATTAATTTTAGAAAAGATTAGATTGCTTTTATTTTTAATTTAACGTGCCGTGTGAGCTTTAAGAATCTTGTCATTAGAGTCGAGATGAAATCTTACGAGCCGAGGGCATGTTAGAAAATGGTGCTATTCAACGCGTCGTTGCTGAGGCCCCACACACCAGCCAAAACGTGATATCAAAGTTGTAGTCTCGTTATCGCAGTACTGGGGATGTAGCTGAACGGCACACGGGTAGATATCGTGTTCCTACGCAGAGACAAAATCGATTTCTCCAAATGACTGCCAGAAGACAACCCAATATCACAGCGATGCAACTAGTACAAAGGCTAGAGGAGGACAACCAGCTGCTGGTAAGCAACCAAACCATGCGAAGGAGGTTGCATGAATTTGGTCTTCATGCTCGAAGACCGCTACGTATTCCAACATTGCGACGTGGCAATCGCGGTCGGCGGCTTTCGTGGGCTCGGGAGCATTTACCATGGAGTAACGACTAGTCTTTGGTGCTGTTCACCGATGATTCCCGGTTTGGGTTTCATCCGGATTCACGAAGAACACGCATTGGGAGAACTCCAGGGAGAGTTAGCCGTCTACGGCACCCTCAGGAGGTCCACTCATACCATGGCGGGACAATCATGGTGTGGGCAGAACTTCGTCTTAGCGGACGAACCCAGCTCGTTTGGATCCAAGGCAGCATGACTGCACAAAAACACCACGAGGAGGTAATCCAAATGGGTCAGGAATTTCTACTCATGCACGATAATACTCCTTCCCATACGGCACGGCTGGTGTCGGCCGCTCTCCGAGACCACGATATTCAAGTTTTAGATTGGCCTGCACAGTCGTCCGACTTAAATCATATCGAGCATGCCTGGGACATGTTACAACTAAAAGCTTTGAGAGATTTCCCGCCAAATTTGATGACGGAACAACAACTTTACAAACACTTGCAAAGAACGTTGGACCTCATACTGCAGCAAGACATTGACAATTTAATTTTAAGTATGAACAATCGATGTCGATGTGTAATTAATTTAAGAGGTGGCAACACTGATGATTAATAATTATAAGAATTTATAAGATGTTTTAAATTTTAATTAAAATTATAGTTTTAAAAGAAGAAATGAAGTTGTTTTATTCATACAAATTTATAATTAAAACAAAAAAAATACGAATCCTTTTTTATTTTTTATTAGAGACCTTAAAATAACCTATCATTCTTCCATTTACTATATCAGAAAATTCTTCATAGATTTTTAGCTATTTGATGAAATATTAAATATCCCTAGATTCTGTAGATATGTGTATACCTCGGGATTTATGAGATAGTAAATTTTATTCGAGCATAGAATTTAACATATTTTTTAACTTAAACTACTTTATGCCTTCATCTCGTCCATTTTCAAACACTATAGCTATTACTTACACTTAAACAATTATTCCACTAAATTGTGGCATTCCTTAGTAATTCTACTAACAAGATCAAAAGGCTTAGTTTTTATTTATCTTATAGATAAACGTATAATTAAATATTTACGATAAATTAATCTAAATCAGTATTATGCCCAACTATTGGAAACACATTATCTACCCCCAGATATACCTACATATAACATCTTTGTAATTATAACAAGTAAACATGTAATAGTGAAATATTCAAATTGCCTAATTGTTCTGTAGTCTATAAATATTATAAAAAGCAAAAATTGTTTTTATTTATTTATTTGCAAGTATTTAACTCAAAAACAACTTAATCGATGTTAAAAATTCTTTCACCATTAAAAAGTTATATTATAACCGAGTAACGTAATCATATTTTATTTTAAAAAAGTACTTTTTTTACTAACATACTCTAATCTGGTTTTAGCCGCGGGCAAAAGCTAGTTATATAATAATAATAATATTCAACCACATACACACAACACCATCTAGCCCAAACTAAGCAGAGCTTGTACTATGGGTACTAGACAATGGATAAACATACATATAAGTATACTTTTTTTTTTTTGTAAATATATACATATTATACATAGAAACACCCAGACCAAGACAAACATCCATGTTCATGCACACAAATATTTGACTTGTGCGGGAATCGAACCCGCAACCTCAGGCATATAAAACCGGGATATGTAACAGAAGGCTTATGACAAGTGGCATATCTTATCACTGTTAACTAAACAATTATTATACTAATCTATTTTAATACAATATTTGGTTTGTTCCGCATTTGCCCCTACATTCCGTCCCACATTCCAAAATGTTCCTCATTCACCTCTGTTTTTAAATTATTCCTTTTTCGTCCTACATTTTTGAGCATATGATTAGCAAAACAAAATATGGTTAAAAATTATTTTAAATCTTTTCATTGTCGGGCTCGTGATATCAGGCAATCATAAGCCCAAATTTTTTTTTTTTTTTTTTCCCTATTTTGATTTAAGTGTGCACTTTTGTGTGCCAAATAAAACAATGTTCTTTCTTTCTATTATTTTACACTGAAATTGATTTCTAATTGCTACTAACAGGGGCGGCGCTTGTGTGACGTTACATCCATACACTGGTATCATAATTTTAGCAAGTCCAAAGGCTATGGCACAAAAATGGCAATGGCCTAAAAAAATTATCTAAATAGTTAATTATTTCTCGCTTTAACTTGACAATTGTTTGAATGCCACACATAATTAAACCCTATTGTGTCTAGCCGCCGGGGCGCCGCTGCGGCTCAATAGATTAACGGTAAAGATAAACATCATGAGGAAACCTGCATGTTTGAGAGTTCTTCATGATGTTCTCGAAGACATGTGAGTTATGCCAAACCGCACTGGGTCAGCGTGGTGAACAATGGCCTAACCCTTATTTTTGATCATATCGCGAGTGTGTAAGATAGGGTCACGTGTGCTACACTTGACATACGAGCTCTCAAATTGACGATATCTGCTTATCCCCTATCTGCTGTTTCGGTCATACTTGAACTGAACATATCAGATAAGATTATAGTAAAACTCACTACTGGGCCTAGTAAATAATCATGTATATCATTAGGCTAGTATAATGCCAAGGGGTTATACAGAGTTGCAGTACAATTCACAAGGTTAAAGTAAAGAAAAATACGTTTCTAGACAGATCAATTTAAAATATTATAATATTATCTAAACTAATGTTATAAATACGAATGTTAGTTTGTTTGTTATAATTTCACGCCGAACTACCCGACTGATGATCATGATGATGAATTTCGCATATTTTTTGTCAGGAGTACAGAATAGGACATAGAGAACCTTTCATCCAGTAAAAATACTTTACTCGATGGATAGCTAGCCAGTAGTAAAATATATTAAAATTAAAAAACGGCATGGAATATTTGTCTAATTTGAGAAGTAGGGCTCCGTCTATGGTATACCTTACAATTTTATCCGACCCGCTCCTAAGAAGTACCGAAATTTCAAGATAGCCTTTCTTAATAAATAAGCTATATTTAAATATTTTTAGAAAATCTGACAAGTAGTTCCAGAGATTAGCGCGTTCAAACAATCTCTTCAGCGTTATAATATTAGTTGATATAATATACTATATGTGACTTACTATTCGATGAATTTAACGACACTTCATCTAGTCATTTAAACTACATAGCGTACCAAACAGACATACACATCCAATCAAAATCATTACTCTGCTTTTTAAGCAGTCAGATGAAATATACGTTGTCAAAACTATGTAATCCTTAAACATGACTACACCTTTCAGTTACTATTATTATATACAGTCATTTAGACTACATAGCGTACCAAACAGACATACACGTCCACTCAAAATCATTACTCTGCTTTTTAAGCAGTCAGATGAAATATATGTTGTCAAAACTATGTAATCCTTAAACATGACTACACCTTTCAGTTACTATTATTAAACTCTAAAGAGTCATAGAATATATTTAAAAATAGAGGGAACTCAATAAAGGAAATACATATATATCTGTTTCTATCAACATCACACAAAAACCACTGAACACATTTCGACACGACTTTCATAGTAGCTTAGGGTTCAACTTAAAATCTAAGCGACATTTTATCATATTCTGATACACATACGAAGCCAAGCGACATGCAATCCAAGTCACGGGAAAAGCCTAGTTCCTCTAAAACCAATGGAAATATAAAAGCACTTCACTCACCAAATACGTATAGATAAAACCACCTAGGCCGGTATCCGCATATACACTAATATTTTATCGTTCACTCCTATCCGATAACGTAAATATCCGTGATAATAGCTACGATTTAACTGTATCTTATGATTCATTACGATTTGGAACGCAAGGTCGATGACTAGCAGTAACTACTTACATAGGATCACGTCTGAATGTCTCTGAAGTGGGTGGTAGGTCGCACTCACAATTCGCCAGCTATGTTTCAGGTCGGGCAAAGGGTTTTCTACCAAGAATTTTTCAATAGCAACTCATGAAACGTAAATGATGAAGTTTCGGGCTGACTGATCGTACCGAGAAACACATTCATTCCGAAATTCGGATTGTATTTCGGTAGTTAACCTCTTGATTGTCTTTCCTAATATACCTAGTATGCAGTGCCCCACAGGGTCCACAATTGATACATAGCTTTAAGTCTATCATCAAATATATACTATATTGTGGAAAGCAATAAAGATTTCAATTGGAAGCAGTCTGAACAATGGAGTAGTGTAATTTTGAAGAGAAAAAACCGAAGAAATTTCTTTGTAATTTTTTTTCATTTGAAAGTTTCGTATCAAAATTTTCATGGTGAGCTACTGGAACAGTGCCTGGCAGACGACAATAGGCTCACCACCTATTACGTAGGACCTAAAACCATAGCTGCTAGAATGGGTGTGTGTATTGCTCCTCTGCCTACCTCTGTCGACATACAAGCGTGACACTATGTATGTATGATTGAGGTTTCACGTAATTGAAGGCCTATTGAGGTCGTTTACTATACGTATTATCGGATTTCGTGGTGCTACTGGGAATTTCGTAACAGAAAATCCTGATTACTTTGCCAAGTGGGGGAACCGAAACCGAGTCCTTTCGGACACAATCAGAAGTAGAAAAATATGCTACGGGGTCGATAAGGCAGTCAAGAGGCCTTCTTTTAACTTGGAGAACCATTAGAAGGAATACCACAACGTCTCCGTAAGTATTGCTCCCGTAGAAACTCAATACAGTATTATTTGGAAGGAGTACCGAAAAACGATTTACAACCGGTCTAGATAAGCGCACAAGTCTTCGCACTGTTAATTATTTAATTAGTATTAATTAAAGACTACTGTTTGTCAAGACTGATGACGTTACGACGATAGTTCGGCTTGATTTAGTTTTGGAGACATCACATAACCAATGTTTCTTACGCTTTCACGCCTTAACTACTCGACCGATCATCATTAAATTTCGCATACACGTTGTCAGAGGTAAACAGGATATAGGCTTTTATCCAGGAAAAAGTACTGTGTCCGAGGTAAGCAGCGAATTAAAGTTAGATAGTAACATACTAGTCTGAAATCTTTAGATTTAAGATTATTTCGTTGTCAAACAACACAATTTCTAATCTTAAATCTATAGATTTTGTTTTTGATTGATTATTTATTAATTATAACCGTTTCGGATATTAAAGCTGAACACCAGTATACATTTTGATGACAACCAAAACCACTACCATGGTTGCAACGATGCCCATGGACTGCCATGATGTCATGCCATTCATTGATGGGCTCAGTTGCAGAATATCGACTTCGCAAACGATTCTACATTCTGCGAAAGGGACATTTTACGAAAAATACATTTTGAGGAATAGATATGGCTCTGATCCCATTCCCGAAACTGGAAAAGTTTTATTTCATTAGAAAATTCTCAGGAGCATCATGGAGTCAGATCATGTCAAGTCAATAGGCTCGCTATCAAAAGGGACTTAAATCATAGTTGACGAAATGGCGGTGTAATTAGGGTTGCCAAACGTATTCTAAAATATAGTATCATTCTCTATTCCATGTACTTGTAACACCTGTAATACTAACAGGTAGAGTACGCTAAAATACTCCCTTTTCACGCAAAGTTTACTTTACTAGTACCAGCCATGAAAAATACTGCTAATATGTTGGTATCTCCAAGCCAAACACGGCCGTTACTGAACGCAACCAAGTTTTCAAAAATTTAGATAAATGTACTGCTTTTTATAAGTTGGTATTTATTCACACGCTAAAATCAGACACAAAATATATCTTTTAAAAAAATTGGCATTGCTAGGTGGAATGCATCTCTGCCTTCCTCTCTGGTAAAAGGTTACGGTAGGTACGGTTCGTCACCGTATCAACTCGAGCCGTGCAGTATTCTTTGAATGAAATGTTACGTTAGGTTGACGCCTGTGTCACAGCAAGCCGAGAGGCGATACGGTGACGATCTCTTTCCGAGCTGATATGTGACGTTTAAAGAGAGCGTCTATGTCATAACAGAATTGCGAATAATGATTACTTTTGTCATTTCTTAATCAAATAAGTTATAACGCCATATAACCAACATGAATACGTTACACAACAATTTGTAAAACGTGCGAGCATACTAATAAAATGTTTACATTAGCTACTACGTCATAGTACACTATTTTGTAATAAGCGTATAAAAATAAAAAATACTTACGTACCTACTTCTTATAATCGATATACTCTGTTTAGTTATGATAATGTGGATATTAGATTCAACACTTTTTTATTTTGCTCGAAAATTACCACACTCTGCCTAATGGTAAGCAGTCGTGTGGTCTAATAGCAGTGGTCCCCACATCGTCCTCATAGCAGCAGAGGCGATGTTGAGGTCTCTACTTCGACGGCTTGAGAAGGTGCTTTTTCACGCCCCGCTTAAAGAACCCAGGATTGTTTATACCTGCTCTAGGTATGTCAATATCGGAAAGAAAATTATGAATATTTAAATTATGGACACAGAATACCCAATCTCAGGATAACTATTCAAAGATCACACACGTTTTAACCTAGAACACTACCTGGTAAAACACTTAACAATGAGCAGTTGAGTAAATAGTCATAATAACATATCTACATATACATGCCTCGATGGCGTAGTGGTTAGTGTAACCGACTTCCACGCCTGAGGCAGTGGGTTCGATTCCCGCACAAGTCAAACATTTGTGTGCATGAACATGGATGTTTGTCTTGGTCTGGGTGTTTCTATTTATAATATGTATGTAACTACAACAAAAAAAAGTGTATATGTATGTTTATCCATTGTCTGATACCCATAGTACAAGCTTTGCTTAGATTGGGCTAGACGGTGCTGTATGTATGTGATAGAATATTATTATTATTACATGTCGTGGCCAAATCATTAAATTGATCTTCACTTCGTCACTTCATCGTGTAGCCGATCATTTCATAAAATGGTCATGAAGAGATCATTTCTACAATCTGGCCACGACGTATACATATTTCCACGCCTATACCCCGATAGGGTAGGCAGAGATGTATTACACCCTAATTACGGCAGTTTATGTTTTTAAGGTCCCAACGTAATGAGGTGAGCGTTATTCAGTTTACCGGGCACAAATCCAGACTCCGTGCTGCTACTTAGAATTTCTTGACAGAAAATCCCAATAACACTGCGCTCGGAACGGGCATCGAACCTAAGGCCTC
This sequence comes from Catocala nupta, assembly GCA_963675205.1. Lineage (NCBI taxonomy): Eukaryota > Metazoa > Arthropoda > Insecta > Lepidoptera > Erebidae > Catocala > Catocala nupta. The sequence continues at coordinate 15,895,720 of OY776105.1, read as the reverse complement.
GAGGACAGCAGTGGCATACACACCCGCTGCGGAGGCATCATTATATGTATTGAATGGTGTGAAGATCTTACCGTAAATCAATTTTATACGTCAGCAGAATCTCTCGTGAAGTTGAATCTATCCGAAACCTCTTCGGCACATTAGTTTTATTTTCGTCTATACTTCTACACTCATACACATTTAAACTTTTCGTCAGATCATCACTCAAAGAGTCCATAAAGTTAGACCAACCATCATTGTCGTGTTTTCGAACGAAATTGGCAATTTTTTTATTCACCGGTTTCTTTCCAAGCGCTAACAACTTCGACTCCCTAGCTAAGAGATATCTAAGAGCACTTCTTTTCAATATAATCAATTCTTCCAAAGTTCTGGCCATAAAAATCACAACAAATATTCACAACACTATTAAATTTAAAAAAGGAACACTTGAATAAAAACGTGCAAACACAACTGTCAAATGATTATGTCAAATCACTTTTTTAATAGCGGCCATATTTATAGACAAAGGCACCAGCTCACGCAGCCTAGTTTAGACTGAGAATGTAATTTTCACGAGCAATTACCGTCCATGTGACACTGTATTGTGCAAATTAGTTGTTGACACATGATCTATTACGTATAGGTAATAGAAAACCGTTGTTTACTTCCTTATCTTTAGGTTGCTTTCCATGGTGTAACGTCACGCTTGTTTATTTACAAGAGATAGGCAGAAATATCGTTCGCCTTCTACGTTAAGCCTGTTATTGTTAACAGCTACAGTTTATAGACTGCATAATTGGTTATTTTTAGAAAGGTTGCCTGTAAGAGATTGCTTTGAGTGATAAGGCTGCCCCTCGTACCTTATAATATGCTGAATTTATGTTGATACTTATTCTATTCTATTGTTAGCTTGCTATTACTAAGTGGTAAAACAATTCGTGAGTCGAGTCTGGTTCCTCTACGCCTCCCTCTCCGCGGGAAAGGGGAAGCGGCGAGGATATGTCCGGCTATCCGGGGGAAATTTTGAAAGTCCCGACTAAACCTACTTCAATGTGCCAACACGTACTTTATTATGTTATAGGAGCCAAACGAGCAGACGGATCGCCTGATAGTTAGCGATTATCGCCGCCCATGAACACCCGCAATACCAGACACACAAGTGCGGTGCGGGCCTTTTAAATTTTCCCCCACCAAAAGAGGGGAGAGAGAGGGTCGGGCCTCCGGTAACCTCACTCACTCGACGAAACACAATGCAAGCGCTATTTCACGCCAGTTTTCTATGAGGCCGTGGTATCACTCAAGTGTGGCTCTCCCACGGCTCAAAAATTGAATGATAGAAAGATTGAAAGAAAAGATGCTGGAACTGAAACTACGTCTGCGAAAGCAGTGCTCGACAGGCTTATTGTCTGCAGGCGTGAAAACCCTGGGCGACTGAACAACGAAGGGCGTCTTTTCGATTTAATGGCCTGTGGGCGAGAAATTCCCGTTGATCACGACATATCCTACAAGATAATAATACTTAAATGCCTCCGTGGCACAGCGGTAGCGAATGCGACTGCTGTGCATGAGGTCTCGGATTCGAATCCCGGGTCGGGGCAACAAAAAGTTATTGGGTTTTATCTGTTAAGAAATCTCAATAGCAACCCGGAGTTAGGAAGTTGGCGGTGTTAGACATCTTCGTGCAGCGGACAGCACGTAAAGCCGTTGGTCCTTCGACTGATCTCTCTCCGGTCGTGGCGGATTACTGTCCCATCGGATCATAAGAGTGAGGAAACAGAGAGTGCACTTGTGTTTGCGCACACGCTTGTGTGGTTATTCGGCCTGGAGGACATTATTATCCTACAAGAACTTAAACTTGACAGTCGTATTAAAGAATTACCCATATCCGAATCCAATAAATGACATATTGACCGTTACTAAGTAGCTCAAGGCTCCACAGTATTTAGCACCAATATGTATTGTACTCACGGGTACGGGCGTGACTGATCGTGATTATGTGGTTATAATACTTGTAGTATGCGTGTGTTCTTATGTAACGCCATGTGGAGTTATGGTACTGTTTACTTCCTTTCGAAATATTTCGAAATATAAGGCTGAAGGGATACAGGAATTTCTGGGACGAGCAAGAATTTTTTTCTGGGTGTTTCTGGTAGGAAGCATATTTTTATAGGAACAATAATCAGGATTTTTAATAGCTAACCCGCGCAACTTCGTCTGCTTGACATAAGAGAATTTTCCAACAGTTTTCGCAACATTTTCCATTGATGCTCCGCTCCTATTGGTCGTAGCGTGATGGTATATACAACATGTCACAGATATCTCAAACACCCCAATTAGATTATTAAATCGTAATAATAATATAATCATTAAAATGTTACTTTTATGTACTCAAATATTTTAATATAACGAATTAGTTCTCCTTATTGTGCGCGGATAGCATGGGTATATTACAATAAATTTAACATTATTGCCTTTATTGCATCAAAAACCTTATTGCCTTGAATTATGATACATTTTTGTTTATTTCAGCTGTTTTATCAATGGGTGACGATAATTTAATTAGTTTTAATTATTTTAGAGTTACAAAATTACCTATATTAAAATTTGCTGGAATTGATTCAGTAGCCGATTTTGTTCCTGAGATTAGCACGCTCAACCAAACAAACTCTTCAGCTTTATAATATAAGTATAGATGCATAAGAACTATATTTATTGTGAAAAATCATAGTCATTATTCGCCATTCAGATCAGATTAGTTCGGTCATTCTTCGTAAAAAGTAACATCAATCATTTAATAGTCTGAGTAATAACTTCAACAAATCGAGATGACCACATCTGTACACAAGCAACCGAAACGTTACGGAAAGTGGATATACCTAAGTATAAATAATCATACAACGTTAAATTTTAAACCGTAAAAGCATCCGTATAAAGCTACTCTAGTTTAACCTGTCCGTTGCAAGAAAACCGCAGTTCAAGACGTTAATGTCAAAGTCAAAATCAAAAACCATTTATTCATTTAGGTCACAAAGTTACGCTTATGAATGTCAAAATATATAGGTTAGTGAGTTTACTAAGTTACTGAAGCTACATTTAGGTTAGTTCCTAGGTTCAGGCAAAGGGTTGAGCCTATGAGAAGAAACCTGCAAGAAACTCACGGCCCTATTTTCCCTAATTTCTAGATAAAACATTCGGATAAATATGAAACAATATTGTCCAGAGGTTAATATTGTAGCAGTGTGTGATTTGTCTTAGAACTTAGGACGCTGTACGCAGCTTGTGACCTAGAACATAGCGGTCGATTCGCGCAGGTGCAAAAGGTATTTGACGCAATATACAATATCGATTGACAATTTAATTAGAAACTATGTTTACATTTCTTCTAAAGACGATTTAACCTATTGAGTCGCAGTGGCACACCGGTGGCCCGGCACAATAAATCTATACTAAGATTATAAAGCTGCAGACTTTGTCTGTTTGTTTGGTTGGCTCAGGAACTACTGCTGCCAATTGAACAATTATTTTAGTGTTGGATAGCCCATATATCGAGGAAGGCTACATAACATTACGCCACGACGAATAGGAGCAGTGCAGGAAAATTCTCTTATGTGAAGCAGACAAAGTTGCGCGCGTCAACTAGTAGGTTTATAATTTTAAACAATTGACAGGTTCATTAGAAAATTATTGATTACATGTTTTATATAGAGCGACCTTCTTTAGAGTCGTCGCATTGGTTAGGATCGGCTTTAAGGGTCTGAAGACCCTGGGCAACAAAAAAGTGGGTGCCTTGAACAATCCTGAACCAGACAAAAAAATTTTGCAGAATTTTACCGAAATTACTTTTAATTTCGGTAAAATTCTCGAGGGCTCTTATCTGTGAAAGGCGCTTCCCTGTGGTCTCGTCCCTTTTTTGCTAAGGACCGAAACTAAAGCTTCCTTTGTCCTCGCGATAATCCGTCGAAATACGTGTACGTGTTTGTGTTGAGTAGATGTAGGATTGTTTGTTACTATAGCATTCAGAGAAATGTAATGATCGTTGACCTTTTGAGGCGCAGCGGCACACCGGCAGCCAGACACAATAGGTTTTCATTTATGTATGGAATTCCAGCAATTCACAGGTTAACCTACTGAGTCGCAGCTGCACACCGGCAGCCAGACTCAATAGGTTTTCATTTATATATGGAATTCCAACAATTCACAGGTTAAGTCGAGAGCCACAAAGAACAGCCTGAATCGGAACGTGAGCTGAACACCTTTCGACTGCATGGATGATGTAGTGGTTTTAATAGTCGCTTCGCCACTGCCACGACGCTGAGTGTTGTGGGTTCGAATCCCATACAGGACAAACATTTCTGTGATACACAAATGGTTGTTCAGAGTCTGGGTGTCTTTTGTGTTCGTTATTTGAAGCCCCCGACGACACAGGATTTATTGCAACTGCGAGACTAGAAGATGCCTTTACAAAATAAGAAAACCACAACTCAGACTGCAGTTCGGTATAAACCATACGATATAGAAATACTGCAAATAAACTATGAGTGGGCGATTCTGCAGTTGTCAACTGTTTCTTAACAGTACGAACTATTCGCCGGCATCCTAACACTTGCCTACAGAAAACCTACGTAATAATAACACTTACTTCATTTAACTCGGTAAGTAAGAGTTCCATAAGCTCACTTATCTTTTTTCGACTTATCTTTAATTCTTTTCTTTAAATATTAGTCAACCTTTACCAAAATATAAAACACAGTTAGAGCAGGTTATATAATTTTTCATTAAGTTTCACATTATATTTCTTTTGTTAAGTTCATTCCTAACGTGTAGCTTATTTTAATAAATTAATTTTAAATTTACTATTATATGCTTTGTTGATATATGTATGTGCATGCTGTGGTCTCCTATAACTGAAGGAGTATACAAAATTAATGTTCATTTGTCTGTGCAATTTTGTATTTATTGCAGATTTTTAATAAATAAATAAAGTAAAATAAAATTCCTTTTCTCTAACGCGCCAATGGCACAAGTATATTGGAAGCGATCGATATGCTACAATAATTACTAACCATCAAGCTATCCAATTTACCATTTCTATCGCATAACACTCTACAAAACCCTTTAGAACACAATCTTCAACAATAAAACTACAAAACAATCCCATGCTCTACAAATAGTAATAATTATAGTTAGATATATTAGCAGCGTTAGTATACAATAAAGAGTACGTTAGTAAATTAGTAGATTAGTCAGCGACATTAGTCAGATTAGCCACGCTACGTCACTCACCGCAAGTCGTCTAAAAACTCGTTCACGGCCGATATCATTTTTGTTTCTGAACTGGAAGCAAAGACATACACAGTAAAACAAACATGTACTAAATTCTACACATATATTAAAAACATGTGTTTTATAATTTAAAAAGTTTAATGAACAGACTGCCTGGTGCAGCGGTAGTATAGACGACATGAGGGCTCGAGTTCAATTCCTAGGCCGAAGAAAACGTTACAGGATTTGAATTTCAAGAAATTCAAATATGAAGTAGAATCTGGAGTCGTCCCTGTTAGACAGTTATAAGGACGCCTCTTATACATGGTACCTATAGCTAGAGAGACGTACATAAAGTATTTACTACACCCATTTAACTAGAGGTAACAAAGATATGCCTCTACTTACCCCTTCACTAATATATTCGTGGGACTTTATTTAATAAAAGAAGGTACCGTCGAACATAGGCCTCTTTTGAAAATAATTAAGATCTTAAGGACATAGTCATTGATTCAGCGCAGTTTAGTTCAATAAGTTCCACACTACTTGGAGAATATTATATAGAACTCTCAGACATATAAGTTTATCATAAAGTTTTGCTTTCACCGCTAAAGCGAACGATAATGATCTATTTAATACACACATAACTCTGAAGTCAGAGGTGCGTGCGGTGAACTCGAGACCTCTAGATGGCATTCCCACAGTCGCTCTACTAAGCTATACGCAGCTCTAGAAAGTTTATATGTACTAAGAAATAATAAAACACATGTTTTCTAAAACTACTCTTTCTAGTATAGTATCTAAACATGCATTTCTAAAGTTTTAATAAAAGACAAAATACATTCTAAGACCACTATCTACTACATAGAGGTTTACCAATGAAAATTTTTGAATTTTCAAGCACATCGAAGTATTAATAACAATAATAATATTTTTTTTCCAATAACAAATTACAGTTCCTTACACAATAACATAATATAATTTCTATTAATTCATAAATTGTCCTCATCTGGTACAGAAACTTAATATTACAATCACTCATAAACTTCCACGGCTGTCTAGATACTCCTTGTTTACACCTAAACGATCCAAAACTAACCAAGGGTTTTTCTCTACTGTAAATAGGCTCCAAGCGGAATATCTAAGTTTACCAACTTTTAAATAGAAAATATTGTCACTAAGCTGAGATACAGTAGTATAAAGTTTCGTTCTTTTGGTTTATACATACTAATTATGTAAGAAATTGTTAATTTAGGTTTTTATTTTTAAGTTCTGGGAAGCCTGCTCCCAACTATCGTTTGTATTTTGCTTTCCGTGGCAACCTGTAATTAGGGCAGCACCAATACTTGTATACCATTGACTTTGTAAATTAGCTTTTAAGGTGTATGTTTTTGTTGGTTGTCCAAATAAATAATATAATATACGAGAACTTGCATCTGTTTCCAAAAACATCCCACACTAGGCTAAGCCTGTCCTGTGGAAAGCCTTTAAGAACAAATTACCAATGTCTTTTAATATTGACGGTATATAATTACAGCAATCATCATAATTAGCATGCATTAAATTAAAAACAATATACAGGGTGATTTTGAAATCGTGTAATTCCTTTTAACCACGCATTCTACTGGTGATATAGAATAACCCTGACCATATTTTTTCTTAATTAGAATAATAGTTTCGGCAAAATTAGAGTACAGATTTTTTTCATGAAATGATTTCAAATAGTCATATTTTAACCACCTGACACAATCTTAATATTTTACTAATTTAAAAATAATAACATAACAATAACTGATGTCGTAAATAATAAGGGGCAATAAAAAGGACCGCCCGTTATTATTTACGACATTAATTATTAATATGTTTTTTTATTTTAATTAGTAAAAAATTAAAATTGCCTCGGTTGGTTAACATATGACTATCTGACACCATTTCACGAAAAAAACGGTACAATAATTTTCAAAAAAATATAATTCTAATTAAATAAAAATATGGTCAGGGTTATTCTATATCACCAGTAGAATGCGTGGTTAAAAGGAATTACACGATTTCAAAATCATCCTGTATATATAGATAAAAATGAAATAACAAAAATAATTAATTCTAATAATAGTTATAGTTATTATTCAAATGAATATTAATCTTCACTATTGATTGGGTATTTGATTCAGGTTGTTCAAGTGATTTAAACAAATTAGGAGAAATAATTAAAAAAGATCATCACTATTGTCTAAAGACAGTGTCCACAAAATTGAAATATTTTCTTTTTAATGATGACACCCGCATTGTGATTGTTAATTCCAAATCGTGGAGACTTGACAAGTATTATACGAGTATAAGTCAAAAAAACAGTTACATAATAGGATTTTTGAAACCAAGAAACTTATTCACTACAATGATTGTATCAGAATTCTAACTAACATTATAAATGCGTGGTGGACTATGGTCTACCCTTATCACTCTTGAGAAGAGGCCCATGGCCAGCTGTGGAACAGTTAATATTATTATTATATTAAATACATGTATAAAATAAGAAATATTTATGAAATATCAAGAGCATAAGTAAACAAACACAATCAAATATGGCGCTGCAATAATTTTGTTTAAATAATTACCTTTCATAACATTATACACACATACCATACATAGACTCTGCATATACTCAAAGATGTAAGTAGAAGTATGCGTGGAATTGTTAATTATTAATGTCTGATTAGGTAAACAAACAATTCATTATAAAATACAATACATATAGATGGGTCTCTATGCATTGTCTCTCAGAGTACGTCATATTTATAAGACACTAGCAACCCGCCCCGGCTTTGCACGTGTAGTTCAAAACCTTTACAAATTATAAACCTTTCTCATTAATCACTCTGTCTATTGGTGAAAATCGCATGAAAATCCGTTCAGCAGTTTTTGAGTTTATCGCGAACAAACAGACAGACGCAACGGGGTATTATGTTTTATAATATTATGTTGTGATAATTGCAGATTTTTTACAGTTAATAAATAAAAATCAAGGCGTTTACAGTCGTAACCGCGAGCGATTGCCGTGATAATAACGTCAAAAGATTTTAGTCTAAGATTTTAAGAGAATTGGTTGCTGGTTGAACAAAGTGTACAACATTTTATACATTGTTATATTACCTTCCTTGTTAACATTTTTGGCCTTGTAAGAATATTTAAACAATAGCCCGTACGAATATCCTTGTTTCTTTATTCATAAAGCTTTATCCCAATAATGATTATGAGTGGTCGCATCGCCACTGTGTCGAATGTTGTGGGTTCGAACCCACGCGGGACAAAACTTCGTGTGATCCACAAATGGTTGTTCCGAGTCGAGTTGTCCGTTATTTGAATGATTGTAAAGTTCCTCGCGACTCAGAAATTATTCCAAGTGCAGGAGATGTCTGTATTTTATTAAAACAAAGACTTTGTTTGTCACGGTGGCATAGCGGTAGTGCATGAGGTCTCAGATTCCTTACCCGAGTCGCGTATAGGATATTTTATAAATAAATCATCCGTTGCAATACGGAGTTTGGGTCTGTACCCGATAGACGCTAGACTCGGCCCTATTATGTGGGGCTATGGCGTAGTGGTTAGTGTAACTGACTGCCACGCCTGAGGTCGCGGGTTCGATTCCCGCACAAGTCAAACATTTGTGTGCATGAACATGGATGTTTGTCTTGGTCTGGGTGTTTCTATTTTAATATGTATGTAACTACAACAAAAAAAAAGTGTATATGTATGTTTATCCATTGTCTGTTAGCCATAGTACAAGCTCTGCTTAGATTGGGCTAGAAAAAAAAGGTAGCGAAATATGGTTTTAATAAACCTCTGCCTACTCCTTCGGGGATAATGGCTTTAATCTACGTACGTAGTTTGTGTTGATTTTGGATTTATTATGTCCAATTGCAAATAGGGAAGTGCAACAATACTTATAATAGAGTACTAAAATTGAGAATATACCTACATCCTTAAAAGGTAACTTAGTTGATTTGTTTTCCTTATAGTAAAAAGATGTATAACATTGTTTAAAAATGTCAATAAGTAATATTACTGGTTTTCTACTAGGTTCAGAATATTTTATTGCCTGACTAGATTTTGCCTGCGGCTTTGCTCATGTAAATGAAGATTAGGTTAGTAACATAACTTTTTTCTAGATGACAGGTACCCCTGACAAGGCGTATGCGAAATTTCATTATGATCGGTCGAGTAGATAATGCGTGAAAACGTAATATATAAAGAAACTTACAATCGCATTTATAATATTAAGTTATGATTAGTCATTATTCATTTAATTACAATTCCGACATTGACTGTATAACGCCGAAATCCTACAAGTATCAAATAAGATTTGTGGCAAACGTTGTCAATGTTGTTAATTATTATTTGTAATCATGAGTTAACCTCCAGTCACGTAGACGAACAGAAATCCGTTTGGCATTGAGAAACCTTACAGCAGCCTCTAATCAACTTAAACACGTGGAGACAGGCGCTTCAGAGATCATGCTCCGTTTTAAACTCGAATTTCTCCTCTTGTTTCATCACTGGTCTGATTGAGAAGGTACATCGGAATCGATCGTGTGGGCCTATTGGCGTATATAAAGGAGAGGCTAGGTGAACCGTGGCCACGCCAGAATTGCATTTTGCTTCATTGGCGTATGAAAAAAACGGGCCAGATGTGCCAGAATTGTCTGGTGATAACCTCAGGATGATAAGGTTTACCACTGCTAGTGCGCTGTGTGCTGTGCATTCACACACCACACGGGACAAAAAAAATTGTAAACACGGAAAACACCCAGACTCGGCCCAAGCATTTGTAGAAGTGATTGGTCCCAGTCTGTGTGTTTTTTTGAGTCCGTTGTTCGAATATTTGTAACGTCTATTTTGATTTGCTATACCAATGTCTCCATTCACCATCTGACGCGGCCGTGCAGTGCATTTTCGTTTCAAGGACAACCTAACTAATATTTTAAATGCGAATGTCAGTTTGTTTATTTGCTACGCTGTCACGCCTTAACCACTCGACCTATCATTATGAAATATCGCATACACGTTCTCAGTGGTACAGAAAAGGACATAGAGTCCCTCTAATCCTGGAAAAGTACTGCTTCCGAGTATGAAACATACAGATAGCCTACGGGAGTCAAAACCGGAAAACAGCTGCACGCTTATTATGGTGCCAGCCGCCAAGATACATATTAGACTGAGAATTTATAGATGGGAAAACCTAATAGCGTTCGGTACGATCCGGATTCGAGCCCGTATTTCTATAATCCGCAACTTCTACGGCCACTAGGCCAACGAGCCAGACATAAAAATAAACAGACAGATTTACTTTCGTATTTATAATATTAGTATGTTTACTTAGCTACTTTCTTGTCGTACTCATTCCCAACCATTGAAAGTGCACATTCACGTGATTGTTCAAATATTCTAGTGACTCAGTTTTCTTAAGATTGAGATTCGTCATCGGTCAACTATAAAATATGATTGTTAGTTCGTACAATTTAAACTCATTTTGTAGATTATTCATCGAATATACGTATTTTCAATTATATTATTATATATTAAAAAAGCAAAAATGGTACTAGCATACACAGCGAAGGCTTAAAAACGACCCAATTGTGACGTTTTGTTATTGGTCTCAAAAAACAATTTATAATTTTCCATTTTATTATTATACGGATTCATTCATTAATTTTTCATTTTATTACATATATTTGTGTGTGTGATCCAAGAAAGATTTTTGTTTTTTGTCTCCCACAACAGTTTGTACGTTTTCACACAAATGATGGTTATAGCTAGCACATTTTAGTAATAAGAATCGTTTAGCAAATGTCTTTGAAGGAGTCACGTATTATAAAAAAATAGATTTCTCAAAAAAAGAACAATTTATGCAAGCCAAATAACTTTACTTCTCCGTGCCGAAAGTTAATAATACACACCAGATTTTATCTACCTAAAATTTCCCTCTTCCTCCATAGAGCAGGTCAAGGGCCACAGTGGACATGACATGGTTGGTGATGAGATGCCGCAATCAATCCAATGCGACTGATCAATGCATATTATATTAGAATACTGAATCTGAATGTCATAGGTGAAGATATACGTCAAAAGTCTTGCTCTTCTAAACAAGTGTTACTCTTTGAAATTAAACTACTATATACGGATTTTATCGCGTTGTTTATTTATCACTGTATTACAAAATTTTGAAAATATTACACTACTACTACTATTGATTTTATTTTACTAATTTATAAGCTAATAAAATTATTTAAACTATTAAATCTATTTATTTTTGATTTACACTTTCCCCAATGTTTCGGTTGCTTTTCAGCAGCCATGGTCATGGTAAATAGATTTAATAGTTTAAATAATTTTATTAGCTTATAAATTAGTAAAATAAAATCAATAGTAGTAGTAGTGTAATATTTTCAAAATTTTGTAATACAGTGATAAATAAACAACGCGATAAAATCCGTATATAGTAGTTTAATTTCAATGAATAACATTCGCGTAAACAGAAGACAATATTAAGTGTTACTCTTCTTGCCGTTTTTGCTGAGATGCTATGCTAATTTCCTTACAGTAAAACCTCATAACACTGCCAGAGAAAAGACATCACGATCTTCCAATAAGCAACCAGTCATTTACGCCACAGAATCGACAGCAGTGGAACAACATAAAAACAGCACATTATAATTTTCTCTAGTTACAGTTATTCACGACAATAGGTATACGTATAGCGAAAATCCCACATTATTCTATATCTAAGATAAACAGTCAATAGATAGCGGTGTGATATCGTCACATGATAAGAATCTCGTGAGAAATTAATAAGTTTAGTGTCCTATTTTACTGTTTGATATATAAAACTTATACGTGGTGGGAAACTGGTTGAAATGCCATGCAGAGGTTTCGACTTCGATACCAAGGCGCACATCTCTGACTTTTCGAAGTTATGTGCGTATTAAATAGTTAATTATCGCTCGCTTTAACGATGAAGGAAAACACCGTAAGGAAATCGGCATGTCTAAGAATTCTCCATAATATTCTCGAAGATATATGAAGTCTGCCAACCCGCACTGGGCCAACGTGGTCGACTATGACCTTATCGTTTTTACAGTGAGAAGATGACTATGACTGTGCTCAACAAGTCTCTCTCTCTACGATTAGTCCAGTTTATGATATAGCGTTCCACTACACCAACCGTTCGGTTATAATAGTGGAAGCCGCTGTACCTTCCAGTGCCCGAGAGCACCTTCCGCGAACAGTTATAGACAGGTCTTGTCCCCAAATCTCGATTTCTCCAACCTAACTCCAGAGATCCGATTCTCTTAAGCGAGCTACCTCGTACCCAAGTGGCACCTATTCTCCAGATAGGTGCCGGCCGCAGTCATTAAGCCGCTCACCACTCGCAACTCTGAGAGTTGCTAACGATAACCTCTGAAGAAGCCGTCCTTCTTATCTCCAGTATGGTACCGGAGCTGTATATGGCACGCTCACTTCCCGACGTACATCCATACGTCTACCCAAATAGGCCTACAAGCCGGGTATGGCTCGAGTCACCCTAGCTATGACTCATACTTGCTGAGCAGGTAAGCACCCGAGATGCGTAGCGGCAGCGAAACCACGCCGCCACTTTGCTAAAGACAACTCCGTGCCTCGCGCGACTGACTGGTTCGCGCTAGCCGCGCATGAGTCCGACGCTCGAACGCCACGTGCTTGCCGAGCAACAAACATCTCGTCTTCTGCGGCTAACCACATAGCCCTTGCGAATCCAACCCCAATGTCAGGCACCGCGCACTTTAGTCAGCGGTCGATAGAACACGCCTTTCTAGGCGCAGTGGGCTTCCTGACCCCGCAGTACCCAGATCCTAAGGAGGAGACCCCTAGTTCTCCCTCCCGAAACTCTATCTACTCGGGTCCTGAAGATAGGTCCTGTGCTCAGCAGTGAGACAGTCTAATACAAGGTTGATATTATTATTATTATTATTGTACGTAAGCTAATACTACGTGTAGATTTGCACATAGTAGCGGAGTAGGCAGCTATATGGTCGTGTGAAAAGAAGGCTATCTTATTATCTTATGTGTGGGGGCCAGTCAGTACAGACCGGCGACACTTCGACCCATTGGGATCTTTTGTGTCGGCCCCAAGATTTATCCCTTAGCTATCTCCCTATGAATGTACTGCATCAGTCGTAGCGTACACTTCAGAGGGAGAAGCCTGAAGTCCTCAGGGTTTGGATATGCCAATCCCATCAGACCCATCCTCAATCCAGCCAACGCGTCACATTCACATAGTAGGTGCGATATGGACTCGTCCTGTTCACCACAGGCTCTACAGATCGAATTGTGTGCCAATCTCAATCTGCATAGGAAGTCGTTGGTGCCAAAATGGCCAGTGAACGCTCCTGTGAGCAGGCGTATTTGGCTCTTGTTATACCCGCAGAATTTCCGGGTGAAGCCTGTGGCTCTGTTTGCAATTAATTTCCTGGAGTGTTCCAGACTCCTACAGTTGCTCCGAGCCCTTTCTGGCTAATTCATCAGCCTCCTCATTGCCCTGCACCCCTGCATCCCCCGGAACCCACACCAGTCTGACTGTGTTCTTTCTGCCAAGTTTGTTTAGGGCCTTAACACAGTTCAGGACCAGTCTGGAGTCCACCCTACACGAGTCCAGAGCCTTGAGAGCAGCTTGACTGTCACTGAGAATATACACAGTCCTGTCAGTGACATTACTGTTGATATTCTCCTGAGCACAGGCAGTTATAGCATAGGTTTCCGCTTGGAAGACCGTTGCATATTTGCCCATGCTTTGGCTCACCTTGCAGTCGTTGGTATAGATACCAGCGCCTGATCCTGTTTCCATTTTGGAACCATCAGTGTACCAGATGAGACAGCCCTTGTCAGGGGATTGTAGACCTTGTCTCCATTCGTCCCTCGTGGGGACCTTTTTTTTTAAATTCTTTTTGAATATGTGCAATGGTTGCATTTTGTCGCATCCCATGCTCATAATCCTTTTGAGATCCTTTGAAATCTCCAATTTTGTGTGTCGAATTACCAGCATGTTGACGCTCCACAGCCCATGCACAGATAGTCTGTGTAGCGCCTTTATCGCCTCTGACTCTACAACAATGTGTAGCGGCGTTAGATCCAGCAGGACCTCTAACGCTGCCGTTGGGGTAGTCGGGAACGCCCCTGTAATAGCCATGCAGGCCAATCGCTGCACCTTTGACAGCGCGGTCCTGCATGTAGCTAGTTTAGTTCTTGGCCACCAAACAATGCTTCCATATGTAATGATTTTGTATTTATTTATTATTAATTTATGATCAAAATTAGGTTACTGCATTTAGTTGTGGTTATGACTACATAATTATTCTAATGTATTTATTTAATAAATCTATTTCATGCTGTTTTGTGTAAAATAGTTTCTGTATACTTAACTATTATTATTGAAATAATTTATAATGTATTAATTACAATTTAGCAGTTCGATATGTTACGAGGCTGACATTTTGTAAGTCAATAAAAGGATAATAATTTGAATCGTGAAATAAAACGTATTTCTGGCAAATAGAATAAAATAATGATGTTGACTTGCAAAACGGCATTCTCGTTGGTGAGCTAGCATTGTAAGGATCGTTTGGAAAAGTGTTAAAGGAGAATAAACGTTTTATTACATCTATCCATTGGAGTGTTTAATTTCATCACATTTCAGAAGTGGGATAAGTAAGTACACGCAAGCATTTTCGATAATCATCTTTTGTAACGGCGTTATTTTTCTTGTTTTAAAAAGTTTAATTAGTAGATACTTATTTCGATTGTTTAACTGTGAACGAACTGATGAGTATTATACTTTAGTATAACCTATTATCATTTGCCATCATGATGTGTCGACTTGTACAGTACACTTTACAATACACTACACAAATTGTAATAAACTACCCACATAATTGCACACAATGACATTATACGCGATTCCCATAGGAATCATCACAACTTGGTGTATTTTCGAGTGTTAAAACTGATCGTTTACCTTGAAATACACTTAGTAACTCTTTAACTGGAGTGCTGTTGGGGAATACTCTCAGTGTATCCTACATATTCAACTAATGAGTAAGGTTTACTTTCTGGAGGCAACCATGCCGACAAACCAGGGGTCCGCCTGCATATTGGTTGAAAACTTTACATGCACGAGTGTAAACAGTTTATTTCATTACATATGTACCTACATTATAATTCTTTAGTAAAGAATTGAAATATGCATTGTCATTAGCATTTACATTGGATCTGAAGAATACTTGTTCAGGGTACTCCCTGATAGTTGCATTGTGCTCTTGCGTGAAATACTTGGACGAGGCTACTCTTCGTCAGTATTTCTGCTGGGGCATAGTGCCGTTATTTGCTTAGGTATAGAACGCTTACGCTTACCTATTCTGAGTGATTTGGACGAGTGATTGGGATATCGCTAAAATGCGTCGTTTCTTTCAAGATGCATTGTATTCCTGTCAGATACTTGGTTGAGGCGACTCTTCAACAGTGTTTGGCCAGGATGTAGTGTTATTACATAGATTGATGGGTAAAAACCTTGCAAATGCTTTTGTAGTATTGAGGTAATTTCATTGTTAAACAAGCGTTGCTGGTTTATAAAGCTACGTGACTGGAGGCCATTAACCATTTGATTTGGAGGCTATTGCCACTCGGAGGTTATGTATGCCTCGTGCTATTAGGAGAGGTTATGTGTGCCTCGTTTGGAGAGGTTATGTGTGCCTCATGCTATTAGAAGAGGTTATGTGTGCCTCATGCTATTAGAAGAGGTTATGTGTGCCTAGTGCTATTAGGAGAGGTTATGTGTGCCTCGTACTATTAGGAGAGGTTATGTGTGCCTCATGCTTTAGCCAAATATGGTTTGATTAATATGCCTTTTTATATTAGCGTGCCTTTTGCTTTTTAGCAGAGATTGTGTGCCTCATGATTTAGCAAAATGTGCTTAAATTAAAATGAGGATAGCTTCGCCTCATACATATACCTACCATGTATGTGTGTTGACTAGCAGAGATTAGGTGTCTCGTTAATGAGTCAAGTACATTCAAATTAAATAGTATACATCATTAAAATGATCAGTGATCAGTTCATATGTGCGTAGCATATGTAAACTTTTGAAGTTGAAATATTAAAGTATAATTAGATACTTTATCTAATAGGCCGTGCTAGAAACTATGATCTATTACTGACTTTTACAATGTTTGTACATCGAAGCATGATAATATCGATTCAGTCCTGATGATATTTTATTTTTATTTTGAGGCCATGAATTCGGACGACGCGATGACTCCTGATGGTGAACCTCCCTGTCACGAGGGTAAAACTAGAAAGAAGAAACGAATTTCCCCGAGAGCAGAACCAGAGATAAAAAGATGTAGCAAGAAACGATCTAGAAAACGCAAGCGCTCGTCTAGTTCATCCTCTTCTAGTTCGTCCTCTTCTAGCAGTACGACACCCATGAGGTCGAAAACAATATCAAGGCGTATGGATAAGGAACCACGTAATAAATCAGCCAGCTGGACAACTAAGGAGATACTGGAAATATTCAATTCTTTACAAGAACATAAAACCAAGGCACCTAACCATTACAATAATCATTTCAATAATGTCATACCGGAATTCGACCCATCGAGTAAATCCCAAAGTATCGATAGTTGGATCAGGAAAGTTAATGAATGTGCCGTCATTTACGAATGGGACGATAAACAAACGATTCACTTTGCGCTACAAAAACTTTCTGGCTTAGCAAAACGATGGTTTGAAGCTCTGCCTAGCGTAGTTTTTAGTTGGTCAGATTGGCCGATAAAACTAAAGAGAGCATTTCCTAATGAACAGAACTATGGTCGGCTTCTCGAAGAAATGTTGGCACGCACTACACGAAATAATGAAAATTTTCGCGAATATTTTTATGATAAGTTAACATTAGTAAATAGGTGTGAAATACGAGGTAAAAAGGCCGTAGACTGTATAATTCATGGAATACTTGATAAGTCTGTCAGGAATAGTGCTCAGGCATTAACTTGTAAGGAACCTGAAGATCTGTTGGTTTTTCTTAATTCTCAACGTCCCTTATTAGATAATCAAGTACATATTAACCGAAAGCGTGGTGATTTTTCGGTGACAGCTAGACCGGTTAACGTTTCATCATCTTCGAAAGATAGCTCTATTATATGTTTTAATTGTCATTCAAAGGGGCACCCATATTTTAAATGCCCAAAACCACTCGTGAAATGCTCAAAATGTCAGAGAGTAGGTCACAATAATGACAATTGTAAGCTCGATTCCTTAGAATTACGAAATAATAACAAACAGACTGATAATCAAAATAAGACTACAATGACTATTTCTACGTCTAGTAATAGTAGTGATAAGTTTTATAAAAATGTTAAAGTGAACGATTCTAATTTAATTGCTTTTATTGATTTTGGCAGTGAGTGTAGCTTGATACGCGAATCAGATGCTCGGGGTCTAGGTTTAATAAAAACATTCTCGGAGTTACCAGTAATTAAAGGTTTCGGCAATGCCAAAGTTTTACCGATCTATAAAAGTACCATTAATTTAAGGTTAGATGAAGTCGAGGTTAATATAGAGGTGCTTGTAGTAAATGACGAATTCATGCAATCGGCCCTATTGTTAGGTCAAAATGTAACTGAACTTCCGTGTGTTTCCGTTTTTAAGAATCACAGTCAATTATTATTCTATCGAAGCCCTAATGTATGCGTTCAAGACGATAGCGTGAAATGTTTTAAATTGAGTATTGTCAATGATAGGGAGATTTCACTGTCAGATTTAGTTCGTGTTAGCATATCCGATCCTGACTACTCTGGAGATGTATATATTGAGGGTTATTGTAATAGTGAACCTAGAAAAGAATACTATATGCATGGGGGTGCCTATAAAGTAACTGACGGAGAAATGTTATTACCTATCACTAATTTATCAGACCAAATTTTAAAATTTTCAAATCAATATCCCATAGCTAGAGCGATCCCTTTTATTGAGGATAGAGTTAAATATACCTATAGATTGGCTAAAGATATGTCAGAATTTCAACCTCTATTAATATCAGACATCAAAGTTGGAGCTGAAGTAGATAAAGAAACCGTCCTTAGACTTCATAAGCTCCTGCTTAATTACCGTGATTGTTTTGCATTTAATTTAAGTGAAATTGGTTGTATAAATTCTACGGAAATGAAAATAGATTTACTAGATAACAAACCGGTGATTTATCGACCGTATAGGCTATCATTTTCGGAAAGAAATCAAGTTAGGGAAATTGTAAACGATTTGTTACAAAACGACATAATACAAGAAACAAATTCTAGCTATGCGAGCCCCATTTTATTGGTTAAAAAGAAAACAGGAGAACAACGTCTTTGTGTAGACTATAGGGCCCTCAACAACAAGACTAGGAAAGATTGTTTCCCATTACCGATCATTGATGATCAATTGGCAAATCTGAGTGGTAATAAGTTCTTTACTTCTTTAGACCTGGCCTCTGGGTACTACCAGGTACCCATGGCGAAAGATAGTCGTCCATTGACAGCGTTCGTGACGCCCGATGGGCATTACGAGTTTAAAAGGATGCCCTTTGGACTCGCTAACGCTCCAGCCGTGTTTCAAAAGTTTATGAATACAATGTTGGGATCCAAACTATATGAGACGGCTCTAGTTTATTTAGATGACATTCTTTTGCCATCAGTTACAATGGAGGAAGGTTTTAGACGACTGGAAGATGTCCTAAAGTTGTTACGAGAAAATAACCTCACTCTTAAACTCTCGAAATGTCGTTTTTTTGATAATTCTCTCAACTACTTAGGATACGAAATTTCTGCTGACGGCATACGCCCTAATGAAAATAAGGTTTTAGCGGTTAAAGAATTTCCTGTTCCTCAGAACGTTCACGAGGTTCGTCAATTTTTAGGTTTAGCAGGGTATTTTAGAAAATTCATCAAAAGCTTCGGAGAAATTGCTAGGCCTTTAACAAATTTATTAAAAAAGGGCAACTCTTTCAAATGGACAAACGACGAGTCTAATGCATTCTCAGTATTGAAAGAAAAGCTAATTGACCGACCAATATTAGCCTTGTATAACCCTAAGTTAGAGACAGAGTTGCATACAGACGCGAGTTCTTTGGGTGTGGGTGGTATATTGATGCAATGGCAGCCAAGTCCTCGACTCCTCAAGCCGGTGGCTTATTTTAGTAGGCAAACTACTCCTGAAGAGCGCTATTTACATTCTTATGAGCTTGAGACATTGGCAATAGTTTGCTCATTAAAAAAATTTAGAGTCTATTTGTTAGGACTAAATTTTAAAATTGTTACTGATTGTAACGCTCTCCGGACTACACTAACTAAACGAGACTTAATACCACGGATAGCCAGGTGGTGGCTTTTGATAAGTGAATTTACTTTTAATATAGAATATCGCCCGGGTGCTCGTATGGCTCA
The DNA here is from genome assembly GCA_963675205.1 of Catocala nupta. Classification (NCBI taxonomy): domain Eukaryota; kingdom Metazoa; phylum Arthropoda; class Insecta; order Lepidoptera; family Erebidae; genus Catocala; species Catocala nupta. Next base: position 15,875,975 of record OY776105.1, on the reverse strand, counting down.
CGTGGATGCTTTAAGTCGTAACACGAAATTGCCACCTGAAGTGATAGATGAATCGGCCGTTACAGTGTATAATATTGAAACTGACAATTGGTTATTAAGTTTACAATTAACAGACCCAGATATTTCTCGTATAAATAAAATCCTGAAACCAGAAACTGACGAAGAAGCTAAAGATATTAGGAAAAACTATGTAATTAAAAACAATAGGGTGTATAGAAAGATTGGTGATAAATTGTGTTTAGTAGTCCCTCGCAGTGCTCGTTGGCAAATATGTAGGTCTTATCATGATGATGCCGGACACCTAGGTATTACCAAAACTACTGAAAAGATTCAGTCAATGTTTTGGTTTCCTAAATTACGTAGATTTGTAAAGAAGTATGTTAGATCTTGCATTCAATGCGCATATAATAAAGATTGTACTTCACAACAAAAAAGTGGCCAATTATATCCCATAGAGAAAATAAATATTCCGTTCCATACGATTCATATAGACCATTTAGGTCCGTTCGTCAAAAGTAAATACGGCAATGTCTATATTCTAACCATAGTTGATGGATTTACTAAATATCTATTTGTTAGGGCTGTTAAAGACACGAAAAGTAAAACTACAATTAAAATACTATTAAATATTTTTTATGATTTTGGGTTACCATCGCGAATAATATCAGACAGAGGTACTTCATTTACTTCGACAACCTTTAAGAATTTTTGCGAGAACCATGGTATCAAACACGTGCTGAATGCCGTTGCATGTCCCAGAGCCAATGGTCAGGCCGAAAGGTACAACCATACCATATTAAATGCATTAGCAAAATATAATATTGATGGTGACGAACGGAACTGGGACATGTACATAGGTAAAATTCAGTGGGGAGTAAATAATGCCACTAACTCCACCACTCAAAAAACAGCCGCTGAGGCATTATTCGGAATCAGGATGAGAGATAGTTTGAGTAACAAATTAGAAATTAACACCGACAAAAATCCGGAAATATCGGACGTTAGGAACACCGTAGCTGCAAATATTAAATCTAGTCAACGTAAACAAAAACAAAACTATGACCAGGATAGAGTCCCGGCGCCACGTTATAGGAAGGGTGACTTGATTAAAATAACTAGGACTAATTATCATAATAAAGGCAATAGCACTAAACTTATGTCAAAATTTATAGGACCGTTCAAAATAGCAGAAGTGTTAGGCAACGATAGGTATAAAATAGTTGAAATACCGGGTTTCAGTAAGCGTAAGAACAAATTTGATAGTGTAGTAGCAGTAGACCGTATTCGACCATGGATTAATATTAATGCATCTGACACAAATGTTGATAAAAACCCGATGTCCGATAGTAATAGTTCATCTAATAGTGAAGATAATAAGAGCGACGATGAGTCTTCAGAACACCAATCGTCTAAATAAAGGCCAAATGTAATGATTATTATTGTTTATTAAAATTGCCTACTTATGTGATTTGTATAGAGATGGGTTGATCCGTTTTTGATAATTTAATATGTGCATCAGGAGATTGCACGTAGTCGGACGGCCGAATGTAATGATTTTGTATTTATTTATTATTAATTTATGATCAAAATTAGTTTACTGCATTTAGTTGTGGTTATGACTACATAATTATTCTAATGTATTTATTTAATAAATCTATTTCATGCTGTTTTGTGTAAAATAGTTTCTGTATACTTAACTATTATTATTGAAATAATTTATAATGTATTAATTACAATTTAGCAGTTCGATATGTTACGAGGCTGACATTTTGTAAGTCAATAAAAGGATAATAATTTGAATCGTGAAATAAAACGTATTTCCGGCAAATAGAATAAAATAATGATGTTGACTTGCAAAACGGCATTCTCGTTGGTGAGCTAGCATTGTAAGGATCGTTTGGAAAAGTGTTAAAGGAGAATAAACGTTTTATTACATCTATCCATTGGAGTGTTTAATTTCATCACACATACGTGAGTATGGGTCTTATCAACATCGTGTATAGCCACTTGATGACCTTGGGCTTTGGAAAAGAAGGCTAGCAGATTACTTAGAAAACTCAGCATTACAGCTTACCATTAAAATTTTCGATTCAATATTAACATAATGAAAAAGCTATAAATATAATTATTTTCCACTAATGATACACTAAACATTTTGAAAATTTAGTCCAAATATATTACATTACATTTAAAATCCTCAAATATACCTAACAGCTTTTTGTAACCTCAACAATCATAACAGGCCACAATACGCTCTTAATACCAACTAGTATTCTATATTGTAGAAAGCAATAAATAATTAAATATTTTCTCTACTATACTACTATACTACCCCTATTCCACTAGGAATAATTCCAGTGACGCGGGGAACTATATAAACATTTAAACAACGAACACAAATAACAGACCAGACTACCCACACTCGGAACAATATATTTTATGGATCACACAAACTTTTGTTTCGTGTGTCGAACGAAAAACACTCAGCGTTGCAGCAGTAGCAAGTCGGCCATCTAAACCACCACGCCATTCAGTGAAATTGAATAGAAATTAATTTAATTCATTTTTCTTTGGGTTGGTAACGCAAGTGACAACCTTAGCATTGCAAACGATCATAGGCATCGGTAAACGTTTACCATCAGACGAACGGTATTCCAACACAACCTCGATGGCGTAGTGGTTAGTGTAACTGACTGTTACGACTGAGGTCGCGGGTTCGATTCCCGCACAAGTCAAACATTTGTGTGCATGAACATGGATGTTTGACTTGGTCTGGGTGTTTCTATGTATAATATGTATGTATTTACAAAAAAAAAAATAGTATATATGTATGTTTATCCATTGTCTAGAACCCATAGCACAAGCTCTGCTTAGTTTGGGCTAGATGGTGTTGTGTATATGTGTAGAATATTATTATTATTATTTTGTATAAAAAGAAAGTCTGTTTATATTGAAAACTTAATCAGTAATAATAAGAGGTGATTTAATTTATTGAATGGAGGAAAAGTTTCATTAACTTTTACTTTTAAACGCGGGAAAGTAGGGTCGTCGAACTATACACAGTTAAAGTATACGCCAGACGTTTATTTAAGGTATTATCTTCTTTAATATAAAGATTTAATGTTGTTCGTTGGTAAGCACAAAACAAAAGAAAGGCTGAACCCATATGGAAGTTTTTCGAGTGCAAGACAACTTTACACTAGGGATCAAGCCTCGTGTCGTGAGGTACCTACTTTACAATTATAATTAATTACATTATTTTATAATAAGTTATCCTGACTAAATGTTTGTTTGTTACGCCTTAACTCGATCGATCATCATGAAATTTTGAACACACTTTGTCAGGGATACAGAAAAGGACGTAAAATAATTTATCCAGAAAAAGAATACTGCTCTCGAGCGAGGAAAGCCACGGGCAAAAGCTAGTTATTTATAAAGTATACCTAAACTCAGATCGTTTGTGGATGACACATGAGGTCCCGGCTTCGATTCTAGCGTCGGGCAAAGTGAATTGAAGATATTCCCAGTAGCAGGACGGAGTCTGAAACTGTGATTGCATGCCTTAACTACTTGACCAATCATCATGACATTTCGCATACACGTTGTCAGGGGAAAAGAAAAGTTCATAGGGTACCTATTACCCAGAAAAAGTACTGTTGCCAAATAAAAATATAGTGCTAGCCTACGGTAGCCAATAGTCACCAAAGCAGCTGCGCGCCAGCCAGTTAGATACTTTTTTTTTATTGTATAGTGTTGCAAACGAGCAGACGGATCGCCTGATGGTAAGCGATTACCGCCGCCCATGTACACCCGCAACCCCAAAGGAGTTACAAGTGCGTTGCTAGCCCTTTAAAAAGAGAATATATATATTGTTACGGCTAATGCCCTCTGTCGGCACTGTGGGGAAGAGTCGGCGGTTTCTAATAATAATTTATTACAGCACCATCTATTGACATCTTACGGAACTACGTATTTGTCGGTACGAGTTCAGTGGAGAAAGCGCTGGCACATTCTCGAACCATCGCGCTGTTGCGTGCCGTGTGTGACGTTTTCTGGAAAACTCCAGAAGCGCTTTACCCGCGTATAAATAGAGCGCACGCGCACTACCGAGTCAGTTTACTATCGTAAGCGAAGCGATCAAGTGTTCATCGAAGCGAACGGAAGCGAAAATACTACGGAGTTTGAAGCAGTTACAGTGGAAAAGTGTAGTATAGTGTTTGTAATGTTTTAAATTTAATAGTGTGATAGAATAAAACGTTTTAGTCCGTAATATTGTTTTATATTCTTATCCGTCGAACCCAGCGCGTAACAATATACTGAGAATTTATAGACAGGAAAACCCAATAGCGCTTGGTTCGATCCGGATTCAGGCCCGAGTTCTTATAATCCGCAGCATCTACTGTTATAGCTACTGTCCCCGCGAGCAAAAGCAAACCTATACTAATATTATTAAGAGGAAAGATTTGATTTTTATTTGTTTTTATGTAAGGATTTAACTCAAAAATTTTACCACCGATTTTAAAATTGTTTCACCATTAGACAGCTATACTATTATTGAATAAAATAGGCTGAATTTTATTTAAAAAGGTACTGTTACTAAGTTCTTACCAACTTTTACGAGAGCAGAGCATCTAAGGAGGTTAGTATTGTATTGCAGTATGTCTTAACTCAATATCGCGTCATTGAAAAGTTTGTGAAGCAGATGACTCAGGATATTATTGTGCTTATATTAGTCATTGGCTCATGGGTGTGCGATACTGTGAGTTGTCGTACAAACGTTTTGATACATAAAACTTGTAGTAGGTATCGAAAAATGCAAATGTCATGCAGCGCTTTCTTTCTTTGGTCAGGAGGTCAAACTTATTTGTCTAATAAATAAATTAAAATGGCAGTTATTGTGTAATCACAAATAAATCTGCCATTTTGAATTAATACTTTTTTACTTTTATTTAAAAACACTATTTTTGAATTATTTATGTTTACACAACACATTTCCCCGACTTTGAAACAGGTCTAACGGACAAAAATGTTTACTTCATGAGAATCAGTCTTCAGCGATTTTATCACCATCTCTTAAAACATTGTTATTGCATGAGAGTACGAGAAAGCTCTTAACAGAGTTCATAGTTTTGTCTCGTTCACGTCGATAAAAATAATTTTAAAGTACCCTAAACTAGATAAGACCGATCAATCCATAAAAAATGGAATCATTCAAAGCTTCAAAATAACTTTATATTCTAAATTTTGACAAAATATTCCAGTGAGACATTGATTATGCTTTTGATTATTATGCATCTAAAATTGCCAAATCATTATTTACGTAGTATATAAATGCTCTACAAATAACTTATATTTTATCTATGATACCTACACTCTTACCTAAGTCTTTAGAATGTATTAAAACATTTATTAAGTAATACCCAAATAAATCAATTACATTTTAAAACCTAAAAACATGACACTTATCTGCGACGTTGCCACTCAGAACAGGTCACAAGGTGGTCAACGTTCTTAAAGTAATGTACGGAACCCTGAAAATGCAAGTTCCAGTAACGTCCGTATTACAGCATATACAGAAACTTGTACGACCTTGGTATTATATATAAAGTTTAATATAAGTGAAAGTGACTACATAAAAAGTTCACGTCGTACACCATATTGTATGTAGGGTTGACACAACACTGATAATGTACTAAATAGTTAAATGAAACATGAACATAGTTTATGAATAAAATAATACTGATGGCGTAGTAGTTTAAGTGGTCGCTTCGCCACTGACAGCGCTCCGTGTATAGTGAGTTCGATCCCCAAACGGGCCAAAATATTTTATATTAATACTACTTTTGTGGCAATTTAGCATACGGCCCACCTGATGGTAAGTGGTCATCGTAGCCTATGGACGCCTGCAATACCAGAGGCATCACTTGCTCGATGCCGACACTAGGAGAAAAAGGAAGTAAGAAGGAGGTGCGGGGAGGGGGAAAGAGAGTGATTGGGCCTCCGGCACTCTCACTCACCAAACGAAACACAACAGTAGGAACACTGCTATTTCACGTCGATATTCTGTGATAGTGTACTACTTCCCCGGTCGAGCCAGCCTACTCATGCTGAAATCAGCGAGGCTCTACTGCTTCATGATTTGTGTAATCCACAAATAGGTAATAAAAATAATAATATTCCATCACATATACACAACACCATCTAGCCCAAACTAAGCAGAGCTTGTACTATGGGTACTAGATAATGGATAAATATGTATACATATATACTTATTTTTTGTAAATACATACATATTATACATAAAAAACCCAGTCCAAGACAAACATCCATGTTCATGCACACAAATGTTTGACTTGTGCGGGAATCCAACCCGCGACATCAGGCGTGGCAGTAATAAAGCAGAAAACAGAATTAATACCCTCTATTATGCGGATAAATTTTTCGTTTACCTCCTTATAACAGGAAAACGAGTATCTTATATTCCCCGGACTACTAATACGAATTTCGTGAGCGTAAATCTCTATATTTCTACCCGGCCCAGGAATCGAATCCGATACCTCATGTACCTACAACACTCGCAGTAACTAACGCTATGCAAACGAGGCAGCATAGAAAAAAAAATGGATCAAAATTTTTATTAATTGTGTCATGGCAACCCTAGAACCAATACTACTCGCTATATAAATACTTACAACTTTTACATATTGACAAAATACAAGCATACTGTCTGCCAATACTTATTATAAATGCGAAAGTTATTCTGTCTGTAACGGTTACATAGCTAAACCCCTAAATCGATTATAATTAATTCTAGTTTAAATATAGTTTGTAACCTGACGAGCGATGAAGGCTAAGTTTTAAGCCACAGTAGCCCAAATATTCGAAATGGACTTGCGATTAAGAGGTTATGAGTCCAAATCTCACCAATTACACTACTGACGTGAACCCACTCTTAACGCAAGTAATCTAGTTTAGCTGGAGGGTTAACAAGGATACTTGTAATTTATAATCCAGTCTGTTGTTATAAAAATAATAAAAGCAATGTCGTGGATAAAGGTGAAAAGGTCTGTTTATTTATTACGAGAAAGAGGGAAGTGGGAAGGGTTAGAAACCTCTACATGCCCTCACCTCGGAGGGATAAAGGTTGAAAGCCGTTCTTAAGTAATATTTAACTACGAGACGAAATTATCTTAAAGCGTGCTTCAAAGTAATGTATTGTTGCCTTTCTTTATGATAATGATCTTAAACCTGAATAATTAACAATCCCATTAACAATTTGTAACGTGTTTTAGGAATACTCTGGGTAAAACTTTATATAAATGAAGAAAAGAAAAGGAGATCCGTACAATCTTATGTGTAATTTACTGCTGTCAAGAACGGACAACATAGTCCTTTAGTAATTTTTGAACAGCTCTAAGAGTGGCGCAGTTTGAACAAATGCCATTCCCGTGCATAAAGTCGTGGGATATGTATAATACAAATTTGTTTACCCATTCGCAAATACAGACGTGATACTGATTACATATTGTCAATGTCTCCAACTCTTAACTTTGGCTCCTATAATGAGACAAATGCCCAACTAGCCGCCAAACAGCTGGGCATCCTCAGGAAGGTGTGGCAGTATTTCATGCCAGAACATTTGCTTAAGATGGAGATATCGCAGCCAAACCCAAGGCTCCTACCATAAAAACAAATATCTAAACATTCAGTTAAAAGTATTATAAGCGATGTAGATAGTTAGTGACTGCACGGATAGTGATAATGATTTAAGAGTCAACCTCGCCAGTTCTATAGCACCGAGAGTTGTAAGTTCGATTCCCTTACGAACGGAACAAAAATTAGTGTGGTATACAATTAGATGTGCTGAGTCTGGTTGCTTTTCTCCGTTATTTGAAAGTTTGTAAAATCGATATCATATCACATCGACACACGAATTATTCTTAGTACGATAACCGTCTTTTTCAAGCCTATGTTCTAGGTTAGGACCGAAAGAAAAGTCTTCTAAATAATGCAAATGTAATCCTTAGTACCGTCGAGTTATATTATACACGAGTGAGCCTCATAGTTTATTCAGTGAGCGTGTGAATGCCAACTACGGCACAATACATACACACATGTATATAACTGAACAAGACAGTAAATAAACACTAAAAACAACTTTTACTCGGAGAGAACGGTCGCAACACTATTTACGCGTTCCGTCTGAGCTTTTTAGTTTTTAATTCCGTTGGTGATGTCATGTGGAGAAAAGTATCGGTGTAGAGATGTGGCTGACGCGTATAAATAATTGTTTTTTACTCGATATATTATTGAATAATATTTACAGTACTACAAGATTACTAATATATTTTATTTAAAAAGCTCATGGTAATTCGGTAAAATCGATTTGAATAAAATATTTATTCTAAAATAGCCTTTTAGATCTCTATGTATAGATACTTTTTCTTACATATAGCATCATTAATAGAAATATAACTAAAAAGCATTGATTTTCTGGCGTCATTGTTATAAAAAAGTTTCTACAAATATAGGAACATATGTATATTTATAAGCTAAGCATAAATTAAATTGTATATCGATTTGGTATTTAAATAACAATCAATAAATTTTGATTTAAATTAATGTGATTTTCAACCACGACATAATCTACTGTTATTAATTTAGAAAAGATTATTATTAATCTATTTTAGAGGTCAGTACTAAAGATCAATGATATATTTATTTAATCCTAATTAATATTATAAATTCGAAAGTAACTCTATCTGTCAGTCTGTTACCTTTTCACGGCTAAACCACTCAACCGCTTTAGATGAAATTTGGTACATATATAATTTAAAACCTGGGGAAAGACAGTCTACTTTTTATTGATGTAGGTACCACGCGGGCGAAGCTGCGTGCAAAAGCTAGTATACTATAAAATCGACTAAGAAAACATCGATTATAAAATAATTGTTTTTGATTAAAAGTCTCAGCCCTATCGATGCATTTGCTGTCGTTGTATATGTCGTGTCGTCATGCAACTCAATTTGTCCATGTTGTTTTAGGGTACCGTAATAAAAAAGATTTTTAGTCCGTCTGTGTGTCAGAGCAGCCATTTTATTAATAATCTACTAAATTTGACTCGCGCCTTAGCTCGCGTAAATGTAGGTTAGGTTAGCAACTGTAGTTTTTCTGGATAAAAGGTGTTCTATGTAGTTTTCTGCTCCCCTGACAACGTGTATGCGAAATTGCGTGATAATCGGTCGAGTAGTTAAGGCGTGAAAACGTAACAAACAAACTCACATTCGCATTTACTTATAATATTAGTTTTTTTTTATTTTTATTTCTGTTTTATTTAGAGACTTTTACCTTATAAAGGTATGCCAGCCTCATCGTACCCTTAATTACATTATAAGATTAGTTAGGATTCATACTTTTTCTACGGCCGGTCTTAATATCTTATCCATCTTTAACTGTTAGTTAGGTAATATTTTCTTCTGTTTACGCGAATGTTATTCATTGAAATTAAACTATATATATTGCTGAAAAGCAACCGAAACGTCGGGGAAAGTGTAAACCAAAAATAAATAGATTTAATAGTTTTTTAAAATAATTTTATTAGCTTATAAATTAGTAAAATAAAATCAATAGTAGTAGTAGTGTAATATTTTCAAAATTTTGTAATACAGTGATTAATAAACAACGCGATAAAATCCGAATATAGTAGGTTAATTTCAATGTTAGTTAGGTGTCAGTTTATACATGTATGTTTGCACGGCTAAAGGCTTTTCTCTTTCTTTACATAAAGTAATTTTCTTTCAAGTTGTCGTGCCATCTTTGTTTTACTTGATAAAGCCGACTGAGATGGCAAACTTGGTTTAAGATAGTTGCTTCGTGTAAATGGGTCTATACTCGTATATATGTACATATATGAATAGGCTGACGTATGTATCTCGGAGGAATATACAGAGACATGGACATTTGCTATGATCTTGGTATATTTCTTTAGAGAAAACCTGTATATCCTTGACACAAAATCAAAACCGAGACTTGGCCTGAGTATCCCTAACGATATGCTACTGAGGCAGGCATTGAGAATTCCTCAACAGCAAAATGCTAAGAACACTCTCTAACCTAGGACGATACGACAATCCGCAAAAATAAGCTCAAATTTTAGTAACAAACGTCAAAGGACGAACAGATAGACGCATATATGGAGCTTTTACCAGACCAGAAATCGAACACGAGCGACTTGACCTGAGTATCCCTACCGTCGCGCTACTGAGGCATGCAATGCGAATTTCTCAACAATAAATCCCAATAACATTGCCTAACTTGAGATCTCATGATAATTCGCAAAAATAAGCTCAAATTTAAGTCAAAGAACGAACAGACAGACGGATACACGGAGCTCTGCCCGACTTAAAATCGAACCCATGACTTGATCTGCGTAAATACTACCGTTACTCCACCAAGGTAGCGACTGAGAATTTCTCATCAAAAACTCCTAATAATACGGTCTAACCAGGGACCATACAATAACACAAAAAAAATTAGCTCTTTATGTCACGGGACGAACATACAGACTTATATACTTTAAACATTCTTTTAAGAGACCAATATGTGTGTTCAAGTCAATCATGGTCGCATCTGGGGTTACGTCATCGTTACACATTGCATTGACCCGAAATCTATCCCGAGACTTAGCCAGATATATTTTTAACAGCAAAATTTTAATAACACTGGCTGACCTGGAACCATACCGCGATAATCCACAAATATAAGCTCAAGGGACAAAAAGACAGACACACACGAGACTTCTAAAATTCTTTTAAGAATCCAACATGTGGTTTCAAGTCAATCATGTTCGCATGTGGGAGTGACGTCATCGTTAGGTCATTCCTCCGTCTGACTGCATCACACGGATCGTTTAGGGATGGGTGGGAGACTCGATTATGCGAAAGTGCATTATTTTATACAAAGTAACAAGAGTACATTGAAGTATTCTTAACATATCGCTCCTTCGAGAATTATATATTGGAAGTAAAAGGCATTTTTGTTATTTATGTAACCTGTATATTAAAATAATGATATTCGCCAAAAAATCGTTTTAATACCGCAGTATAAAACCTTTATTTTAAAAATAATGGTGTAAATAATGCTCAAACTCGCCACAGATGCTGTAAAATATATAATAATATAATAATATCAGCCCTGTATTAAACTGTCCCACTGCTGGGCACGGGCCTCTTCTCACTGTGAGTAGGGTTAGGCTATAATCCACCGCGCTGTCCTAGTGCGGGTTGGCAGACTTCACATATCATCGAGAACATTATGGTGAACTCTCAGATATGCAGGTTTCCTCACGATGTTTTCCTTCACCGTTAAAGCAAGCGATAATTAACTATTTAATACGCATATAACTTCGAAAAGTCAGAGATGCGCGCCTTGGGTTCGAACTCGAGACCTCTGCGTGGCAGTCCAACGGTTTCCCACTAGGCTATCGCTGTAAAATATATAATTTCATAATTATAGAACAAAGAGCTAAAAAAACAATGTACACCAAAACAAAAAAGTCAAGAAAAAGTAATGCTTTTTTTTCACACATTTCTTTAACTATGTTTTAGGTTATTTTGCCGTCTACCTAGCACAGCCTAGCCCCTAATAAGCTTAGTAAAATGTCTGCTGGTGGCAAAACGTCAATTTCCAGAAAGTGCCCTGTCGCTAAATATCACTTTTTCTAATTCACTGGTATCAGTAGAAACCGTCCAGTAAGAAAGTCAAGTACGTATTAAATTTGAGTACAGAGTGATCTACAGTAATATATTATTGAGATAGGTATCATAAAAACCAAAATAAAGGACATACATTAAATATTTTAATAGATTTACTTATTTTGGCAAGGTTATATTAGATTAGATTAGAAATTTTTGGCCTGCTTCTTAATCCAAAACTAAGCACAAGAAGCAATGATGATCACGTAGAGCGATCAAGTCCCGAGATTAATCATCGCTACCATTGTCGAGTACTTTGATAGGTAATCATTTATAAAAATACTATCATCCTTTAATAGAAATGCATATAAACCCAACGTCTACGGATACTTATAAATATCTTTATGGTATTAGAACTAAATACCGCTCTTAGAGACACTTAACGATTGTCATTTAATAATGGAGCCTAGTTACAAAATTTCCTCGCAAATATCATAATATAGCCTAACCCGACATCTCACCTGTTGGTGACTGCCACGCAGAGGTCTCGAGTTCGATTCTAAGGCACACACTTCTGGCATTTCGAAGTTATGTGCGTATTAACCTATGTTGCAACAGCACTCCGACGACCAATCACAATAGATTTTACTTCTAACGGTAAAGAAAACTACTTACTACTCCTAATCTAAAAGATGTGTGATGCTGCAAACTTGACAATGACCCAACTTTTCAAACTGAGCAGTGAGTCAGTTTATACACCGCTCTGATAATATAACCCCACCAAATGTAAACGCAGACGTAATGCCTCAAGTTATGCGTACTTAAATTTAAAATATATCACCCTTTTAAGACCGGATGACATTGATTCCCATAGCTCAGCGACTAAATGAGTCATTAAACAAAACGGTCGTTGTGCACACACGACATGAATCATTCATATATTCATTAGACGATTCTGTGTACACCAAGGATGTCTGCCGCGGTTTAATCGCATCGAAGGAAAATATCGTCGGCGCCTAACGGCTACGAAATTTGACTTATTACACTTGTAGTTGTTTAATCTTTATTGTTGCCATCAAATACACTTTTACATAGAAGCACTGTCCCCTGAACTAAGTTATTAACCTGTAACTCAGGAGACAGTTCAATATGCTAAAAGATCGTGTAAAGGCCCAAAACGTCTACCGCCATATTATTTAATAAAAGGCTACTTAATATAACTATGTGTTAAGACACAATAACTCGGAGTTATCTAAATAAGCTCAAATGCTTATAATTAATAAATAGATAATATTCTTTTGAACTTAAAACATAAGCGGAATTTAGGCATATTTCAGCTCTGCCTACCCCTTCGAGAATATTCAGGTCGTCCCAGAAGTCGACATCAAGCCGGAATCAGGTAACAGGCTAAGTTGTAAATGTTATAATAGCTATCAGAAAAATATAAAAAAATATCTTAGGTAACTATTTTAAAAATTATAGGCATTTAAAAAAAAGGTGATCTTCACCCTCCGATAGTCTTTTCACACCTGTTACTACAGATATTTACATTTTTTTTTGTTTTTTGTTATGTAATCTCAAATAATCAAGAGTTTAAAGAAGCATTATTCGAGATCACATAAGAAAAAAGAATTCAAAAAGTATGTAGATAAGTATGCAAATATTATATGTGAGAGTTTGTGAATATATTTAGATGTTTGTCACTCATTTACTCGTAAACCGATGAACGCATTTGGGTGAAACTTAGCTCAGAAACAGGCTATCGATTTATCGCGTAAAATTTATGCGAGAGCAACCGCAGACAGAATCTAGTCTAGTCTATATTAAAATAATAAAGAGGAAAGATTTGTATTTTTGTTTGTAATGAATAAAGAAAACTTTTGCAGTGATCTTAATAATTCATTCAACATTAGCCAGCTACTTTATATAAAAGTAATATAGGCTATATAACTTCACGCTACGAACCACGGGAGCTTTACGGTAATAATAAATGTAGATGAAACCGCGTGGGACAGCTAGTCATCTGTAAAAAACATTGTTTTAATTTCGTCTCTCGGCGCTTCGATGGTTTTTATTCTCAAATTACTTTTATTGTTTAAACGCACAGGATCAAACAATTAATATGGCTGGAGGAGGCTTACTGGAGCATATTTTTCGCACGAGCAACTTTAGGGAGATATACGCAGTAGCCAGTCTAGGGGTCAACAGAAAGGCAAGCCCTTTTATCCATACTTATATTATTATACAGGATGTCCGGTAATTAATGGATAACCTTGAAATGTCTTATAGTAGAACTGAAGGCAGTTCAGAAAAATAAAAAGAAAAATAATAAAAATATATATTAAAAAGTGCAAGCTATATTAGCTTAGCTTACTTTTGACTGTCTATCTATTAGCATAATTAGAGTTTAATAATGAAACTACAACAAACCGATTTATTACCCGATCCGATATTAACCGATCCATTCATTAATGGTCGTAGTATACAAGAAAGTTATACATGGTAATTAAAAAAAAACACATATCTCAGGTAGTAGTTAGGATAATTTTTCTCATATTTTTTTCTGAACGGCCATCAGTTCCCCTATAAGACATTTCCAGGTTATCCATTAATTACCGGACACCCTGTATATATAATATTATAAATGCGAATCTGAGTTCGTTTGTTTGTTACGCTTTGACGCCTTAGCTACTCGATCGATCATCATGGAATTTTGTATACACGTTGTCAGGGGTACAGAATAGGACATTGGGTACCTTTCATCCAGGAAAATGTATTGTTACTAACCTAACTTACATATACGCGAGCGAAGCTGCAGGCAAAATCTAGTAAGATATACATAAATACGAAAGTACGTAGATCTGTCTGTCTTTCTGTCTGTTAAATTTTGACGGCTAAACTACTGAATCCATTTTGATGAAATTAAGTAAGGAGATAGTTTGTACGCTTGGGAAAGGACATAGTCTACTTAATTTTGTCTAAAGTTTACGCTTAGCCTTAGGGTATCGTTAGCCTTCGGGTTGCGGAGGTCAGGTGGCTGCCGCTCCGTGTAAAAACTGATATCCAGTCAAATCCGGTTAGACCAGAAAAGCCGATCCTAAGTGACTTGGGAATAATATAAGCTAGGGAGGAGAAGGGAGAAGAAGCTATATAAATTATAAAATATTTCGTTAAATCATCAAAGTTACCCACAGGGCAGGCTTGCCTAGTGTGGTAATAAAAGTATTTTGATTTGATTTGATATTGATTTTAGATTTAATTCTACCCTCCCCCCAACTTTAGGGAACATGGCTGGTGAAAAGCAACCGAAACGTTGGAGAAAGTGTAAAATTAGATCTAAATAGTTACAACAGACGTAGTAACATCGCCACTTTGTTTTGTGACCTAAAATCATAGTCATCGAAATGTCCGTAGAACTCTTCTGCCTACACTTACCCCTAGTCTTTGGAAACAAATGCGTGACCCTACCCATATGTACGTATGTAATATTGACACTAACTAGAAATGAATCTTGTGTCGCGGGGCCTTTGCAAACATTCAAACAACGGACACAAAGAACACCCAGACTCGGAACAATCATTTGTGGATCACACAAAGTTTTGTCCCGTGTGGGATTCGAACCCACAACATTTGGCGCATTGGCAGTGGCGAGGTAACCACTAAAACCGTCATGCATCCATGTAATATTGACTCTAACTTTAACGTAAACTGTGTTACCGGTGACCGCGTACTGAATTCATTGTGTTTACCGCACGGTGCGGTGTTTAGTGGTATAGAGGTTACTAGTAATTTGATTTGCTAATTACCAGTATTCTTGTTAACTCCTTCAGTTAAGCTAATTGGTCTGTAGGTTTATGTCGTTAGTGCTAAGGGTGGGGAACGAACCGAGGATCGAGGTGAACCAAGTTCGAGGTTTTGACTGTTGGGTTGTTAAAAAGTTGTGGTAAATATATTCGTTACATACTATTAATTATTTTAAAGGCAGACAACTTCGAAAAGTCAGGGGTGGTCGTGGGATCGATCTCGAGATCTCTGCATTGCAGTCCAACGGTCTCCCGTTAGGCTATCACTGCTGTTGTGCAGCGTGTATCAGAAAGGTGTGGTCATATTATACGGCCGTAATGTATACCCGAAAAACAAGCTATGTGTCCCATCCAACATATAATTTTCAATTTTATGACAATTCCAACCATTTTACTTATTTATTATTGAAACATCGAAACAAACGCATTAACATCACTGTCAAAATTGCGCCTGGTCATTTTCGGTTTCACGGAAGTCAGCTGTTAGTATCGACTAGAATGTATGATATTGATATTGATAACTCGATAAAAAAATGCTGTTTATTACTGATTTATTTATCACGGTTTTCCATTGTACAGTCGACCAAAATTGCGGTATGTGTGGTAGGGTGGTACACTATGGTTGAGGTTCATTTGAACGTCATGAAACAAGACCCTACGGTTGAGGTTCATTTGAACGTCATGAAACAACAAGGTAGATTTCCCCTTGCAATAATATTATAACAGAGACCATTGCTCTATTTATCATGTATTATATTTACGTCATGCCATGTTTCAAGATTGAAAAGTCAACATTAACGATAATTAGATGTCACAGAACCTTTTGTCAAAACTAGTAGACCACTTTCTTGGCCGACTATACAGGGGCTACATTATGTGACATTAAATGACCACACTTTTCTGCTACACGCTGTATATTGCAGTCTATGTCAGTATATAGAAATATTGCTAGACGCATATCCGCAAGACTACACACATTTTTCATTGCGGCATTTTCTCTTGTCTACGAATATCTCAAATAATGACAATAAAATTTCTCTTCAGTGAAGTAATTATCGGAGAATGCGTGGTTAAAACTAGTCTGTAGATAAAAATAATATCGGAAATACATTTTTTTAAGTGTGTGCGTTTGTACACGGTTATCTACACAACAGCTGAACTAATTAAAATGTAATTTAGATTAGTGTATTGTGGTAAGCTTGAGATAGCATTAATATGCGGTTTCTAAAAGACTAACCTATGTAATAAGCTAGACTGCATGATATATGAGCTTATTCTGCGTCAATAAGAACACCAATAAATGTTCAGGTACTTTGAAATAACTACACTTCAAGGTAGACACCACCTTAGACTCCCTGTGATCATGGCTGCTGAAAAGGAACCGAAACGTTGGGAGAAGTGTAAACCTGAATCTAAACTAACTATCATAACTAATATTATAAATTCGGACGTGAGTTTGGTTGTTTATTTGTTTGTTACGCATTGACGCCTTAACTACTCGACCGATGAAATTTCGCATACATGTTGTCAGGGGATCAGATAAGGACATAGGGTACATTTAATCCAGAAATAGTACCTACTGTTACTAACCTAACCAACATATACGCGAACGAAGCCGCGGTCAAAATATAGTAGTAGACTGCTACTAGATTTTTAAAAGTAATAGTTCTAGAATTTGTAATAATAGAGTTTAAAAATATACAACGCGATAAAATCCGTATAAAGTAGTTAAATTTCAACTAACCCACGTGACAAATATCAAAGTTATGCGAGTGATTTGATTAGCTATTGCTAATGCAGTTAGCCAATCATAGCAGTTGACATGCGTTTGATTGTCTGTTAACTAATTATCTTTTTACATTCATCTGTCTTTTAGCAACTGGGCTTAATATTTGTGCAACATATAGCCGTTATCAGATAAAACTATATGTCAAAAAGTGTGTTAGGATCGTAGAAATATTAAGCGGTTCTACGCTTACATACATAGATTCACGCCTATTTCCCAAAGGGGTAGGCAGAGACTACGAATTTTCATTTGCTACGATCCTGACACACTTCTCTGGCTTCATTCAGTTTCATCACATTCCTTATACAGGCTCGCCGTATTAAGGTGCTCTTAACCTGGCCTTTGTCCAGAACGTCTCCAATCTGATCGAGAATCGTTCGCCTAGGTATTCCCCTTGCGACTGTTCCATTCACACTAGCCCTATAAACTTTCTTAGTCAGTCTTTTCTCGTCTATTCTTTCTACATGCCCAAACCAGCTTAACATACTCTTTCTATTCTCGTCACTATAGTATACATAGAAGATACATACTCGAGTGTATAAAATAGATAACAATACATTCGCACCTAGAGCATAGGGCTTAAATATTAGCCTCAGCTGCGGGAATGGGACGAGTATTGTTAGTTCGATCGCCTTACGGCACATTCATGTAATCCACAAGCAATTAATACTTTTGTATGTTACGTTTGCATGGCTAAACAGCTAAATCGATTTTGATGGAATTTCGTAAAGCGGGTTCGGTCTGCATCGACTGTGTATGTGTCATTACCATAATGATATCACAATGCATTGTGTTTAGAATTGTTTATTATACTGATTCAAAACACGACTTATGTTTAGTTATATCTATTTTAAACTATCTGTCGCCCGCGAGTTCGTTCTCCTCTATTTCGCGGGTGGTAAAGTATCTAGTGCGATTTATGTAATTATGAAACACCTGCCGGCCTACACAATCCTAGAATCTTTAGTTGAACCTTACACACTGGAGTAGGCACTAGACAATCCTAGTAGACACGTCAATGATAGTAGTTTCAAAATCGATTAAAGTAGTGTTTTACTAAATACTCCGAAAACATTCGCATAAAGATATATAGTTAAAAACCTATTATGTCTGGCTGCCGTTGCAATTCAAGCCTAACTAATATTAGGGTTTATTCCTCATTCGACCCTCATGTTTCGTCCCGAATGTAAAAATACGCATTCGCCCCAAAAATTGTTCCTCACATGCCCCGAAATTTAGATAAATGTTAATTTCTTAACGTAATTCCTATTTCGCCCCAAATTATGTTCCTTTTCTGACCCTTTTTTTTGTATAGCAGATTTTGATATACCGTCAGCCGTAAAATATTTTAAAATACCTCCCTGATCTCTCGGTGAAACTTTGGGCTTATGATTGCATGACATCACGAACCCGACATTGAAGAGATTTAAAATAATTTTTAAACATGTTTTGTTTTGCTAATCATATACTCAAAAATGTAGGACGAAAAAGAAATAATTTTAAAAAGGGGCGAATGAGGAACATATTGGAATTTGGGCCGTAATGTAGGGGCGAATACGGAACAAACCATTATTAGAAATGCGAATTTTAATTTGTTTTTGCACTTTCACGCCTTATCTACGCGACCAACCATCAAGATATTTTGCACACACTGTTATGTCATGGAATATAACAGGACGGGTGCAGAGAAAAAAATACGGTACCTTTCACCCAGAAAAAGTACTATTCCCGATGGTAAAAAATTTGATCACATAATCTACATAAAGAAGTCACGGGCAAAATCGCGTAGATTAATATAAACATACAAACAATAATTTAAAAGTGGTAATTTACTTTATAATATTTACAATGTTCGTATAGGCTGTTTGCACAAGCCCTTAGTTATCTTATGTCATTAAATTGCTTTTAATTTATACTCTGTCCGAGTGGCGATAGAATTTATCGCGAAGCATTGACCGATTTATCACCGTCCCCTCGTCCCCCTCACTATCAAGGAACATAAAAAATAGCAATATGAACTTAGTATCTCAAAAAGGCATATATACAGTACTAAGCAGAGGTCTTGAGGTCGATCCCAAGACGCGCATCACTGACTTTTCGAAGTTATGTGCGTATTAAATAGTTAATTATTGCTCGCTTTAACAGTGAAGGAAAACACCGTGAGAAAACCTGTATGTCTAAGAGATCTTATATTAAGAGGTCTCTCTCATCTCATTTTTTGAGAAGGATTAGGCCAAAGTCCACCAGGGTGTGCAGGTAGACGTTACACATGTTCGAGAACTCTCAGATATGTAGGTTTGCCGATTACAGTAGCCTATATACCAATCCGATGTTAGTGGCATTGCGCAATGTACACAGAGGCGCCAAAAATATCAGCATTTTTATAAAATTTATGGGTATGTTCCAAAACACAAATTGCCGTCGTAAGCCACTTAGCAGCCAAGTTAAATGGCACTTGGCGGGCCAGGTATGTCGCGTCCTAGATGAGCTATGGTAAAAACCACACAATGGTTACAGAAGCGTGTAGCTTAGTGGGAGACCGTTGAGTGGAAGTTCGATCCTAAGGCACGCATCTCTGACTTTTCGAAGTTATGTGTGTATTAAATAGTTAATTATCGCTCGCTTTAACAGTGAAGGAAAACATCGTGAAGATATCTGCATATCTGAGAGTTCACCATAATTTTCTCTAAGATATGTGAAGTCTGCCAATTCGCACTTGGTCAGCGTGGTGGACTATGGCCTAACCCTTCTCACACTGAGAAGAGGCCCGTGCCCAGCAGTGGAACATTTTAATACAGGGCTGATATTATATAGAAGGGGTGCCATTGCCATGGAGTGGGACTATTGGAACAAAATAATCATAATACAAAGAGCCTCGACCACCAAAGACTGCGACTATCGAGGGTTTTTACAAGCAAATAATGCCCAGGTCAACACTATGGCATGATACGACCTTTCCTGCACATACAGTTGAATTTATAAGCACAGTGAGTACGTCATAATTTATCATACAATCGCTATAGGTTCTTCCTCCGATTGTTATTCAAAAGGTGGTGGTGTCTCATTGTTTTAAAATACTATTAGATGTGTTCGTGACATCGTCTGTATATTTTAATAGGTGGGAGCTGGTTATAGCTAGAGCAAATTCTAGTAGGGAACGTGATAGCTAGTGCTGCGTCCAAAAAATATCGAACGCTTTCACCTAATCTATCCTTTCTTTTAATAGATTGGTTTTTTGACTTGTAATATTTAAACACCTCTGACTTTCAGAAGTTATATGACTTTTCGAAATTATATCCCGACACTGGTCTAGCCTTAGGGTATCTTTAGCCTTTGGGTTGAGGAGGTCAGGTAGCAGCCGCTCCGTGTAAAAACTGATATCTAGTCAAATCCGGTTAGACTAGAAAAGCCGACCCCAAGTGACTTGAGAATAATAAAGGCTAGGGAGAAGAATATTTAAACAGGAAGCCAGTTTAAATTTTCTATTAAGATACTATGTCGTAAAAAAAACGATCGTGAGGTCACCGGTTCAATTTCCAAGTTTGGCTAAGTGTTATTGGTTTTGCGATCCAGAGACTAGTCATCTGATTTGAGACCTAAAACCGTAGCTGGTTAAATCTGCGGTAATATAGCTTACCTCTCTTGGTAGTCATAAGCTCCTATCATTAGCATTTTGATAAACTTGTCCATAACTGGAAATTATTTTAATATAGGTAATAAGAGTACCTATCTAAAGAGGAAAATAGCGGCTATCAACAGCTGCACTAATGAGCAGTCTTGTGTTGCCATTGAGGAAATAGTATTAAATCAATAACCTAATAGCAATATTTTTATTGCTGCTGGTGCCAGACTTTGGACTATGGTCTAACCCTTCTCACACTGAGAGGAGGCCCGGGCCCAGCAGTGTGACAGTTTAATACAGGGCTGATAGTATAGTTAGATGTAGTGGCAGACGATCCTACGGATCTGATGATATGCGATAACTACCAGTCACGGACATTGTCATGTTTTCTTGGCCTCACAGAAGCCAAACAACCGTCGCTGCGTAAACCACATAGATGACAAACAAACAGACAGGTCTACTGGTGACCGAGCCCTCCCAGTGGTATTTTCGAGGAGCTGAGCCTTACCAATATTTTATTCTGGCCCTTGAGTAATTGACTTTAGTACTATATAATAATTTACTTATTATAACCACTACAAAATACTATCTCATTAAAAACCAAGGATACATTTTTTTTTTATTATGCATCTAAGATGGCCAACAAGCATACGGCCCACCTAATGGTAAGTGGTCACCGTAGCCTATGGACGCCTGCAACGCCAGAGGCATCAGGCGCGTTGCTGACCCTTTAGGAAAGTAAAGTGTGGGAAAGAGGGTGATTGGACCTCCGGCACTTTCACTCACCGAACGAAAAACAACAGTAGAAATACTGCTATTTCACGTCGACATTCTATGAGAGTGTAGTCCTTCTCCGGTCGAGGAGCATTCATGCAGAAATCAGCGAGGCTCTTAAAAAAGTCTTTTAAATAAGCAATGTGTTTCGTTGCCGTATTTAAAAAAGGAATTGTTATCTATATAGCTTCTGAATTCCACGCGTACACAACAGCGCGCGAAGTATGGCAATAAGATTAAAAAGCTACGCTTGTTCAGTGATGTATACATAAACACATAGTCACTCACGTCTTTATATCCTCAATGAGGTAGGCATAATTGTATTTTAGTCTCATTTCCTCTGCTGTGTGTAGACGCACGGAAAAGGAGGCGAGCCTATTTCCGACTCCCGGACACATTTACAGGGTACGTCATACTACTGAGAATCTCAGGATAAGCCGCAAATGTATATACAATGTAAATCCTTAGTTCCCAAAGTGGTCCAGGTGGACCCCCAGGGATCCACGGGAGACTCGACGGAGGTCTACGTAGGCGTGACAAAAAATGGGGTTCACAATTCGTTAGCGACACGACAAATTTTTTGCTTTGGATAGTGAAGAAGTAGGCAGATAATATTTAAGAAGCTCAGCGACTGTTACTTGTTTAAATGTTGATCGACGGATATTTTGACGAATACCACTCGCAGTAGATCGGAGAATTAAAAAAAAAAACATGTTAGCCCGGCTAGGTAGGTAGGTAGGCCCGTTGTAGGTGCAGTACCGAGAATTAAAAAAAACTATTTTACTTAGGGATTAAATTTCTAGCTGCAGGGGATCCACAGGATCCAGCTAAATTTTGAGAGAGGTCTATGAGAAAAAAAGTCTGGGAACCCCTGATGTAAATGTTAGTACAATGATATGCCAGCAAAAGCATAATCTATATATAATTAACCCAAATTTTAATTAAATAACATTAGTAGTTTCTAAGTAGGCTGTTACAGACAGACTGATAAACAGACAAAATGAAAATCCTAAATATTACCTGCTAGATTTTGCCTGCACGCGTAAATGTTATGTACATATTTTCTGGGTGAAAGTATGTTCTATGTGCTAGTCTTTACCCCTGTCAACGTGTATGCAAAATTTCATGATGATCAGTCAAGTAGTTAAGGCGTGAAAGCGTAAAAAACAAACACTCACATTTGCATTTGTAATATTTGTAAGAATTCCTAAGGAATTACAAAAGATCCGGCCAGATTCCTATGGCATATCCGGCAATGTTTCAGGTCCAGGGGCTTTGGGGTGTTGGAGTGATGGATTGACTGATGAGTTACGACAACATTTGGCTCATTTTTGCATTAGTTTTATGGAATATTCGGCATTATTGGAATAACTACTGGAATCAGTAAATCGAATTTTCCATAAAACCGGCAATATTGTGCACAAATTGGTGTCGGATTAACGAGATACCTACTACATTAATCAGACTACGATAATAATGAATAAACTATTGATTGCATCCAGACCTGCAGTCTATTTTTATTTGCCTGTCTGAGAATGCGACGACCATGACTCAAGAAAGGGACAGTCATAGCACCATAAAGTAGGCATTTAATTTTATTTTTCTTGAATAAACATCGTTTACGCATCCGGCGATTCGGCGTCTGAATATCGATAAAACTATGAGTCACTTGGGTTGACGAATCGATTTTAAAATTGAGTGTAGTTGTCACGTCTTATTGTTTATGATTCATCGTGGTTAATCAATCAAATGTATTATCATTGTGGTACAAATTATAAATTATAATTATTTGACACGAAAGATGTTGCCTGAAGGAACTAATCGTAGCGCCACTTACTGGGTCCAATTGGGAATCTAAACAAATCAAGGAGCAACTCAAGCATACGCAAAAATTTACATCAAAATTGGGTCAGTCGTTTAGGAAGAATTCGGTAACATACACAAGTAAAGAAATATAACTTGTAATTATTATGATAGAAGCAGTAATTAATAATTTTTATGTTTATAATCGTCGCATAGATCATCGCTGCCGTACAGGACACAAAAGAACATTATATCGTACCGTATATGTATATCTTTTTAAAAGACAACTCTTGCACTTTGAGTACATACTGTATCACGAAGAACTTTACTATCATTCACAAAATGGACACAAAAACAACCAGTATCGGAACAACTATTTGTAGATCATACAAATTAAATATTCCAATTTTAAATATTCGAAATTTTTTTTTAATTCGAACGTTTTCGGACCATTCCATTAGCAAGATCTAAAAGTTACTACTAAAAGGCTTTTCGCACTAATATTAGGTTTGTACGAAGGAACTGCCACAGAAATTATACCATAATCTACACAAATACTACTACTTCAAAACTACATGACATATTTTTAAATTCTTTCACTATCAGAACGTTACTTTTTCCAGTAGTAACATCTTAACTAATATTATAAATGTGAGCGTGAGTTTGTTTATTTGTTTATTACGCCTTCACGCCACAACTA
Organism: Catocala nupta; assembly: GCA_963675205.1. Lineage (NCBI taxonomy): Eukaryota > Metazoa > Arthropoda > Insecta > Lepidoptera > Erebidae > Catocala > Catocala nupta. Next base: position 15,851,794 of record OY776105.1, on the reverse strand, counting down.
CTCGACCGATCATCATGAAATGTTGCATACATGTTGTAGGTAAAGGGTAGAAAAAAGTACACAGGATACCTTTGATCCAGAAAAAAGTTAAGTTCCTAAACAAAGCCGCGGGGAAAAGCTAGTACGCCGCTAGCCACGGGAGCGGCGCATTAATCATAATAGGAAAAACCGCAAGGAACAGCTAGTCTTGTATATTTACAACAGTAGTCAATATATAAGATCATTAGTGATAGCATCGCCTATTGTTAACTAAGAATAATTAAATACCGATCATGCCTTATATTGATTTAGGCCGTTGTATTGACAATGTTTTTGTATACATATCATTATGCTTTAAGGAGGATATCATAACATTGTCACAGAAGGGCTAGCGTGCTGATCGTTTGATCCGCGGGATAAGACACGTTGCCACGGCCTTGCCACCCATTTAAGCAAGGCCATAACATACAATCTGTACTTCGGTACACATTTCTTTTTGTACAGACAGCTCCCGCACTAATTGTCAAGGTACTTATAAACACAGAAATGGGCTCAAAGTATACCCAGACTCAGAACAATAATTTGTGAATCACTCAAGTAATTGTCCTATGTGAGATTCAACATATCAATACTAAGCACTAAGGCAACGAAGTGACCGTTTATCTGCTATGCCATCCATTGACTCAATTACTCCCAACATACAGCTCACGCTAGTTTGGGAATCAGGGCTGCACAATGTTTGTATTCACCTTGCAAACAAATAAAACATTTTTACACTTCGTGCTTCTACTGAGGAGTACCACAAAATAGAGGAATAACAGAAAATACAATAAATAGTACTTTAAGTCATATCATAATTGAGTAGTTTAGTTTCAAAATCCTCTAAAATACTTTTCACCAAATAATGATAAATCTCAAAAAAACATTTACAGACATTATATAAATGGACTCTTTTAGCGTTGTTTACAACAAACTGCTACTTTTGTGAGCTGATTTAATAGAATTTTAGTGGGTATTATTGAAAACTATCAGTGCAATGCGATAGAAGCAACGAAGGAGCTTCATATTCAATCGGAACATTATTTTTGTTCTTATATCGTTTTGGCGGGTTTAGAAACTATACTCCTCAATTGACAATCGTTATAGCAAGTCGCTGCGCCGAGTATTACGGTTAAAGACATTTATTTTTCTCAAAAGATTACAATAATCATTTAGAGAGAAAATTAGTAGTAGAGTATTTTAGGTTTGAATCCCAGACGGGGCAAAATTTTTGCGATTCACAAATTGTTGTTCCGAATCTGGGTGCTTTTTGTATCCGTTGTTTGAATCTTTGTACCAAACAGGAATAATCCCTAGAGGGGCGAAGTCTTTATAAAAGAAAATAAACGAAATATAGTATATAACCTAGGTACTAAAAACAGCTCTTGTTAATCCGGGTGTCGTACCCAAAACTTCACAATTTACTATCACACAGTCACATATCTTATCTGAACATATAGGACACAAGTATAACACGATCACAACAACTCGGTCAAGTGTAAAACACATTCATGCGTGAATCGTATTACTGTATTTAACAGTAAATACTATGATTATTGCTTCTGCTACCTACATAATTATATTAACGTCAATATACTACCGAGGGTTAGGCAGAGATGTATAATATCCGAAGTCGCTGTTTTTAAATCCCACTTAAAATGGCCTATTGATATCAAGCACATTCTCAGACCTCGTACTGCTACTAAGATATGAAAAGAAATTAAATCCCCATGCATCATGGTACATTTCAATGAGGCTGTATTCATAGAATCGTTTGTCACACTTTATTAGAAAATATAATACAATATGTCCAAAGAGCAAAATTTCAAAATTAGTTTTATAAATAAACAACTTGTTAATCTATTGAGTTGCAGCAGCACACCGGCGCGTGACACAATAAGTTTTCAATTGCGTCCGGCTTTTTAAACTAACAATTGACAGGTTAATAGAAAACCCAATAATCCTTTTTTGTCCAACCTGATAATCAAAACCTGAAACCACCACTATAAGACAGCAATAAAAAATATACTTATGTACTATGTACTTTTATTTATTATATAAATAGATAGAATTCATAAGTCTAAGATACGTATGTTTATAACAATTCTAATCTACTTATATCAGTACGTATAAAAAATCTCCGTGACCATGGCTGCTGAAAAGCAACCGAAACGTCGGGAAAATGTTAAAACTAAATAGTTTAATAGTATTAAAGTTTATTAGTGACAGTAGCCTAATAGTTTTCAAGATTATATAAATGTTGTATTTTCAAATAAATCGCAATAAAATTCGTACAAAGCAGATTAATTTCAAAAAACAATTTTTGTTAGAAAATGTTGGTGCAGAGAAGAATATATACAATTACAGTTAAATGTTTTGTATTTGAACAAACGAATGCCAGACGTTGAGGCAGACAGAAGCCAAGGAGACCTTGACCTCAAGTCAATCCAAGGTCACGGTGAGTATCACCCGCGATGCGAAGGTCAAACGGGCTAGAAGGTCATTGTACTCTGTTCGAGTATTATTTACATAATCTATATCGTATCACGCCTTTTTTTTCAGAGGCAATTGATTTCGAATTGGCTCGATTCTGGCATATAATATTGTTGTGTTTGCGCCTGCTAAGTATCATTCCTAGAAGTATCTCGGGAAATTTACAATTATTCAAACAACGGGCACATAGAACACAGACTCGGTACAACCATTTATGAATCAGACAATTTGTCCGATGTTGGATGATTTGAAGAAACATCACTCGACGTAGTAACAGCAATGAAGCGACCACTTAAACCTCTATGCCATCCATATAGTCAGTATTATATTCTTAACTGCCTCTGTAGCGCAGCGGTAATGAATGCGACTGCTGTGCATGAGGTCTCGGGTTCGAATCCTGGGTCGGGTCAACAAAAAGTTATTGGATTTTTCTGTTAAGAAATCTCAATACAAGCCCGGAGTTAGGAAGTTGGCGGTGTTAGACACCTCCGTGCCTCGGAAAGCACGTAAAGCCGTTGGTCCTGCGCCTGATCTCTCTCCGGTCGGGTCGTGTCGGATTATTCGTCCCATCGGATCATGAGAGTTAGGGAACAGAGAGTGCACTTGTGTTTGCGCACACACTTGTGCACTATAATATCACCTGCGCCGATGGCCAATCTCCGTTAAGATTGGCCGCCGTGACCGAAATTCGGTCAGGACGACATTATTATATTCTTAACTAGATGTGCCCGCGGTTTCACCCGCGTTTATAGTTACTGCCCCGCCCCTGTGGGTCGCAGCGTGATGTTATATAGCCTATAGCATTCCTCGATAAATAGGGTATCCATCACTAAAAGATTTTTTCAATCGAACCAGTAGTTCCTGAGATTAACGCGTTCAACCAAACAAACAAACTCTTTAGCTCTATAATATTAGTATAGATAGTATCGTCGGATTAAGCTCAACAGAGACAAAGCTGTACACTTTTTTTTTAAATTAGATTTTCTGCCATAGAATCTAAGCGTATTCCAACCAGTAGTATTTTGTTTCAAACACAACATTTCGTTGAAATTAAACTACTTTACATGGATTCTATCGCGTTGTTTATTCTAAACACATTATTACTACATAACTTTGCAAATATTACATTGCAATTGTCAAACTTTAGAGAGCCACTCCATGAGATGGATGCTGGAAAACACTACTAGAATGGTTTCTATGATTGTTTTTCACCATTAGAATGATATGAACTTTAATTAGAAGTAACATGTTATTTATCATCACGGTACGAACCATGGGAGTGGAGCAGTAATCATAAACGTGAGTGAAATCGTGGGGGACATCCTTACTAATATTATAAATGCGAATGTGAGTATATTTGTTACGCATTCACGCCTTAACTGCTCGACCGATTGTCATTAAATTACGCATACACGTTGTCAGGAGTACAGAAAAGGACACACGATAACTTTTATCCAGAAACCTAACCTCTATTTACGCGAGGGAAGCCGCGTGCAAAGCTAGTATAATATAAAGCAATTGCTTCATTTTTACGACACAATGATATTAAGTATATTTGGCCTGCGAGGTACAAATTAGTCTTGCAATCCATAACAATTATATTTTTTATAGAAACCAACAAAATGTAACTGTTTGACGATGTACGGCAACATCCTTCCACAGACCACTGTTGCAGTAACGGCAATATCCTGCTTTGCCTAAACTTTTGTTGTAATAATTGACAAGCAATTTGTTATTACAATTTATTGTTTTGGTACTTATATACTTTAAATTTCGCTTGCACAAGCTTTGTATTCGTGTTTGTTATATGTACACGCATACATAAACTCACGCCTTTCCTGGAGGGTGACAGAACTCTGTATGTATTTCTACTAGCATACTACCGTTTATCAAGGTGTTAGTCGAGCCGCGGCTACTCCAGAATGTTTTGGTGCCCAGGCCAGAAAGGTCTCAACTCAAAATTCTAAGGCGTACAGCCTGTGGCTAACGCTGGGCCAAGGCCACTTAGGAAAATAACCATTATTCAATCTTATTTCATCCTTCATGTACATCGGTTTAGGGTATCGTAACTTTTTACCAGAATGTTTCCAAAGGATCAGAAAACATTCACTAAGGCTTATTTCCCTGTCGGTCGTCCTATTCTCGTTTGCCTTTCTTGGACTGTCTTTCGTCGTCATTTTTTTAGTCCTAGTACATATGTGGTAAAATCTATGCCTTCTAAAGGAAGCCTTTGAGAAGGGTATTGTTTAGTTTTTATCACTTATTTAGGTATATAGTCACACATGCCTCTTAAAATAGTAGATACAAATATTTTGTTAAAAGCTTATGGCCTCAAACGTTTATTTATATCAAGTTTCAAATTCACGTACTCTTACAAAAGCTAGCTATGCATTTTCGTAATCCAAAGATAGTTATTCCGAGATTCGGTATTCATAACGTTCGTGTTTTCAATACGATTATAGTCGTAATTAAATAATTCCCTAACGTGGCAGTGTTTTATAAAACAAAATAATACAATAGCATTGAATAATTTATACATTTCATTGAACTAGTTCAAATCTCACAACATGTCTTTTTACAAAGACAATAGAAGTTAGACATCATTTCTAGAATTGTAATTATTATTATAATAAGCTTGTATGGCACAGTAGATTAAGACAAGTGGTCGCCTGAGCAGTGGCCAGTATACAGTGTAGGTTCATACCTCACACAGGAATAACATTTGTGTAGGACAAAATTAATTATTTCAAATCTAGGTTTTCTTTGTAGGCGAATTTGCTAACCTATTTACACTAGACCTACGTATATACCTAGACTGAGGCTTCACGACCCCGAAATGTAAAAGGAAACATATGTCACTGGTCCAACAAGACATTTAAATTTAGAACTCCAGTGTTTTTCTTTTTTATTCTCTATGTACCTATTCAGTACGTCTTTATCAACCAGTCTCAATACCTTAGTACCACCAAAAAGGTCACCGTATCAACCCAATATTACTTTCTATTATGCACAGCATTGCAAAATTCCCGTCTCGTACCGAAATACGACTTATTTAAGGTAAGCCCAAGGTTTGCGGCATGCGTGGGCCGTATCGTGTATACGAATACGTATCGGGTGACAGGCTGATCGTAGTATATAAACTTTACTAGTGTTTACTTGAGATCTAGGTCACAAATTAGATAGATACAGATTGCCATCTATACAACACGGAAAAATAAACGCACTTTCACGTATTACGCGTGCGTACAGAGAGGAACAAGGATAGAAAAGAAATTAAAGATACCTTGAATGTTATATCGCATCTTCATTTTCAATTGTATTGCATTCTTCACGTTAAGGAAAGGAACGGGAGAACTGGTGAATGTACATATCCACATCTGCTTAGCTTTTCTATTCCGTGATGAAAGAAAAGGAAAGGCAGAGGTTAAATAAACTACATTAGTCCTGGGGAATTTTACTTAAAGGATCATACGAAGTAATAATTACTAGTCTAACGACAGGTTCAAAAGATAGTTGGTATTGTTATTCGTACCATTACAATATGTACATATAATTAGTAATGGCGGGGATTTAGATTCTCGCTAACAAAAGCGTCTTCGTGAGTGCGACAGCTTCAATTCGTGGTATAGAATCGGCCATCTGTGTTTATCTGTATCTAGGTCTTGCTACTTGATTTGCACGAGAGAATTGAATAATCGAGTTCTTCTGCTAAGTTTAAATGTTGTACCCAAAAAGATTATAATAATGTCTTTAGTTGTACCCCCAAGTTATTTAAATAAAGGTCTTACTATGTATAAACGAGTTTGACAAACAATTTGGTCTGTATGCATTGAGTTTAAGTAGGTACTGCGTACTAGAAAAAAAGTTAGAGAAAATGCAAATCAAATCAAATCAAATCAAAATTCTTTGCATTCTAACTCATGCCTCAAAAATACTACTTGTGTCTCGTCTAGTATTTAATGACTAAGTATTTCTTCTATTTTTGGTTTGTTAGTAAAGTTCCTTATATCACCGACATTTCTTAACTTGTTTTTAGGACATAGGTACTTGGACTCGGAACCAATTTCATGTAGAGCACACAGGGCAATCTTGGCCCAGACCTAATGATCCGTTTAGAAAATAAATATAAATTAATGCCAGTTCTCACCTTTCAATGTTTTGAGCTATGCATTATACGTACAGTACCTACACTGATCTGGTCTGCACTGGCCCATTTCCGACTATATACCAATTATAAAAGAAACTATATATTTTAATAAATATACTGACTAATAATGCTGGTGACATGCATTAGTATGCCAAAACCAGAGGCTAAACAGGCTGCCAATTGTAAAAACTGAAATTTTGTATCTATAATTGCAATGCATTTCGAAGTCGAAGAAATGACATAATTACCCTAATCTACATAGAAAAACAGGTCAAGTGCGAGCCAGACTCGCAACTAAGGGGAACCCTCAAATAATGTGCACTCAAATCGCATACCTTTTAATTAATACTGGATGACCATCCGAGGTGACCTAATGCGATCCATATCTCCACGTGATTAAGCTAATAGGTTAAATTCTATATAATCACTGCAAGTTTGTACTTATTAACTTTTTAACGACAGAGGTAATATAGAAATCGTAAAGATAAAAGTTTTCTTGCATGGAAAAATAAATTAAGTACATAAATTCTTCGATATTTGTAGGATATCCGCAACAAAAATACATATGGTGATTTTTTTAACCGGTTCCTATTACGGTACTAATTATACATACATAATCTCACACTTATGTTCCCAAAGGGCAGAGCTGCATTACATCCACATTTCGTCAGATATGTTTTAAGGTCCCAAGTACTAAGGAGCAAGCATGCCGCATCTCAATCACAAGAATTTATTCCAAAGAAACTCGGGATTCAAATCCAACATCATGCACAGCAGTCGAATTTATATTTTAAACATATAATCGACAACACAGCTTTACTAATACCGTCTCGTCCCTTTCGGAACTCTAAAACACTCAATCACAAGAAGGACCCAAAGGTCCAAACTTAAGTAGGTAGCTCCTAAACTGGTCGAGATAAGTTCAGCATACAAAGAACTGTTAATGCGTCAAACACTTAAGAGGACTTTGACCACACATTGATAAGGACATTCCTATTGAGTTCATCACCGTCTTTAAATAAACTGTTGACAAAATTAAAGACTAGTTTCTGCACGCGGTTTTGCTCCGAGAATCCTATGAAAAGTGTATAATATATCTAATAAAAAAATATATATAATATCGGCTCTGTGAAACTATTCCACTATTGGGCACGAGCTTCTTATCAGTAAGAGAAGCGTTAGGCCATGGTCCACCACGCGGGCCCAATGAGGGTTGGCAGAATTCACATAATATATCTTCGAAAACATTATGTAGAACTCTGAGACGTGCAGGTTTGCTCACGATGTTTGCCTTTGCCGTTAATGCGAAGGATAATTAACTATTTAATAGGCTCATAACATCGAAAAGTCAGAGATGCGCGTCTTAGGATCGATCTCGAGACCTCTGCGTGGCAATTCAACGGACTCCCACTAGGCTAACGCGTAAATAATAATATAAAATGGTTTTCGGTTTAATCCAGGACACGGTTTATTTATGTACGAAGTTTAATTTAAAATCCATTTAACATCTTAATAAATTTTCACATTTGACTGGCCGAATGGCGTACTGTCACGGCGCCAAATGTCGTGGATTCGACCACGGGGAAAATTTCAAGCTTGAGTGTTCTTTCTGTCCGTAACACTGGTTTTATAGTAAGTGTGAAATTTAAAATCAATTGTTATGTGCATTCAAACAACCAATCTCCTTAACTTTAATATATTAATACAGATTAAAATGCTACCTTTAGAAATTACGATAGACAAGTAGACCCTACTAACTTTTCGTTAAATAAAACAACTCCGCTCTGGATAATTCTATCTACACTAGAATATTCCAGAGTGTTCCCAAACGTAGAAGCATTGAATACAGAACGCCCAGTGCATTGCAACACGTGGCTCGATGCGCCTCTGGTGTCAGAGGTGTATCGGTAGCCTACGACATTTTAAATATCATTGCAATGTTTAATAGCAAGAGTATGGAAGTAAAATTGCAATGGGTTCCAGCGCATGTGGGTTTGAGAGGAAATGAGGAAGTAGATCAGCTATCTAGATTAGCAGCGAAGGAAGGACTCGAGTATAATTATTTACCAGATTATGTAGAATATATTTCAAAATTTAAAATAAAAAGTTTTAACAAGTGGAAGGAATATTTTAACATTAAATCCGAAGAAAAAGGAATATGGTACAAAAGTATACAACATGAACTTCCACATGTACCCTGGTTTGAAGGCTGTAGGTTGAGCAGAAGTTATGTTAAGTTAGCATTAAGGCTGCGGTCCGGGCACTATTCATCAGCAAAGTTTGCATTCCTAATGAAGAAAGCAAATTCACCAAACTGCTGCACTTGTAATGTGATTGAGGATGTACACCATTTGCTGATGGATTGTGTCAGGAACCATAATGAGAGGAAAATGTTAATTGACGAGTTTCAATTAAATATATTAGAAGTAGGTTTAGTACAAACAATTTTAGCGAATCCAAAGTCCGATGTTGCAAGGAGATTATGTCAACTGTTGTACTTCATCGATTAACATTTTCTTTTGATAGATGATTTAACAATAATATTTTATAGGTTTAATAAGTTATTGTATGTAGATTGTATAAGGCATGATGTGGTTGACATATTCTTATGAATAAAAACCACGAAACAAATGAGATTAAAAAAAAAAAAAAAAAAAAGAACGCCCAGACTGTGCGCCCTAATATCTGTTACGTGTGATTAACGATCCCACAACTTGGGGCATCGGTACCCGTACCAAGGCTCAGTCACAGAGTCTCCACTTCTCAAAATATGTACATGTCGTAAAATGTCCCTTGGGATTCCTTGGTATCAGTGAACTACGGTCAAGTGTGCATGAGATTCACGGACAGGGAGTCTATAGTCATATATTATTCAGGTACTTATGCTAAAATCACATCGCCATCCATATAGTTAAACATGTATTATGCTTGATTTATGATTATACTAAAACAATGGATCGTTTCTCATTAGGTATATACCTATTGTATTATAAATCAACTTAATTGGGCATTAATTTTCTTATATCCATATACCTAATCTCATCGAACGTCAATTTAATTAGAAAACCTATTAATAACCTATTTACACATAGGTAATGAATAAAATAATAATTCTAACTAAGCTTTAAATAAATGTTTGTTTGACTGTTGTAATGATAATCCAATTTTATTCCATTCGTTTCCACTGGTGTAACGAAATAGGGGCGAAGGTGGTTACAGCGCCCCTAAAACGCTACATAAATTCAAATAGCTATCACTTACACATACCTGCTTATTTAAATTTTATCCAGACATTCAAAGACGTTAAAATTACCTAATAGTAACTATGTAAATTACCTATGGGACACTTATAGTAATAAAAGCCTTGTTTTGTGAAGTCAGCCTCTATTAATTAAACTGCCCAGAAAAATATCCTGATTATGTGAACGTTCTGAGGATTGTAACAGTCGGTAGGCCAGTTTTATTATCGCAACAGAACAAAAATGGCTTAGTATCCAATAAGATTCTAGCCCGATGACGAATCCGATTCTCATTGACCAGATGGACAGCCTGTTCGGTCTTGAATACCTAATTATTCTGTTCGCAAACCGTATTATTTATCTAAAATGTTATCTTTATATAGGTACGTAAAATGAACACAGTGACGTAACATTAAGAAAATACCTGTTGTTCAAATAACATGAAATATGCGGAAGAAAATAATTGGGAAAAGATTTGCTAATTTGAATTCTACCCTCGCATTTAATTTGTGCTTATATTAAATACCATCTAATTACAATAAATTATATATAGAAAATTTCGAACAAATATAAAATTCCCAACGTGAGAAAATAGAGCCAAAAATCGAAATATGTATCATTTCAAATTGAAATAAAATACATTTTACGCGAATTTATGCAACGCAGCAAATAATATAATTCGTTATATTTCATTTAAGCTTTAACAAGGAACATTAACTGATATAACCCGATTCGCTATGCAGCAAAAATAAAAGTTTATAAAACAAAAGCAACCAAGTAAAACCTGTTTGCAAAATCTCACGATTTCGCGCGGCCGCCGGTGCGCCGCACAAGGTTTTTTTTTACATTTTTACACACATATGACTCGATAAAAACATTAAAAGAACACAAAAGTCACTAAAATATCTAATTATGTTTAAACACTCACCTGTAATTAAAACTGACACAAAAATAATACGTAATTTAATTCAAAATTAAGTTTTAATGCAATTCACCGGCGCACACTCGTGACTTGCGGACATTAACACTGGCGGTACTGCCAACGTGACAGTATAATCGCCATTATGTTGGTTTTTAATGTTACCAGTTACTAATCCGCATTAATAACCAAATGTCTTCTACTAATTTTGCTATCAAAGATATTGAATACATACCATAACTGGAATTGAACTAATTTACTATAATCGTTATTTTAATGCAAGCATTTCGGGTGATAAAAAGAAATAATAAAATAGCCGTTCGTCTCGTGTCAAATCGATGCCCGCCACCTGCCGATGTAGATAGAAAGTGGGTAGTAAGATAGAATACCATTTCACTGACATATAATCGTAGCATAAGATAGACTTATTTAAAGAAATATTATCATTTATGTTTAATGAAATATAAATGTGTGTTACAGAAGTTTAAATAGTCAAATCAAATGGGTTATAATAATACCAACACGAAATTATGAAACTAAATCTATATTTTAATTTGCTTCATCTTCGTTATAATAATGTCATCATTTACATTTTACGTTTTGTTTTACGTCCTAATTACGCCACTATCAATGATATTATAATAAAAGGTCACAATAAAAGACACTTTTCCAAAAACACGTGGTATATTAGTAAATATTAAAAAAACACGCAATATTTTGTATAATTTGAACGTTTACTCTATTAATATTGATCGCTATATTTCGTATTAGTTTGAATTTGAAGTCGAACTAGAAATTTGGTGTAACTGGAACGTGCAAAAGGCATAATACAATGGTAAAAAATTCGATGGATTCGGATGGCGCAACGGGCATAGGGTCACCTTGCTGATGCTGTTGCTCTGAATGTTGTGGATTTCAATCCCATATGAGACAATTATTTATGTGATCCACAAATATTTCTATGGCACCAGTCTGTTTGAAGCGAATGTCTATAGTCCACATTGCATGCCGTCCAAGTAATTAAAGTTTCTGGACAATGTGCCTTTATCCGAAGAACAACCGATTCTGTTTGAAAACTAAACAAAAATAAAAATGTTTAAGGGATGCCCATAACCAAGGGTGCGTTCTACTAGGCAATAACAACGCTCGAAATATGCTTTCAGCCGTTCTAGACGACGACCACGTTCATCGTATTCTCGCTCAAGTCAAGTACGCAATGACTCAAAAAAAGATGTGAGTCTATATGGTCGTTAAGAAATTTGGCGCAAATTATAATAGATGGCAGCAAGAAAAATAATAATTGTGAGATGTGCGTGAGATTCCGTCTGTTCCATTCAAACTGTCTTTATGAAAGGCATTTTGATTATATATACGTCGTCAGGGGGTACAGAAAAGAACATTCCTTTCATCCAGGAAAAAGTACTGTTACCAAGAGGTAGAAAATTGACATAATCTACATTTACACGAGCGGAACCGCGAGTAAAATCTAGTCATAAAATAAATAAAGAATTTTACAGTTTCGGTCGAGACTACTGAGAATCGTATTGCAAGATGAGATAAAACATTGGAATTATTTATACTTATTCAAATAATATAAATTGAAGTATAAATTCATTAATTTATTAAAATAATACCATGACTTCATGCAATTTTCAAATATTGATATTTATTTCAACTATAAGATTCGATTCAACTTAAAGTTTCCACCTAAAATCTTCCACTATGAACTTTAAACATTTAGCCCGTTTGCCATAGATATTATAATAATCCAGCATGTGGTGCAGCAACAATGAAAAATCTGAAATAACTCTAATAAAATATGTCTGTGCCTCTAACCATTATTTCAATACGCTTGATTTTAGGTTAAAATTATAGATCTTGTTGATGTCAGTTGGATACAATAATGCTACAAATACAATATGATGATTCTGATAAGCACCTGAAGCGCGTCCTTTGTTTTGGTTTTTGAACAGTCAACCATGTTTTGAATTGAATATTTTGAACATAAGCGGTCCTCAACCGTCATTTTTGACCGGTCAGTTTATTTCATTTTATTTTGATTATTGCATGCGTCTCTTTGCTCTTTATAGTTTTAGTAATAGTGTATAATTGCAAAAGTTAATTTTTCTTTTAGTATCTGACGTGAAAATAACAAATTAAACCGAAATGGATGAAATGGCAGAACGCGTTCAAAAAATGAGGGAAGAAAGAATCGCCAGGGAGAAGGCGCGAATTGAAAGAGTAAGAATTTCTTTATTTTATTATAATTTCATTCATAATGAAAAGCTACACTTTATTTGTTTATAATTATATTGCTAATATTGCCATCTCATCTGCCGCGGTTAGAGATGGTACAATTTGTTTATTATATAAAAGATACAGCTACAGCACTTACAAATAATTTAGAGTTATAAATTATATCTATAAAAACTTATGGCTAACGGGTACGTTAGCCATAAGTTTTTAGCAGTATGACAATCATTGACACTAAATTTTACTTTCTTATTAGACTTATATATTGGCCTTAAATAAAATAATACCAAGCCTGCTTATAACTTATCCCACTACTGGGGTCGCGTCTCTTTAACGTAGGAAGGTTTAGGAATAATCACCGTGCGCTATTGCTGGTTGGCAGACACAGTAGCTAATCAGCAAAATCATGAAAATATCTCAGATATGCAGTTGCTACCTATTGCAAATAAGATTAGATTATTATTCTTATTTGTATTCTGTAGTACTTTGAGCTATTGTTAGGTACCCAAAATAACATTGTACTTACATTTTTCGTTTTGGCATAGCTAGGGTACCTACTTGCAAAATGTTGCAGGATTCTTTTCAACATTAACATTAGAAATTTACATACTCTAGAAACTATGTTTCTGATTGGATCATCATAACTAATATTAAATTAAATTTGTTTTATTTCGATATCACATACATAAGTACTTATATCTAGTGATGGAGGTCACCTTTTAAGTATAAAATGATAGCTGTGTTAAGATACCCTCCTAAAATATTATATGAATGTGAGTTTGTGTTTTTATGCTAGTAATAGCTAGTAATCACTTATCTACTTGATCGCTCATCATGAAATTATGATATTTACACATTCTCAGAGGTACAAAAAAAAGTACTGATCTCAAGGGACACAATTTTATTGACAAAATCATAGCCTGGTCATTTTCGAATTTATACAGGTCACCAAATCAGCTATTGGTGCTGTTTAAGTATTGACTAGAATGTGCTGCTTTTAATAAGTTGATAAAAAGAGAATGCAATGCCTTAGTGAAAATAATCTATATGAATTTATTTGTCACAGTATTGCATTGTACAGGTAAACACTGTATATCATCAGTGGTAGGCAAAACTGATTAATATTATTATAAATGGGAGCCACTAGCAGCAGATACAAGCTTACAGAGCTGATTCATATATATGTTCATCAATTTAGAAACTCTTCAAACTACACATACCTACATTAATCATGTAAACTTTTGTTGATAGTTTGTCAGTTAACTATGTTACACAGAAAGTCTTGATCAATCAATTAGTTATTGAAAGGTCATCATCATCCTCCTGCCCTCATCCCAAACTATTTGGGGTTGGCGCAACATGTCTCTCTCTTCCATAAATCTCTATCACTCGTCATCTCAGCACTCACACCCTTCCTGGCCATATCATCTTTTATGCAGTCCATCCATCTTTTCTTGGGTCTTCCTCTATTAGATAATCCTTGCACCTCCATATTCAGAGCTCTCCTAACAACATTTATTTCATCTCTTCTCATCATGTGTCCACAATAGTTATTGAAAAGTATAAGGATATATTTATTGCCCTACATTTTGACCAACTTGCAACAAACATGGTCATGGGGTGACCCAATGTCCAGCATTATAGTATAGTTAATATAATACTAGACATTGGGTCAACATTGGTATACAAATTGTACAGGTCTAAAATAATTTACATAGAAAGTCTTATGTATCAGGTCTTTACAGGATAATATAATAATATATGAATTATATACTTATAGCAATAAATTAATGTTATTGAATAGACAACCCTTACGTATTTCATCCTTTACCAATATAGTAAAGGATGATAAGTGAGTATGAAATAGGTAAGGGTTGTCTATAGATAAATCAGAATTTATCACAATGTTTATTTTTATTTCAGCTAAGACAAATAAATCTCTCAAAATACAGCAAGCCTGAGAATGCACCAGCAAATTTGTCACTTATGAATAAGTCTGTGAAATCTGAGATAAATGTTAAAAACCATTCATCCAAACCTCACATGGGAGCTGTCAAGAACAATTTGCATATGAATGGCACCACAAAAAGGCCTATTTCAGCACCATTGGCGAAAGATGCTGTGCAAACTAAAATACGGTCTAATCATGTAAAAGTTGAAAACAATACCAATATTAGAAACGTAATGCCCAGTACTAGTGCTAATGAGAGGAGACCTTTAACTGCCACGGTTGATAAGAAAATTGCGAGCAAACTGTTTGATACCAAAAAATGTACCACTGACCGGAAGGTTTCTAACAATCCTCGTTTACATAAAGATAAGAAACCTTATAATGTTGACAAGAAAACTGCTGATACGAAACCATCTGTGTCAAATAATTTGAGGCGCAAGAGTTTTGCTCCAGCAGAAAAACCGAAGTGGAATCAGGCAACGAAATTGTTAGCTTCATCAACTAAAACACTGCAAAGTACTTCTAAAACTATAACATCCACATCAAATGAATCCGTCTTTGAACGCTTATATAAAAATAAAACTAACCACAGTACACATGCCATAAATGTTGAAAAACTACATACTGATCCAAACTACTTGAAGGAAGTCATACATACTACGGGATTAATTCTGAATAAACGTCACACAGTATTTGATACTACTAAATCGAAAATTGATGTTCCAGTACGAAGATCAATCTCAGCTGTACACTTAAAACGTATCAGCAAGCAAGAATTAAGTAACTGCATACATAAGTGGTCTTCAATTGGTGACAACCTAAACGGTTTACATTTAAAACATATAAACGAAGATGATAAAGTTCATGAAGATAGGGTAGTTTCTGCTATTAAAAGTGAAAGAAGAAAGGTAACATTTATGTCACCTGCACCTAGCCTAAACACTCCAAGACCGGAGGAATTGCAAGCAAGATTAAAATCCTGGTTACAAAAGAGAGGCAAATCATTAGACTCATACCACCATCTGCAATGTTTCGGTATTCACCACTTACCACACACCCTACGCTTTGATCCTAAGATATATGATGATGAAAATAAAGAAAATATTGCAGTGGCATCAGATTCTGATGATGACTCATACACTGAGAATATGAATGAAGAAGCGGAGAATGTGAATACTAAGTGGCGAGCTGCTAGCATTGTTAGTGATAGTGTTGATTTTAATGAATCACAGAATACTACAACTACTTGCAGTGATGTTATTAATACTAATGATGTTGTGATCGGAGCGCTGAATGATCTTACTGAGTTGTTGCGAGAGGTAAGGTTCTTTCTCTTAACTGATTGACTTAACCTTGAGGATTTAGTGATGTAAGCATAGCTGGGCTCCTACTCTTGTATTTCGAAGACTACAAAACAACTGACTGCATAGCTTTGTATCTTCTTTTGGTCTCGTCTTCATTCGGTCTGTCTTAAATATTATGTATGATAATTGGGACTGAAAGCTATTCAGGCATACCCTTTTGTTAATATGAAACACATTTAGGTTTAATGATGTTCTGTTATTAGACTTTCTAATAGCACAGAGTTTATAGCTGTGCTTTTGGAGAATGCAAAAAGAGCTAATGCAATATGGGTACAATATTGATATATAAAAACAATTCCATACGAATGTAACGCTTAAAACTGTCCCCAGTTGCTTATAAGTAGTTATATTAACTATATAAACCTTCATTAATGCAAATTAAACCTTACCGCCTAACCTAACGTTGAATATACAAGGCTATTTAAAAAAAAAAAAAAGTTTTTAATCGCCGGTAGAATAAGGAATGGATGGAGTCGAATATTATTTTTACAAATATCATCAATATACAACATAACTTTACTCTAAAATTTGGACGGATACCTACATATAGATGCTTTGCTTTCGTGCCATGTGGAACGGGGCCACTCTAAAGCAACTGCGCCGAATGTCGTGTGTTCGAATCCCATACGGGAATTCTACAAATGGTTGTTCTGAGTCTGGATGTTCATAAAGTCCTCCGCGATACAGGGATTACTCCTGGTGCAGGAGTTATCTGTTTTAAAGGAAACGAGAATTGCCATCCAGATTCGGACTTACTATTTGGGGACCACATACTTTTTTGCCATTGTGCACGCGTGTGGCTACCACTTCGTCTTAAGCTCACATAATAATCTTTTCGCATATGAAACGTATTACGTATCGTTTCTGCAGGGTTTCGAGTGGGAACAATGCGCGCGCTGGCTGCGTGCAATCCGCGAGCGTTTCCCGTCCGCGCCCAACAGCGCCGCCTACTGGGAATGCCGCGCAGCCCTCGAGGAGAGACGCGGGGACCTGCCCGCCTCTGTGCAGTGCTGGGAGGAAGCCATCGTTAAAGGAACAGAGGTACCTACATTAATATAGTAATATCAGCCCTGTATTAAACTATCCTACTGCTGGGCACGGACTCTTCTCTGTGTGAGAAGGATTATGCCTCAGTCCACCAAGCTGGTCCAATGCGGGATGGCAGACTTCACATGCCTTCAAGAACTTTTATGGAGAACACTCAGATATGCAAGTCCTCACGATGTTTTCCTACGCTGTTAAAGCGAGCGATAATTAACTATTTAATACGCATATAACTTGGAAAAGTCAGAGATGTGCGCCTTGGGATAGAAGTCGAGACCGCTGCATGACAGTCCAATTGTCTCCCACTAGGCTATCGCTGTTATAGAGAACATATAGAGGTACATTACTCAAACTTAAACATAATAAAAAAATCTACTATGTAAAAATATAAATTAGCAGATAACTTTGAGGCTTCCTGATTGTAAGAACTGATTGCCTATTTGGTACCGTGGGATTAGTTAACGATGCTGTATTGTATTGTATGCGTACGATCGTGTGGGTTTTTGTTAGAAGATCCTCAGTAGCTGTATTCAGTTCAGTTTTATGGGAGGGATTTGATACATCTTTACTCCTTTAGGGGTATATTGGTATAAGTCTTTGTGGCAACCGGATAACTTGTTGATAGCACACCCTTATGATCTTTAAGACCTGCTCACGCCCGAAGATGGTTGTTTAGCTGCAATTTTCTGTAGGGTTTATCTACTTACTCAGCCAAATTGCAAGTGTTTTAGGGTGATATCCCCCTTACTCCTCTTAGTTATCTCACAACATCAACTAGAACAAAAATATAATATTGTCTTACATTTACAAGAATCTCTTCGAGAACGAGAATCTTAATGTGATTTGAATGATATACTTACAGTGAAATTACTAAGTCTACAGTAAGACTACAGTATGGGGTTCTTCAAAAAGGGCGTTAAAAGGTTTTTACAAGGTCGGCAACGTGCAAGTGATGCCTCTGGTATTGCAGGCGTCGATAGGCTACGGTGACCATTTACCATCAGGTGGGCCGTATGCTTATTTGCCACTTTAGTAGAATAAAAAATAAAAATTAAAATTATACTACTGTGCATGGATTTTATCGTTATGTTGTTTATTTTTAAAACACTCATTTTGAAACTATTAAACTACTTTTATTAAACACTGTTACTAGTTAATGTTTACTTATATTTAAGTTATTAAAACTATTTACATGTACACTTTCTTCCACGTTTTGGTTGCTTTTCAGCAGCTATATTCACGAGGATATTCTCCGTAATAAACAATAACGCGATAAAATGCGTATAAAGTAGTTTAAATAAAACAGAAATAATAAAATAACTTTACATATTTCCAGCATTCAGTAGTTGAGGCAAACTTGGACCAGCTGCTGGACAAATTCATGCAGTTGAAGATCAGCCCCAAAAGCGTTAAGTCCCAACGCCCGATGGACTCAAAGCTGGTAGACCTCAAGAATGTCTTTAAGAGTACCATCATAAGGTTTGCTGTGCAGCAAGGCAAACTGTAAGTGTATATTGGTGCCAATTCTGTTGTCACAAAATTCTCTTATCTTAGCTAAAAATCTCTAAAATTTAGTTTAGTACTGTCAAACGACATTTCGTATTCTAAAATCGCTAAAAGTGACAGGACTAAACTAAATTTTAGAGATATTTTGCTAAGATAAGAGAATTTTGTGACAACAGAATTGGCACCATTGTCTTCTTTGTTATACCTTGCGCCAAACTTTTAGCTTCGTCGAGTAGCGTCGTAATGACAAAAAACAAATGTACTGAGTGAACGCAGGGTGGCATTCCGCAGACTATAGAACAGCAATTTCAGAATGAATTAAAATTCGTTTGTTGGTACAGTACAGTAACCCATAATTTGAATCTTCAACGAGTGGAGGTTGTGTTATTTATTTATTCAATTACAATGGTTAAACCTTCTTAGTGAGAATACTTAGTTGACCGTCAAAGAACTATGGGATAACTGAAGGAACTTCTTAACATAGATTTTAGATTGGCAAATCTGGATTACGATCATTTGTCTGTTTTTCTTTTTGACTGCATGGATAACGTAGTGGTTTAAAGCACTTAAACCACAACGCCTCGCCGCTGTGACCGCGCTCCGCGCAGAGTGTCGTGGATTCGTTCGGGTCCCCACGTGGGACCGAAGTTTGTGTGATCAACAAATGGTTGTTCCGAGTTTGGGTGCTTTTTTTGTCCTTTGTTTGAATATTTGTTTAGTTCCCCCTTCCCCTAAAGACCACCTAGACTTGAAACAGTTATTCGTGGATCATACAAGTATCTGTCCGTGTGGAAATCGCACCCGCATCGATCGAGCGTAACACTAGCTACTTAACCGTCCGGACATTGAAAAATATGTATGTAATACAGTTTTGCCGAAACACTGAGGCGTGTAAACTATTACTTATTCCAGTCGTCAATCCGGCCAGTCCTCCCCCGGCGCGCAGGTGTGCGTGACGCCCGTGCGCCGCTCCGGCCGCCTGAGCGCGCGCGGGAGCGAGCGCGCGCCGCGCACGCGCGCGCCGCTGCAACTCTGCTCGTCCCTGCGAGACGCCACGGAGATCGCCGGAGACAAACTACAGTTTGTGCCTAACCAAAATCTAAATGGTACACCATAAAATTTCATACTGTTCAAATGTGGTACTACTTTTAAATGGTGGTTATATTGTAATGTGTTCTTGAGCCGAATTCAATGTGGAACGTTTGATAACTAGAATGCGGAGGCAAAATTTGTTTGTATGTAGGGCATAATCTCTTGAGCTACTGAACAGATTATAGAAATACTTTTACTAATGGAAAGCAATATTATTCTAAATAAAATTAGCTATGTTTTAATGATTTGCCATGTAATTAATGTCATAGACGGAAACTAGTATAAGTAGATACGACAAAAATGTGTTTAAGAGTTCAGAGATTGTTAATGAATTCCTCTAAAAAAAATTGTGTTATATTTAGTTGTCGATCTTGATGAAATAATTGTTACTGATTATTATTGGAAATCAATTCGATTTTGAAACTCGACATGAAAATGAAGTATTCATGAATCGTAATCAAATGTCCAATCTTTTCTCCCAGTGGACAATGTTGATAACATCTTGTATTATTTTTAAATCTTTACTCTTGAATATTTGGTATTTCTATGTGGTCTTACCCAATAAACAGTATGGCAATCTTTCTTTTTAAGATCTTTAGATCTTCCTTTTTTATCTTTCTTTCTTCCTTTTTTATCTTTCTTTCTTCCTTTTTTATCTTTCTTTCCGCCATAATGCCATGAACATTTCAATCAAATAATTAATCAACATCAATTATGAAGCCATCTAAAGCTGATACAGACCTGCCGCACAAAATGGCACATTTAGATATAATGGAGGTCAACGAAACGAATGCTGAAGCTGAAGAGAATAGATCTCAAGTACCTGAATTAACATCATGAGTGTTAAGAAAAATAAAGTTCATAATACCAGAAGTACTTGAACTTTGTAAGTACTTGAACAAAAAAGTAAAATCCTCATCACAAACAATTTATGAGGAGTCCAAGTATCAAAGTAATGAAACAGAAGTGTTCATAGGGGGAGAAAAGTGAAAAGGCTGCTCACGTTCCGGTTAGAATACACTAAGGAAATAATCAATAAGTGTAGGGCTAAAATTAAAAAACTGCTGGGTAATAAATATTTTTTAAATAGAAGACAAATTGAGACTCCACTGCCAACTAAGAATAGGAATATAATAATAATTGTAATAAATTTATAAAATTAATTTACCTATATCATATTATTAACTTTCTTACTCATAATGTGGTACAAAATAAATTTTATAATGATTTGTGCGCCCGAATAATTATCAATACTAGTCGTCGCCTAGTGGTTGAAATTCGAATTAATTAATAATTTTTATTTCGTTTATAATTTCTGTGTTCCTTGTCCATACAAACTATAACTATGCCTAATTGCACATTTCTCCGTGCGCACAATATGCTTAAAAAAGAGTACTAAGGTTTTTCTTCATATACTATTTATTATATTAGATTTAAAATGTTATTCTTACAATTTTCAAGGTAATAAAATGATTTAAATTTGTTCAAAATTTGCAAACCATATTTATTAATTCTAATCATTATCATATTTTATGAAGTAGAATATCACACAATATTTTATTATATCGCTACATTACATTTTATAATCTCAATTGATAAGTAAATTTATTTTAGAATGTCTTAAAACAGTCCTTTCTATTGATTTATTTACGACTTAGCTGTGTGAGTTCCTTTAATATTAATTATGGCGTCAAGAATATATGACTATCTCTCACCACCAGATCTCACCACCACAGATAGGCGGCTGGCCTGTTTACCGTTAAACACGAATTTACATATAATTTTAAACACTGTTATAATGCACCTCACATTGAATTCGGCTAAAATATAGACAACGATTAGACCACATGTATTTCTATTATATGCACACATGTGAGCCTAACCGTTTAAAAATTACATTACAAATATGACGTAATTATAAAATACATATCTAAATCATAAGTAGTCCTAGACTGAAAGATATATTTTTTAAATCTTGTAGTTCAAAGGTAGAAGAAGCAAACGCGGCTAATTTTAATATGTAGATACTTTTTGCAACCATAAATTAGGCAGGTACGGATGGACAGTTCAATAAAAAGCGTAAAAACAAACGTACATACATACACATAGATACAGTAAGCTAGGATTAACCAGACTAATGTCAACTTCTGCATGAATGCTTACTGGTATGTTCTTTCAGTATTTAGTATTCATAATCAAACTACTCGAATAATGTTATGTACGTTTGCTATTTTATAATTACCAGCGTAAATAAGTCGGGGAGTCGTAACTGTTATGCTGAATGAAAATTAGAGCATGGAATACAGCACGCCGCGATTTTGCTAGAAACAAAAATAACAATAACTCTCGTGCTTAGTAACGGACTGCGTCGAGCGCAGTCATCTGTCAGTTCGACAATATAAGTCTCATATTTGTATCTCGTGTGTTACTGACAGTGCGGGTTGAATAGATATTGACAAACTGGTTTCTAGTTGAAAGATAGCATGTTCCGTGCTCTATAGGAGTTACAAGATTGTTGTGCATGTAAATTTATAGTATGTGACCACAGTTGCACTATACCGCCTCCAAAATGCTTCCACCTGAAATCCGACTGTATGCTCTGCTAGTGTTAAATTGAGTATAATACTATTGAGTAAGAGAGCCAAGGTATCTTCTACTATCTTTAGTCTTCATCCACGTACTTTAGGGTTGCTATTCATATGTTCCTGGGCAGCATATTCGTTGCAGTACTTTATGACAAATACAGAGACGCAGACTTTTTAAAAATATTGGACTGCTGACAACCATTAACGCCGACTTCGACGCATATTTGATTGTTCTCTCCAACTTTGCTACCCGAATATTTGAATAGCAACCCTCACCAAATATTTGTATGAATCATGATAATGTTATAATTGTATTAATATATTAAGCTGTATAAATATTATGTTTTATGTCGCTTCTGGAAAGCGTTAGTTATTAAAGTATTTAGTTAGGTTAACGCCAAAAACACGTAGTGTCGTTCGGGTTCTATAACCGTCAATATAATTTGGAATCGCGTTAGTTTTCGCCAATATAATCAGAAATATTTATTTGTACACATAGCTAATAGACTGGATTCTAAAATTCTATAAGACTATTTAGGACTGCGCCGAGCGTAAGACGCGGTTGGACTGAATGACAGAGCTCTATATACAAATAGGCGCGCGGCCGCCATAGTAAAATTGTATGGAGGATTTGAAGTGCTTTTTTGATAAATATGTATCTTTATTGTCAAGCAATAATTTAAATATTTGAGACGGGCAAATTGTAATATAACTTATTTATGTTTCGTTTAAGCTGTTATAATCTATAAATCACGTAACACGAGCTTACGATTTTGCATTTTTTTTTAATTTTCGTAATTTTGCTGTCGGAAATATTAGTTTTTACACGGAGTATTTGTAAACACATTAATGGTTATGGTTAATTTATATTTTATATTTGTATTAAACAAAAAGTGTTGATTTTATCAACTTAACTGTGACTGCCTGTTTTGGCACATTTCGCTCGGCGCAGTCTTAAAGACCTCGATGCCTTGACTGTACGGATGGCAAATTAGTTTAAGTGGTCGCCGCGCCGTTGACACTGCGCCGAGTATTGTGCGTTCCGTTTCCACACGGGCAAACATTTGTTTGATCTACAAATAGTTGTTCCAGTGTGGGTGTTCTTTGTGTCTGTTGTTTGAATGTTTGTAAAGAACCCCGCGATAAAACTTAAACATAATTATGTTGGCGGTCATGAATATCGAACGACTCTTACTTAATGTTCAAAGGTTTTATGTTATTTTTCTTTGTGCTACATATTATATCGACAAGCGAGTTAATTGATAATTATGAAAACGAAGACAGTTTGTCATGACAATTTTGATGTTAATTTGTATGTAATGTGTCTCAATAATTATGATTTCTTTTCCTAAGTTATTTTCAGGTAAATAAAAGACTTATATTTCATGATATTTGTTTTATTTAACCATGTAGTTAGTTGTGAATCTTTTGAAAAATGTAGTCGAGCATAAATCATTATTGAAAAAAAATTGCATCTTGCAATCATTATTTAAAATGCAAGCTAAGCTCAAGTATAGGAGTATAATGTACAATAGAACCTTTCACAGCGTGATTGAATCAGTGTAATAAGGAGATCCCCAGGACAATTAAAATTGACAACATAACCTCGCGGATAGTGAAGATGAAATGGCGACATAAGTTTAACCTTATCTCTAAGGACTTGCAGTTTCTGACGAAACAAATTCACGTCCCGGGCCAGGTCAAATCTCGTCTGCTCACTAATGTCAGCACAAGCGGACACAGCAGCATTGTTATCCGGTGATCGCCACAGTTCCTGGCCACCTATTGCCGGTGTTTCCTGACCATTGTCCCGCTGTTTGTTCTTAGTACACTTAAGGCAAGACCATGGCTTTGTAATTTTACTAGCCTTTACCAAGACACCTTTGCAAGGGATTGAAACAAACTGATACAAACAGCTGATAGAGTAAACAGTAAACACTTAAAGTTCATTGACCCACAATAAAAAAATGATAGACGTGCACACTATATTTTAATAACAGTTTTACTAGGGTTAGCTTTAAATATACACTTGGATAACACTTCTATCACTGCACACATATAGTTTATCACGAGTTAAATTTTACAATGATTTTCGTCCTATAAGTATTTTTACTCCTTTAGCAATGCGACAAAGGTACCACCGTAACAGGCGTCCGTGTATTGTATGTACACACGGCTACACATCAAGTTATACACCCTATATACGCACAACTACGCTACATACAAAATATGTGTGTGATGTCGATGTAATGGTAAGGATAGGGTGTAACAAAAATATAACGCACTCTCTCGCACGATTCGCAGCGTTCAACTTCTAATAGTTCAAAGTCCATCAGTTTAGGTTGATGCGTTGCTGTGTGTACTACGCTGAAATTTTACAGGTATAAAACTGAACTAACCAACTAATTATTGATATAACATTTAGTTTATATATCCACATACTTACAGGGTTATCGGTGGCCAAATAATTTCACGCGCATTGTGACCATGAACGTGGATAACTAAATTTCATCATAATTTGTTATTACTTACGAGATACTAATGAAACTTCATATACATTTGAAGGCAGTTCCACTACAAAATAACGTTAAAAGTAAGTCTTTACAGCTCTTTTTAAAAGTGTTAGGACGTATTGAAGTGTTTTTATATTTAATTAAATAACCTTTAAACGGTGCATTATTTTTGTTTTTTTATTGTACAACTAATTATAACTAATTCTTACGAAGTCATGTACAAAAGATGATTAGAATCCAGTTTCAAAGATCCAGCAAACGCACAAGCGTTACTCCAGCAGGATCTCGAATAACTTCGCAGCCGAAGAAAGAACAAATAAGAAAAAAATTGCAACATTTTCCTCGTCTAGACAACTAATTATATAGGTAGCTAATATTTATTTCAATATTTCCATTAAAAAAGAAAATGTCTGGCTCCAGTAACGTTACCCCAGCAGGAAATGTTTTTGTGTTTTAACTACAAAACTATACGTGCAAGCCGGTGCAACTAAAAATGTGCGCAGCAATTACAGAAGCTGGGCAACTAAATTAATAATAATTATATTCTACCACATACAACACCATCTAGCCCAAACTAAGCAGAGCTTGTACTATGGGTACTAGACAATGGATAAACATACATTTTTTTTTTAAATACTGACATATTATACATAGAAGCACCCAGACCAAGACAGACAATCTATAACATTTAAATTACTATTTTCGACATTATTTTGCTGGGGTAACGCACACCATACAAAAGTACTCTTTGATGCACACTTAATTGTGGGCGGCCCAAGATCAGTCCAGATCAGTCTTTGTGGAAAACCATGCAGGCGGTCTATGTCCAGCAGTCACTATCTTTCGGCTGAGATCACAGATTAATATATGTAGCAAGCGCTGAGATGATAAAGCTTAAAAAAACATAGATGTCGGATTGAAATACCTTTTTTTTAATTACATTTTAATTTGATTCTCGAAATTTGATATGATTATAGCTTGAACCAAGAGAATGACGCAGAAATTATCTATGCCCAGAAATAAAAAGGAAGTTTGATAAACATTTTATTTTCGAATATGAACAAATCACAAAATTTGTTTTGATTTATTATACCGCCATCTAGTTGAGTACCATGGCACTATGTAGGATTTTAGTTTAGTGCTCGAGTAGGTAGTGAAAATGAGGCTGTCGTGTAATTTTTTTGGCAGCAATAATAGTGCAGCGTATATAAATTTAATAAAAGTAGGTTATTATACGAATACTTGTTTAAATTTTGTAGGGTGGTTGTAGGTCTGGCAATTATTCGCTATTTAGAAAAAGGCTGAAGCTGCAGATAATTCTTTTGTTATAGTTGGCAGCACTGAAATGTTTTTATTCATCATCTCGTGTCAGTGTCATTGAGTTGAGTACTCGGCAGTTCATTCCGTTTGTGTTGCTTCTTGAAAGCCGCTGTATGACAGCACACATGACACTTTTCGAATTTTCGTGCCTTTGTGTAAGGCAATTTCAGTGTTAGTGCTTTGTGTTTAATTAGATTAATTTATGTTAAACTTTAGTAGTTACCATTTATCTCTAACTGGTGCTGTGCTATGTGATAAAGGATTAAAAAAAATCATCAGCAGTTTGAAACAGCTGATTTTGTTGTGCGATTTCCTATTTTGGTGAGTAACATTGTAAATTACTTAGTAAAATAAGATTTACTCATACATTGTTATGTATATTACTGTAGATTATAGTTTCAAAGTATTTGCGGCTTTACAGAGATTCACATAGCACGATTATTGCACAACTTTTTTACAAACAATTATTTTTGACGCAACATAATATGGTTAATAAATTATTTATCATAAAAATGTGTGTAAGTAATGATAATAATTTTCAATAAATTAATTTAATTAAATAGACGACTGTAAGTAAGGTTACTTACAGTCGTCTATTTTATTAAATTAATATTTTACATTTAAATTAATCATAAACTTATACATGACGAGATGGAATGTGCTAATTAAATTTCTACTATAAAATAAATTAAATATTACACAATACTTTCTTGTGTAAAAATGAAAACAAAGTAACAGTACCTTGTGTCACCGTAATATGAGGCAGCAGAATAAAAAAATGTGTGGCCATTTAGGTACTGGGTTTAAGAATAATTTCAAATTGCTATAACTGAGGGCGACATGTATAGGTATATATCGTGTCGCAGTGTTTGTGGTCGCACTCCTCCGAAATGGCACTAACGATTTTTATTAGCTTCCTAAGTATGTTAGTATATGTAACGGAAACTTTGAACATGATTTTGACCCCCTTTAAGACGTCGGATTAACTCGATATTTGGCATACTTATCAAGGACCGATGACAATGCAATAATTTAGAAAAATATAAAAAAGAAAAATAGTTTAAATAAAATTTAAATCAAATTTATCAAAATATCTTAGAAAGCACCCCACACTTTTTAACATAAAATTATTAAATTACTTTCTACTTTTTAGTTGTCCTTTTTAATAAAGCGCGTTTTTAGTTTTTTTATTAGAAAAAGAATTATGTATATTTAGTAGGTATGAGAATAGGTCGTAAAGTATATTTTATACCGCTTGGGTCAGCTAGTATGATTCTAAGAAGGGATGGAAGTATAATGTGAAAGAAAGTAATTAAAATGAGAGTTAGGTGAAGCTACGATGAATAAATACTGAGCCTATATAACGGGAGGTATCTGTCGTAATCGGTCTGTTAATAAGTAGATATGTGATAGCATAGAGCCTTGTCATGTGTCGTTTTTTTTTGCAGGAGTTCGGTCCGACGCCGACGAGCTCGTAAAAAAATTAAGTATGTGTTACTAGTGAACCTACTTAGTTGTCCAACGTTTTTTGTGGTTATAACTTTACATATTATATATACATACATCGTCTTACATGAGTAGGCACTTAGGCAGAAGTCATGTGGCCATATTTCGATAGCTAATTAAATGTCGTAGTTTCAGATACCGGGTTACCTAAAAAGATTTTTTTGACAGAAAAGCCAGCTATACTCTGTCTAAACTGGGAAACAAATTCATGTCCTCATGCACAACAGTCGCATTCAGTAGCACTACGCCACCGGGTATTCTTCTTATATAAATTTATGAAATTTTATAACACGGTTACCTAATACCTACTTATATCCAT
This sequence comes from Catocala nupta, assembly GCA_963675205.1. NCBI lineage: Eukaryota > Metazoa > Arthropoda > Insecta > Lepidoptera > Erebidae > Catocala > Catocala nupta. Next base: position 15,823,525 of record OY776105.1, on the reverse strand, counting down.
TTTGTTTATTTTTTTGTGCATTGCCGAAAAATTCAGTGATCATTTGTGTGCAATGTAGGTTCGATTCCCACCCGCTACTGCCGTGGCGACGTGAAGCCAAACCTAATACAAGCATATAAGTTTAGCTGAAAGGTTAACATGAAAATTAGTAATAACCACCGAATATGCTAGTAATCTATTTAAATAGACAAGGAAAAAGGACTACCTACTAAATCGTGACATTACTATCAGTCTAACAAACAAAGTAACCAATATAAATCTATTTTTCATATTTCTTGGCTATGTACTAATACTTTATGTGTGTCACGCATACATAGTATAATAAAAATCACTATTTCTCTTACATAATATTTATATCTTGATTTACATGAAAGATTGACCCCGAATACAAACCAACTCCTGCTTTTATACTGTCGTGTCATCAATCAACCCCACTCCAGTATGAACACAGTGTTGCCATTTTATCACAAAAACAATTTAATAAAATAGAATTACCTCAAAATTATCTTCACAATTTCAGTGCTTGTTTAAAATTAACATAACCTTACAATAGATAGTATTATATAGGTACATATATCTATATTAGACTTTGGCTTCGCATGCGGAAATGTAAGTTAGGTTAGAAAGAGTACTTTTTCCTGGATGAAAGGTACCCTATGTCCTTTTCTATTCCCCTGACAACATGAAAACGAAATTTATGATGATCGGCCGAGTAGTTCGTGAACACGTAACAAACAAACAAACACTCACATTCGCATTGATAATATTAGTTAGGGCAGGTTACTATATCTATATCTCCTCATAGGGGTTCACTGCACTGATTTGTATTCAGGAGACGCAGCGATTGCACTTTATTACAATACCTTGCGTGATTTACAAATCGTTGTTTTCCTTTGAACTTTTATCAGATCCTAACAGACCCTTTATTAAAAGGTCTATTCCCGTATTAGAAATAATTCTTGTATCATGGGAAACTTTTCATTTTTTTAAACAACGGACACAATGAACATCCGGACACGGAACAACTATTATTTGATCACACAAATTTTTGTCCTGTCATCGAATCGAACCCACAACAGTCGGTGCAGTGGCAGTGGGGATGCGACTACTTAAGCCATCCTTGCAGTCAATGTTTAATGTACCTTTTTTGCCGTGCTATGTTTTAGATGGCCATAACATGTTAACCACCTGATAGATTCAAGATCTCACGTAGCTGGTAGCTGTATTGCCATCAACCGGACCCTGCAAATCCAGAGTGGCTGCTGAGAATTTCCTAATAATTAATTTTGGCACTTTGATCCACCCGGGTATAAAACTCGAGAAGGCACTATCGACCGTACCTATTCATTATCATACAAAGTAACAATGATGTAATTCTATACAATAATTTTATGAATTTAGACGATGTAGTTCATGTTTTTTGCTTTTTTACTCATCAAGTAATTCGATGGTACGTACCTCCCTTCTATTGCCTCGTAACTTCTCATTATTGTTTAATGTAAGTGTTCACAATAGCATAATTATATTTTTTGCCTTATTTTGAAAAGCAATGATAACCTAGCAAGAGACCGATTGGATTGCCATGCAGAGGCTTTGATTCCAAGGCACGCATCTTTGACTTTGAAAAATTATGTGCGTATTAAAATAGTTATTTATCCCTTGCTTTGACAGCGAAGGAAAACATAGTGTGGAAACCTAAATGTCAGAGTTGTCTATGATGTTCTCGAAGATATGTGAAGGCTGCCAACCCGCACTGGGCCAGCGTGGTGGACTATGGCATAACACGCTAAGGCCCGTGCGTGCGTAGCGGTGGGCCATTTTAATACAGGGCTGATATTATAATTATTATTTTGAAACCATAGCCAAGCAGTGTCTTGTCTGTATGTACCTAAATCTTATTCAAATTTCCAATGAGAAATATGAGTAAGATTTAAGTTCAGATAAAACTTAGACTTTAAAATATTCTAAGTCTATGAGATAAATACAGCATATTATACGCGCTATGTTATTAAAATGAAGGCCGTATCTAAAATAATTGCGTTCGTAATCGAACTGGCGTCCTAGACGGCCATTCAACTGTACCATTTACATCATTTATGCATCAACAGTTACTAGGTGCGTATGGCGTGCACTCAATATATCATAGAAATACGCTTGTTTAGATTTGAAGGGGTAGGCAGTGGTGTGTGATATACGAGCCTAATCACGGATTTCTTTACTCAAGTGCTCAATCCCAAATATATTATACTAAACTTATATATGACTCTATTTAAATGTAGTTTATGTCAATTTTCTATCTCTTGAGAACAGTACTTTTTTCTGGAGTAAAGGAAGCCCTTTTCTGACCTTTTCTGTAACCCTGACAACGTGTATGCGAAGTTTTATGTTAATCGGTCGGGAAGTTAGGGCGTGAAAGCATAACAAACAAACTCATATTCTCATTTATAATATTAGTTAGAATATAAAGCATGATGGCGTCTGCAAATGTGTTCGGTATACGTCAACGGACTCGCCCCATATTAAGTATGAATAGGCCGACGATCGTGTGACGCATTTTTCGCGTAAGCGCCTCGTCCGTGACGTATCCTTGTCCCATCATACTACGCTTTCCTATGGTCTGCATTTGAAACATGGCTGCGTAGGTTTTCAGAATAAAGCAAGGTCGCCGACCATTTATTTTTTATTTTGAAAGTTTGATATACTTGCTTAATCACTTCTAAACTCTTCACACCACATAGCTTGACACCTGGTCAAGTGATGGTGCTTTACAAACATTTATAATACTAGCGACCCGCCCCGGCTTCGCACGGGTAGTACAAAAACTTAACAAAACCTAAATCTTCCTCATTAATTACTCTGTCTATTGGTAAAAACCGCATGAAAATCCGTCCACTAGTTTTTGAGTTTATCGCGAATAGATAGACAGACAGACGCGGCGGTGGACTTTGTTTTATAATAATTATGTGGTGATAGGTTCTACTCATAAAATGCAAGGACGTAGAACCATCTACTTGCTCCTTGCTTTGCTGAACGTAGCCTTGACAACGTGTATGCGAAATTTCATGATGATCGGTCGAGTAGTTAAGCGTGAAAGCGTAACAAAAAATTAGATTCAGTATTAGTTAGGATAAGTGTAACATTCATAAATGTTACTTTGTGACCTACATCAATAAATATATTTTGATTTTGATTTACAATCAACAAATACAAAGATTCTAAACTATTATTTCAAGTGGCTCACACAAATTGAGTGGTTAAAGCGCGATGCCTTAACCACTCGACCGATTATCATAAAATTTCGCGTCTTATATCCCTTCTTTTCCTGAATTAATTGTACCCTAAGTCCTTTTCTGTACTTCTGACGACAACAATAGGTTGGGTAGACCAAATACGTTGGATCTAAAATCATAAATAGCTAAATGGTTATTATACGGTAGACCTCTGCTTATTCCTTCAGGATATAGGTGTAAAACGTCTAAATAATGTCCATGCCTTAACTCGTCCAAAAAAGAACTGGTATTTTTTGTCAAGTAATTCTCCGTAGCATCGCGGAGCTTGGAACTGCGCCCTATAAACGTCAATAAGTACCTACCCAATAAGGTAGCTACGTATATATATATATATATACATTGTATATAAGTGGAACCAAAATTTTTATAGTTGACGAAATGTGGGTAGGTCACATCTTTGAGGGTATAAGCGTAAAAGTCTGTATAATATTTAAGTTTCAAGGTCGTCGTTGCTTATGACGCGGGACCTAACATGATACTTAGTAAAAGTGTTTTACATTTCTGCCTACTCTTTCAGTGACATAAGTGTGAGACAATGTATATATTTAACAGGCCTAGTGACTAATCAAAGCAACTTTCCGTCCGGTATTCCCCGCGAATGAGGAAAATTGCACGACAATCAGATACATTTTCGATTTCGCCTTCTGATTAAGTCAATACTCAATACTCTTGTCTACTACAAGGACTTGAATTATTTCAGATTTCATAATGATATCTACTATTTTGCCAATTAATGTTCATTTGACGGCATTTGTTGGTTTATATAGTCCCGTCGCGTCGCCACGACTAATGCGTTGAGTGTTGTGGGTTCAATCCACAACATACATAGATGGATATGAATATAGTCCCATGCCTGTTTTCCCGAAGGGGTAAGTAGAGGTATAGGTCCCACGTAATATAAGACAAGCCTTGGCCGTCTATAGGTCCCAGTTCCAGGCTCCAGCTCCAATAAATTTCTCGATAGAAAAATCCAATAACAATAGTGTTATAGGATTTTTCTGTCAAGAAATTCAACGTCTAAGATTCGATTGCCGGTCGGGCCTATGCCCCGACCGACAATCTTATAGAATTTGAGGCATCAGTCGCTTTCGCTACCGTTGGACGACCGAGGCAGTCCACACACGGAACAAAATTTTCTGTGATGCAATTTCTTGTAAAGACCGCCATGCATTATTCCTAAATACTACACGACACATCAACGACGACATTGAGCCGCAATGTATCAGTCTAGAATTAATTCGACATATGTCCATTACAAATCGACACTCTCTCTTAAACTTTTACCCTACACAATCAAACGTAGTGTATTACATCCATATTTGCCAATTGTGCTTTCAGGTGCCACGTAATACGAGGCAAAGCCTATTGTCGTCTATTGGACAGTCGCAGACTATGTGTCCTAAGCCCGATTACACTGCCCGACCTGGGTAATAAACCCGAGACTTTGCGCACTACAGTCACATTCACTACCACTGTGATACGAACCCAGACAAAAACATTGTTTGATCCATTAGTAGTGTCTGAATGTTTTTTGTGTCCGTTGCTAAAGTGCATATACATTGCAGCCAATTCTGTTATCACAAAATTCTCTAAACTAAACTAAAAATCACTATAATTAATATTAGTTCTGTCGAACGACATTTCGTATTCTGAAGTCGTTAAAATTGACAGGACTAAACTTATTTTAGTTTGACAGGATTAAAATTGGATAAGTTACTCAAATGAGTCCTTTTAGCATTCTGCTGTACGGCTTAAACGTCAAAAATGATCTAAAATTAGAAATGTCAAACTAATATTAGAGGACATCTGTAAAACATGATACGAAGTTTAGTTTTCCTAGAGATTTGATAGTTGAGGCTTAATAATTAGATGTGCCTTGATCTTTAGTATAGCAAGATGTTAATATGATGAATAAATATGCACATTGATAAACAATAAGATGTCGAAATATTTAATATTCAATAGGATTCAACGTATAATGAGTAAATAACGTGCTGTCGGTATGCTCACTTCGCTTTCTGCAATGCTGCAATTTCTGCATTTGTTTTATTTTGCTTTGGTACTGTCTAAACGAAATCTAAATTTTGTTCGATGGAACAGCAGAATGCCCTACACGAAATCTCTAAACTAAAATTAGATAATTTTTGACTTATTTTAGTTTAGTGTAAAGAGTTAGTTTACAGCAGAATCGGCACCATTGAGTCGTAAAGTATAATCCAAGAATTGATTCGAGATTCGCACAACTATATGCGTACATTACAACGCGACGATTCCCTTAGCAAACAATACACAGAGCTAGCTAAACCTTTGCCCTATACAATAAAGAATCATTCCCTTTTAATATAATTCTCTATATTAGTCTTAATTGGTTCGCTGTCCCTGCTGGTTTGTTCAATCGGTCAGTTGTCCGTATAATTGAAGCGTAACACAATCCGGATGAGTTGTCTTTGGCGTGTATAAAGATGCCAGATGACCCCAGAAATGTCTGGTGCCTATCCCTGGATGATTGGTTTCTATTCTGAAAGCTAGGTTTGTATATCTGACGTTTTCTTTTTTCTTTATACAACTAAGGTGGCAAACAAGCATACTCCACCTGATAGTAAGTGGTCACCGTAGCCTATAGACACCTGCAACGCCAGAGGCATCACTTGCGCGTTGCCGACCTTTTAGGAAAGGAAGTAGGAAGGAGAAGGAGCGGGAAGGAGGAAAGAGGGTGATTGGGCCTCCGGCAGTCTCACTCACCGAACGAAACACATCAGTAGGAATACTGCTATTTTACGTCGATATTCTGTGAGATTAGTGCTTCCCCGGTCGAGCCAGCCCATTCATGCTGCAAGCAGCTAGGCTCTACTATTCTGAATTTTAGTTGAATGTTATACATTGAAACTAAACTTACATGGATTTTATCGCAATTTATTAGTAAACACATATTTTAGATAATTTTGTAACTATTTACATTATAAAACTATTTGAATTCTAAACTATTTAAATTTACACTTTCAACAACGTTTATCTAAAATTGTGTATTTGAAATAGCCTAGTAAAAGAACTTAGAGTATAAATGATTGCATAGATGGCATACTTGTGGTCGCAACGTCATTGCCAAGTGTTGTTTTGAATCCCACACGGGACAAAATTTGTGGGATCCACAAATGGTTATTTCAAGTCTGGAGGTTATTTGTGTCCGTTGTTTGAATGTTTGTAAAACCCTCCACCATACAGGTATCATACCTAATGCAAGAGTAATTAATCTTTAAAAAAGTGGTCGCATCGCCAGTCTCGCCGCTGCCACCTTGCCAAGGTCTGTAGGTTCGAATTCCACACAGAGAAATTTTATGTGCGATTTGCTAATGTTTGATTTGAGTCTGAGTATTGTGTCTGTTAATTATTTATAATAATGTAATAGAAAAGCAAGGTAACTGTTTATTGGTATGCGAATAACGATTTCCTTTATTAACGATATTGTTAGAATCTTTTTTCGGAGCATAAAATTTTATTTTTGACTAAAATTGTGCTGCCGCGTGTTCATATGGAACACGCGGCAGCACAATTTTAGTCAAAAATAAAATTTCAAAAATAATTCGTGTCATTTCACTAACATTCCAGCAATATAAATTATTATATGCATACATTCTAACTCATATTATAAAAAACTAATGTGAAATTGTTTGTTTGTTACCATCTTAACTACTCGATTGATAATCATGACATTTCGCATACACTTTGTACATCCAGAAAAAAAGTACTGTTCATAAGGTAAGTAGGTATAGAAAATTGACCTAAAAACAAATTCTGATTAATTTTTTTTTATTTATATATGGCGTTTTTGTCCCGAGGACAACTTCACTCCATTAGGTCTACATATACAATATACCAAAATAACAATGAAAAACAGAATATTCATGCATAGTGAACGTCGCCGCATTCCACACGCAGTAATCTATACTAATACTAGCTGTCCCGACAGACGGTTGTCCAGTATAGACAAAAAATAAAACAAATCTTCACTATCCTCGAATCCACTTGAACACACACAAAAAAATTCATTCATATCGGTCCAGCCGTTTAGGAGTTCACTGTCAACACACGTACAGAAGAATTATATATATATACTAATATTATAAAGCTGAAGAGTTTGTTTGTTTGTTTTGTTGAACGCGCTAATCTCAGAAACTACTGGGCCGAATTGAAAAATTCTTTTAGTGTTTGATAGCTCATTTATCGAGGAAGGCTATATGCTATATAACATCACGCTACGACCCACAGGGGGGGCGCAGTAATCATTAACGCAGGTGAAACCGCGGGCACATCTAGTTTTATATAAAGCAATAGCAGCCTTAGATAGAGGATAGGCAAAAGTTCTGTTACAAGTTCCCAAGTCCTTCAAATCGACCTAACATACATTTACACGAGCAAAGCCGCAGGCAAAATCTAGTAGATCAATTTTTGTTAACCTCCGAGTCTTTTTCGAAGAGGATATTGAAATCACTATGTGGGTCTGTGTGTGTCTGTCTGTTAGTGACAGGCATAGTTCCGGAACCACTGGACCGATTGACTTGTAACTTGGTGTACAGACACCTTGGGGTCATATCTCGGTCGAGTTATGGGCCCTGTGGGTCAAAAGACACCCGAGATATAGGGGTCACAAGATTAGAAGGACAGAGGATACCCACCAACAGAGTGATCAAGGGAGAGGCTTTTACCCAGCAGTGGGACATTACAAAAAGCTGAAGAAAAATAAAACGTCGTAACATGAAGACGAAGAGGTTGAAACTGGGTTTTTACACCCATCTCGTTTTCTCTAGTGTTTGTTATTCAGGTAGAAAACAGAATAATAGATTTGTATTCTATAAACACATCCCGTGTTTCCTCGAAAGAAACGTTAGATGATTTGCATTTACCGTTTATCCTTTAGTAAGACAAATGATTCACGTTGTATTCTTTATTATTTTTGTATAGGTTTTCCTCACAATTACGGAAGAACTACATATATATGTTATGTACACTATGAATCATTCTGTAGTCTGAAAGATTTTATCAATAGCCTAGTGGGAGACCGTTGGACTGCCACGCAGAGGTCTCGAGTTCGATCCCAAGGCGCGCATATCTGACTTTTCGAAGTTATGTGCATATTAAATATCGCTCGCTTTAACGGTGAAGAAAAACATCGTGAGGGAACCTGCATGTCTGAAAGTTCTTCATAATGTTCTTAAAGATATGTGAAGTCTGCCAACCTGCACTGGGTCAGCGTGGTGGACTATGGCCTAACCTTTCTCACACTGAGAAGAGGCCCGTGCCCAGCAGTGGAACAGTTTAATACAGAGCTGGTATTATTTAATACACAGCTTCGTTTAGTACTTACTTGCATTTGTATACCTAACAAATTGAAATATACCATTCACAGTTTTAAGTGTGATATCATAATACTGCAAGTCCGGTAAACATATGTTTTAATCTGTATTATGTACTAATTATACTATTACTTTTTATTATTAACCTCCGACGCAAAAACGACGAAGTGTTATAAGTTTGACGTGTCTGTGTGTGTGTCTGTCTGTGGCATCGTAGCTCCCGAACGGATGAACCGATATTAATTTTGTTTTTTTTGTTTGAAAGGTGAATTAGTCGGGAGTGTTCTTAGTTATGTTTGATGAAAATCGGCCCAAGATGGCCGCCGCCACCAAATGGCGGATTACATATTTTTTCACAACTCCCTCAATATAGGTATCAAATGAATTTAGTATCGGGGACTTTTAAATTATTGATTTATTTTAAATTAGAAAGATTTGTATTTTTGTTTGTTATGAATGAACTCAAGAAAGATTGGACCGATCTTGAATAGTTTACTATAAGAGAACTACTTTATCCCCGAGTAATATAGGCTATATAACTTTACGCTACGACTCACGGGAGCGGAGCAGTGTCTGAAACTGCAAGCGTCAGACAGTTATTAGTGAAGTGAAATCCAACTCAGTTCTTCTTTATTCTTCAATACCTTTATAATTAGAGTAAGAAGGCTTAGAACTCGTCGGTCGTTGACTTCAAAACAAGAAGTTAACCGTTGATTTATCGCTTAGCAAATTAACGGTCAAATGTTTTAATTTTTTTATTCTTGTTTTTATAGAGACTTTTATTTGCAATGGCATGCCAGCCTCATTGTACTTTAAACTAAGTTACACAAATAACAGCAGTTATTGATAGTATAATTTGTCATATGAATAAATGCGTCAATTTATTAGTTACTAGATGCGCCCGCGGTTTCACCCGCGTTTATAGTTTCTGCGCCGTCCCCGTGGGTCGTAGCGTGATGTTATATAGCCTATAACCTTCTTCGATAAATGGGCTATCCAACACTAAAATAATTTTTTCAATTCGAACCAGTAGTTCCTAAGATTAGCGCGTTCAACTAAACAAACAAACTCTTCAGTTTTATAATATTAGTGTAGATGTTTGTTTAACTTGGTTTAAGGTAAAACTTACTTGCTAAATATACCGTCGAAGCCTATCCAAATTGTTTCAGCAGTTGCGGCGATTAGCATACACAAACAAACGTACAGACAAAAACTGGTGTACGATTAAAACATTCGCTTTGAGTTATTATGACATTATTCAGTGTCACAAGCAATGTCTTCGACATTACCCATCTCTAATGACGTGACCCAGGCCAAACTATTTTTGACCAAGGCCAAACAGATATCTGTTATAGAATATATTTCCTACCATTTAACGCAAGACATTTGTAAATTTCCTAGTTTTATGTAATCGGTTGTGCTGTGACATAATAATAATATGTTTGTGGACGGTTGATCAGAGTTTGATGCTCGGGTTGGGTGAAGAGTTATTTGGATTGAGATTTTTTATGTGTATTTATTTAATATCTTGGACATCCAGTAGTTATTACATTAATACTTATTCTAACAAAAAAAGTTGTAATTAATGTATAACTTTTATGTGTATTTTGTAGTAACAATGACTTTGGAAATTACTAACTTATTTGGGAACTAGAAACATATCTAGCGAAATGTTGGTGTAATACATCTGCTTGTCCCGTTATGGATATCAAGGCGTGAGTCTTAAGCGTTAGTGCGTCATAAGTTCTGTCATATGTTTAATATGAAATAATTGAGACATGTTTATTATTGATGTAAACATTTATATACCAAAATGAACTTAATAAAACACAGATACTTATTCTAATAAAATTTATTCAAAATGACACCCGCGATTTTGTATACAGGCCTTCAACCTGCGCGGCCAGTCGTCTATCGCAGCACGAACGAGGTCCATGTCAATTTCGGCGGCTGCCTTAATCAAGGATGCCTTGAGTGACTCCAAATCAGGATGACGCGTTGAGCAGGCCTTTTCCTCCAAGTGTTGCCATATCTTGTAATCTAACGGACTCAAATCTGGACTTCACTGACTTTCACGCGCCGCCAGCCAGTCTTGAGTGCTTTTCGCTCTATGAGCTGGCGCAGAATCTTGTTGGAATACCCAGCGCCTGTTATTGAACATGGTATGAGAAACAGGTTCCATAAGGTTCGTGAGGACTGTATTTTGATACACAACTGCATTCGTTTTTACGCCTTTCTCACAAAAACGTACCTCAGTTAAGCTCCAATAAGAGACTCCTAACCAAACCATGAGTGAGGATGGAAAATGGCCTCGTTGGACACGCGGCACACGGTTGCTCGCTTCTTCACTGCTGTGTGCGTACACCTTATCATTTTGTTTGTAGTAGCTCTAAACCACATTAAAATAAAATTCATCCCAAAAACGAATTTCCTGATGGTTGTTTCCCGCGTACCGCTTCAACAAAGCGCGACATCTCTTCAACCTCAGGTCCATTAAACGAGCGACTAAACTATGTCCTGTTTTTCTTCGATATGGCCGAAGCCCTAAGTCTTCATTTAACACCCTTTTCACCGTGGTTCTGCTTAAACCCATCTGAAGGGCCAAAAGTTTTTGCTTACGTATGGATTCTTGACCTGACATCTACACTAGAGTCTTCATGGTATCGTTTGATGGTACGATAAACGAATCTTTTGGTAATATTAAAATTTTTCAATATGTCAAAAATCTGAATTGGCGCGTAACCGCAACGATGCAACGCAATAACCGCAACACGGTCTTCTTTAAGTGTCCACTCCATATTTAAAAAATGAGTAAAATTCTAAAAAGTACGCATTTTTATATTTATGAAAAATTCGAAATTCGAATTCAATAAACGTTTTTGTGACCAGCATTTTAAATTCAAAAGTTTTTATTGTGTCACAGAGCTTATGACCAGATTAAGTATATTAGATGAAGCGTCTTCTATACCAGAGGTGGCAATTTTCACCTAGATTCTTTTTAGAGACCATTAAGTTTTGCTTTCTTTTATAAGGCGTAAGATTTATTTTACTTCTTATGTTTTTGTGTTCGGTAGACGGCATCATCTTTGTTTGTTAGTATATAAAAGATGTAGCACCTACAATGTTCTTCCTTTTATCCTTTTGACCGCCACCGTCATGTATACATGACAAAGCAAAATGTGTCCAGCACGCCACGGTCACGACTACATGACAAATTAAAGTATGAAATCATCGCTTGGCGCTGAGAGTCCGCTTTTGCTTTTTTGACGTAGCGGTCAAAGTGTTAAAAAGACAACCCTCGCGCTAATGTGAGGAACTTTACAAACAAACATCCACAGACACAAAGAATATCCAAACACTGAACAGCCTTTTGTGGATCACACAAATGTTTGTTACGTGTAGGGATCGAACCCACAACACTCGGCGCAGTGGCCTTGACTAGGCGACCACATAAACCACTGAGCCATCCAGGTCGTAATACATTATGAATGTAAAATAATAGATGTAGACATTGTAATAATTTATTGTTTGTCATAGTTTTGAAGTCATGTAATTGTGCAATATCTATTCAATACTTGGAAACCGGTGTTTTCCTACATTCCTTCAATGGGATGATACTTTGAGGAAATCTTGCATAAATACCTATTGCTCTCATTCATTCATCCTAGGTATTTCAAATACCTTTCCTAGTCTATCTGGGTACTTTGAAGAAGTGAACTTTGAGATAAATCAGTTTTTTTAGATTACCTAGCTAGTATGGTGTTGGCTTATTTATTTGATAATATTTTTTATTAAAATAATAGTTTAAAAAACCTAAAATACACGCATTATTAAAAAAAGTTGAAAATAATTTAATTATTTTAATTAAAAAAAGCGTGGGTATCAAAATATCTTAGAAAGCAACCCACGCTTTTTTACATTAATATATTTTTTTAATAAAGCGTGCTTTGTAGTTTTTAAACTATTATTTATTTTTATTATTCTAAATCATTTCTTTTTCTTTATTATTGTATTGTCATCGGTCCTCGATGAGTGTGCAAAATTTCAAATCAATCCGTCGGTTTGAAAGGGGTGAAAAGCACGTTCAAAGATTCCGTTACATAGATTCATAGATACATAAATACCAAGCTAATAAAAGCGTGTTATAAAGGAACTCATCACACCGAACTGCCATTTTACGGGCATACTCCCTGTATGCCCGTAAAATGGCCAGTCATGGTCCTATCACCTTTTCGGTAATATTTAACGGACACAACGAAGACACAAAAGTTTTACTGCTTTGATGGCGTAGTGGTTTATGTTGTCGCCTTTCCACTGCCACTATGTTACGAGTTGTGGGTTCAAATCCCTCAAGGGACAAAAAATTATGCGATCCAGGAATGGTTGTTCCGAGTCTGGGTGTTCTTTGTGTCCGTTGTTTGAATGTTTGTAAAGTCCCCGCGACACAGGATTAATTACAAGTGCGGGAGAAGACCATACTAAAAAAAAAGAACTTATTTATGTATCACATGTGTATGTGGAATACGAATCCACAATGCTTAGCGGTAACGTGACCGCTTGCCCGCTGGGCTACAAGTGCAGACGTAAACTCAAATCCATCTTGTTTTATTTAATTTCACTAAGGTACTCATGTCAAAGCTAGTGCATAAAGGAATGTGCATTAAACGTATGCTATCTATTATTAATATTATAAAGATCAAAGATTTGATTTTTGTTTGTTTGTTTACAAGAATTTAACTCAAAAATTACGCAACCGATTTAAAAATTCTTTCACCAATAGAAAGCTATGTTATCATCACCAAATAATATAGGTTTTTTTTTTAAACTTGCTGACTCGCGCAACTTCGTCTGCTTCACATAGGAGAATTTTCTTCTTATCTGCAAAATTCAAATTCAAATTGTTTTATCTGTTTCACAAATAAAACAATTTGAATTTGAATTTTTCATAGATGCTTCGATCCTATTGGTCGTAGCGTGATGTTATGTAGCCATTTCGATAAATGGGCTGTTTATCACTAAAAGAATCATTCAATTCGAACCAGTAGTTCCTGCGATTAGAGCGTTAACCAAACAAACAAACTCTTTAGCTTTATAATATTAATATAGATACTACTAAATACCTACTGTTACTATCATAACCTAACCAAATCAACTTTTAAGCGAGCGAGCCGCGGGCAAAAGCTGGTATTTAATATAATAAACATTACAGAAAGGCAAGACGGGTTTTGGGCTTATACAGGTTGTCCGGTAATTAATGGATAACCTTGAAATGTCGTATAGTAGAACTGAAGGCCGTTCAGAAAAAATGAAAAAAGAAATAAAAAAATTTATAGAAAAAAATTATTAAAAAGTGCAAGCTATATTAGCATAGCATACTTTTGACTGTCTATCTATTAGCATAATTAGTGTTTAATAATAAAACAACAAAATACTGATGGATTTCATTTATTTATTGTCGTAGTATACAAGAAAGTAATAAATGGTAATTAAAAAAAAACACATATCTCAGGTATTAGTTAGGATAGATTATTTTATATTTTTTCTGAACGGCCATCAGTTCGACTATAAGACATTTCCAGGTTATCCATTAATTACCGGACACCCTGTATAGTAGGACTAACTCGGTGGCACAGCGAATACATTGCATGTGGTCTTGGCTTCATTTCCCGGGTCGCGCAATGTGATATTGGGTTTCACTGTCAATTTGGTACCTCGCGATCGGCATCGCGGAATGAACCGTCGTGACAGTGAATCAGTTAATGATAATATCACACAACGTTCTCGCTGGCAACAGCCGGGACTCGAAGGCCACCTCTCACTTTAAGCTTCCTACTAGTGTAGAATTACTACAGTTTTCCGGTATTAGCTTGTTGCGTGTTCGTAGAATCTGTTATTATTTTTATATCTATATTTTTACATAAACTGAAGCATTAAACATACGTTTTTATAAAGAGTAACGACGTGTCAAAATTAAACTTGTCTCAAGTGATTTGATCATCTGTTGATTTAGTCAGTTAAACCACGGTAATGTTATCTAACAGTATTCTATCTTCATACAAACGGTCGGCACACGACTCATGAGTCACACTACGCGCCTCGAGGTCGGTATACACTCGGTACACAACTAGTCGCGAATGCGCCGCAATGATGAACGGACGGTGTGGTGGTTTTGTAAGCAGTAAGCGTGCGATTTGATAATATTTGATTGAAATAAGTACAAGTACTTACATAATAATTATGGCAAAGTGCAATTGTAAACAGAAGTACTTTTTGTTGAACTTTTTATCCCAATGCAGAATTTGTTATACTATTAAATTTAACGATAAACCTTTTTGTACGTCTCAGTCGAGGTGCAAATATTTTTCAGTTTCAAATAGGTATATAAGGTTGTATTTTCATTAAATCTACTATTAAAAAAACACAACATAATTTTTATTCAACACTTCCTATTTAATTGACGAGAAATTTCATTATTTTAAATATTTACAATCACTACACTAGAAAGAAACTCAAGTAGGTAGAAGAAATTAAAATACTGTAGGTGGACAGCCCTCTCGCGTGTTTGCGTACCGCTCGGCTGTAGGTAATTATTTCAATGACAGGGCCGAGTTACAGTACTGTTAGATAAAATTACCGTGGTTAAATACAGCACAGTTGATTTGATATGCGGTTGTCCGTATGTTTACTAATTTTTGTGTTGATTTGGGTCTCAGAAACCGGGTGCTAGTATCTGAAAGGTTCGTGTGACCAATATTTTTGCTAGATATATTTTAGATCCCAAGTATTAGGAAATAATCCTATTGTAAGTTTAGAGTAAAAACCAAGACATTTCAAGTAATTTTGGAGGTGGGCTATAATTCCATAATTTTAGTCACTTAGCTATAAGGACACTGTTAACTTAACACCAAGACTGAAAACAACTATTATTGTGCCACACAAATTTTTATCCCGTGTTGGTATCGAACCCGCAATACTCGACGCACTGCCAGCGATAACTCGACCACTTAAACCTTGTAATATCTTTGAGTTAAACTATTGTCCAACGAGAATGACAAATTACAATTATTTAATCAATCTAGTATTTAATTAATATAGCTTATAAAAGCTTCCGCGTTTAGTAGATTCTTTAAATAAACACCAATTACGTAACATTAGCGTTCTCGTAATATAAAAAGATACTCTGTTATTTATAGATTGTCTATGATTGAAGGTTGAACTCATTTATTTTTTTAATGTCTTTGATATAACGTTATATCTTGCTTGTATATCGCGAAAGGGGTTGGCAGAGAAGTTTTATACATTACATTCCATCTCATTTTGGCCGGTCTATGAATATTACCTGTGTTGTGAGGGAATTTACAAACAATTAAACAACGGACACAAACAATATCTAGTCTAGGAACAATCATTTGCGGGCCACCCATATTTTATCGCGTGTTTGGAACCCACAACACTCTATACCAGGGGCGAGGCGATCGCTATGGCCCGTTTCCTATGTTAAGAAACGAGTTGTTCTACCTATGGACAGTTAATTACTGATACATACTCTATGGAAAATATGTCAAAACTTAACTGTCCGTCGTCAAAACGACTCGTTTCTTGATATAGGAATGGGGACTTAAACCACTACGTCGTCCGTCCATACTGTCACGACGCCCTAAAGTAAGTGCATTTCACGTAAATAGGACCAAGTCTATTACCATCTACCAGGTGTTTTTCCAGACACTGTTTTCCAGTTGACATTACAACAGCCGCGACGCAGTTGATCTCAAAATCCCTGAGCCTTGTAACAATTGTTTTTTGGATAGGAGAGATGTGTGCTCCAAGTCTTCTTCTCCCTAGCCTTTTTTTTTCCCAAGTCACTTGGGGTCGACTTTTCTTGTCTAACCGGATTTGACTGGATATCAGTTTTTATACGGAGTGGCTGCCACCTGACCTCCGCAACCCAAAGGCTAACGATACCCTAAGGCTAGACCAGTGTCAGGATATTATAGGGCACTGACTTCCCAATAACAACTGCCATAGATGTTCATGGCAGCCGGAACCGACGGCTTAACGTGCTCTTCGAGGCACGGAGCAGGCGATCATTGTCAGTCTAAAGAACACCTAGCTCGGAACATAAACTTGATTGTTGATTCTCCAAATAGTTCTGTGTAGAAGACAAAACCCATGGTATTGGCAGTGAATACTTAAACCACAGCGCTATACGTGCATTAAAGCATTTTATTTTCCTGTATAAAAAAAGTTAAGCTTCACTAGTTCATCCTTTGACGCAAATACACCATGAAGGTAAAGTCACAAGCGAAGCATAGATTTATAAAAAAATATCACACCATGTTAAAAACTTTATCATAATGCTGACATTCGCCTTCCTAATTGATCATTCACAAACTAGAAAGATGCAGATGGCCGCCTTAATCACATAAACACGTTTGTTTTGCTTTTAAATCAGGTCGATATAACTATACGGACGGCACAGTAAGTACGCCATGCTTCTATCGCTGCGCCGCGTGTGCGAACCACAAATAGTTGTTTCGAATCTGGGTGGTCTTTCTGTCCGTTTTCCATGTATGCGAGAGGGAAGGGAGAAGGAGAGAAGGGAAGAGCTGCTCATCCATCTGGAGCAAGATTTTTGCTTAATCTATAGAGTCCCAGCGGCACATCATCGGCGGCCAGACACTAGGTTTTTCATTATGCCTGACAATCTAAAGACAAAAGATTCTGGGAATTTGCTTAAACTGGTGTAACGTAGTCAATATTCTCTTAGGAGTTTTTATGGCGGAGATAAATTAAACACTGTAACTCGCAATTAAACGATGTTTAATTTAAAAAAAAACCGAGAGGTCTTTAATACAACAACAACAAAAACAAGAAACATCTCAGAGCGTTTTACAATTAAAAGGCCGGTCCGAGGTCCGGCAGGAGCACAGTTGAGACACTTAACTGAGGAGCGTCGGAAAGTGACAGATCGCAATCCAGGGCGTGGCCGTGGTTTTATTTGCGGCCGCAGGGAAGAAGTGGCGCTCCCTCGCCGCTGTAAGCGAGCCGCTGTCGAGGCACGCCTGGTCCGCGTGATACTGGAGCGACCAGCAGCGGAAGTAGCTTTGTCCTATCTACTATTGCGTGTAATATTTTTAAAAAGACTCCTACCTGATACGCGTAGGGCAGGCGGCAGAGCCTACGGATGACCACTTGCTATGATTCTGCCATATCTGTTTTTCTTCATTCACTCTAATCACATTTTTTAAACAAGCTCCTCGGTCTACAGTAGCTTCCACCTGAGCTTTCTTTCTTATTTCTTTCTTCAGATACCGCGTTGTTATTAAACGTTTCTTAACAGGAAAACTCAATAACACTGCCGGTAGTCTAACTCGAGATCTCTTGCACAGTGGTCACATTTACTACTGCTGCGACACCGGGACATTCTATCATATAACGATGAAGCTCAATTAGGATGATTTAAACTCAGATATCAGTCCAGTGTAATATCAGTTGACCTAGAATGCCTCCTTGTGGAACGCTCATTCTCAAATTGTTATTATAGGCATTCGATTAAGAAACTCTGTGAGAACTACATGACCCCATATTTTGGCTTAATCCATACACACTCTACCCCATTGTTCAACAAGGTACCGAAGTTCTCCATAAAGGTGAGTGTTTGTGGAAAACTGTTCACTTTCTCATAAACATTTTTCTGTTTAGTGTAAGCTTCTGCTGTGTGTTGACATAACACATTGGATATATCAAACATGGGGTCCGATTCATCTAGAGACGGAATAAATATGGTGTTATCTGGTGTCTTTATATATTTAATGAGATCTCGTTGTTGAAGCACGATTATTATTTTAGTCGAAGCTTTAATAATAATATTTATATCCAGTGTCGGGTAGGTTTATCAACGTTATGTCAAAATAAAACTCATGTCAAGTGATTTGGTTGGCTGTTGGTAATCCTATCAGCCAATCATAACAGTTGACATGCGCTCGACCACCTGTTAAGTAATGTTTGTGTTTTATAAGCCAGGTTTCTAGATTTAATGCTGTTCTTACTTATCCTAACTAATATTATAAATGCGAATGTGAATTAGTTTGTTTGTTACGCTCTTACGCTTTAACTAGGTCGCTTACGCCTACTAGATCGATCATCATGAAATTTAGCATATACGTTGTCAGGGGTATAGAAAAGAACATATTCCTTTCATCCAGAAAAAAGTACTGTTGTTGAGCAAAGCTGTGGGTTAAAACTTAGTACATTATATTTTTATACTAGAATGTCGTACCGATGTGTTAGGTGTATATGTGTAATCAACAGGCGAATGGCACAAGTGATTATAAGCTATGATAACCGCTTAACAATCAGAGAGCCAGTTCTCACGAAGTAGACATTTTATCTTAAAACACATAACATGTCGAAATAAAATAGCGTAGTTGAAAACCACGCCTAACCACCGCCATAACGCAGTGTTGTGTTTTCGAATCCCAAAGGAGACAAAAACCTTGTTTGATCAATGGTTGCTCAATGTCAGGGTGTTCTTGTGTCCCTTGCTTAAATCGTTGTAACTACACTTCGAGTAGTAGTTTAATTTGGGACCCCTTTCTCTCGCATAATGTTTTTCCCTAATATACTTTGGCATTATTTGCATACAGCAAATCTGATAAGGTCCCCTTAGCCAACCTTGCATGCGAAGCGAGTAATTAGTTACAACCCGGCAAATAGGTTTCTTAGGTTGCCGCGGGGTGGCTCTTGGGCCAGCTGCCCTTGCGTAAGCTGTTATGCGTAAATATAAATAGGATAAACAAAAGTATGCCATGTTCTATAACGTCTTATTTTTTTTGCATATGGATAGCGTTCTATTTAATTTCAAAACTTTGTATGTTATTGAAGAAAACGTGCCGATCGTTAACTACACAGAAAGCTAGTCGGTTGACTTTAAGCCTGTTAGCTAATCTCTGAGCGTGCCACTTCCGACATGGCCTTCCGATCTGGGTCCAAAGGGCAGCGGTGAGTCTCTTATTCCTCATTTTATCTATACAGCTACCAGTACTAACTTCATTAATTATTGGTTTAGCATTGATGTATAAAAAATGGATTTTTATAAATCAATGTTTACTAGCTTTTGTCCGGAGTTTTCTTCGGAAATGGTTCTTGTCCTGGATAAAAGGTACCATAATGTCCTTTTCTGTACCCCTGACAACGTGTATCCGAAATTTCATGATGATCGGTCAAGTAGTTTTTTACATTGACATTTATTCTACATACACTGCGTTTATTTTTGCTATGCTATTCTGTAATTCAGTTATGACTTGAATTGGGTTGCAGTAACCATGGCAATAACAGATGGTAACTATGGTTATAAGCCAGGCAAGCTTGACTGCACGAATGGCGTATTGGTTTATGTGGTCGCCTTGCCACTGCCAATGCGCCGAGTGGGTTCGAATCCTACACGGGAAAAACCCTTATGTGATCCACAAATGGTTTTCCAAGTCTGGGTGTTCTTTGGGTCCCCCGCGACACAGGCATTAATCCAAGAGGTGGAGTCGTCATATTAAAAATTGTATGCTTACTGGCGAGGTGAAAGTCCATTTTGAGATAAGGTTTTTAAGCAAAATAGCACGTCATATACTCGCCTTTGACGTATTAAACTTAAGAAAAACAAACTACATATAAACTTATATTCTATGTTGTATTTACTATTAAAGATGTGAAGTAGGTACATTTTTTATTAGTTTAGTAATTAAAACTTAAAACAGGTATGTTGCAATTTACATACAACCTTCGATAAAGTGTTTGATATTCAAAGATACTTGGAATTTAGTCAGGTGTTTGAATTTTTTTATACATCACGGCAGATACAATTCTTCTTTAAAAATTAATAAAAAAATTAAAAATAAATAAAAGTTAACAAAAACTAGAAAAGAAGCTTTATTAAAAAAAAAACAACCCAAAAAGTAGAAAATAATTTAATAATTTTAATGTTAAAAACGTGGGGTGGGGGTTATAAAATATCTTAGAAAGCACCCCACGCATATAAAATATTTCTTAGAACTCGTAACATATCTAATTAACTATTTAAGTTACTTATGTACTTACCTGTAAGATTTTAATTAGTGTAATCCGTAGTTACCATTGTGCGACATTGCAAATCACTTAATCTCTTATTCAGAACTCATTAGAAGGCTAATTTATTATTCAGTAGTTTACCTGTATGCAAAGTTCAGTAATGGTATCCAATTAATTGTTTTAAAACATATATACTATGTTAGGCAAAAATAATTTTCTTGATATTTTAACAAATAACTGGCGAAGATTTAGTATTATATGCATATAACGTGTTGTTTCTTTACTTATACATCAAAACAAATCGTTTAATGTTAAAAAAAATTAATTAAAAATAAGATGATTTTTAAAAAAAATTCTGCAGCAGGTACCGTTATATGAAGTATGTCAAAAAATCACAAATAATTAGTCCTATAACCATCTCTGAGGATATTACGGTTTTCCTTGCAAGTTCAGAGATATTCAGATTTTTCAAGCTAGCTCCATACATTTTTTTCGAAAAAACCTTATAATAAATTCATTTTTGTGCGGAGTAAGCTCAGATGACATTGTTATGTGTATAATAGCTAATAGAAGCCATATCCGTCAACAAAACGAACATCTAGCAACTTTCATTTCTATGTCTATGGAGGTCGATTTTTAGCCCACAGTGCGCCACCAAGGCAGTTTATATGTAAAATAAAAAATAATATTGACTTTAAACTTGATATATTTACTACTAGTGACCCGCCTCGGCTTCGCAAGCCTTGCGGCTTACACGGTACGGTAGTATAAAACTTTAACAAATTAAACACCTAACTTTCCTCATGAATCACTCTGTCTATTAGTGAAAACCGTATGAAAAGCCACCTAGTAGTTTTTCAGTTTAGGTATCGCAAACAGACAGACGTGGTGGGGGACTTGTTTTATAATATAATTATGTAGTGACGTCGTGAATAAATTAACAAATCGAATTCCTTAGTTGATTGCTATAAATATAAAAAATTTCCATCAACTTTTGTACGTTCCACATCTGGGCAAAAGCCCAATATATATCTATATATATAGTTTAATAAGATACAATTTATTATCTGAAAGTTTCATAATCAGGCTATTGATGAAAAAACGTTTGCCTTTGATTAAGTAGGTCACTTTAATTTAAAATTTCATGTCGTAATTTGATTTTGTTAGGACATTATTATAATAATAGCAATGTTGTAATGTCTAGATTATGACACAGCAATAATGAGAAGCCTTTGAACTGCCACACAGAGGTCTCGAGTTCGATCACATCTGACTTTTTGAAATTACGAACGCATTAAATACCCTTGTATCGCTCGCTTTGACGGCGAAGAAAAACATGTGAGAAACATTTATGTCTTAAAATTCAATTAAGGTTCTGAATTGTGTGTGTCTGTGACTGGGTCAGCGTGGTAGACTATGAATGACCTCACCCTTTTTACACTGGAAAAAAGCTCGTGCTCAGTAGTGAGGCTATTTATAAACTGGATTGATATTATTTTTATACCATAAAATACTTTTAGAATTACAAAAGTATTAGGGTCAGCCGGCACCGGCTTCAAGGTCTACGCTGACGTGGGTTCGAAATCCAGATACATTTTCTTACAATGCGTACCGTGTTCAGAAACATTGCTCTCTACATCCTACACTTGACTTCACTTGTGAGCCTCTTAACCTATCGAATCGCACAACGGCCGCCATGCCATGTCTGGCATTCCAACAATTGTGCATGAACATGGCTGTTTGTCTTGGTCTGGGTGTTTTCTATGTATAATATGTATGTATTTACAAAAAAAAGTATATATGTATGTTTATCCATTGTCTAGTACCCATAGTACAAGCTCTGCTTAGTTTGGGCTAGATGGTGTTGTGTGTATGTGGAAGAATATTATTATTATTATAATTGACAGGCTATGGTATGGTGGTGATAGATTCGCATTTGTATGTATCACACTCTTCGTTATTTTATAACTACATGATGATATCATACTAACTTAATTAGTTATATTGTTTAATTTTTCTTCGACGTACTATTTCTACACCTGCATGTCGTAAGGTTTGAAGAGTTCGCCTCGCCTCATGAAGCGTGCCAAGTGTTATGAGTTCGATTCTCAAAGAACACCCAGAATCAGAACAAAAATTATATAATTATTTGGATCACACGAGTTTTTGCGTGATCTGCAAATAGTTACAAGTCTGGGCGTTCCTTTCCGTTGTCTTTTTTGAATGAATGAAATGACTGAAATGTTTACCTCGTATATTATAAGGGATAATTAACCTATTGTGTTGCAGCGGCCGCCAGACACGATAGATTTTTAATTATGCCTGGTGTTTTGTATTGACAGATTAAAGTCACTTTAATACGAACATAACTTCAAAATTCAGAGGCACGTGCCGTGGCATCGAACTCGAAGTCTTACCATCGCGTCTACACATTGAGTTAAACACACAGTATAATTGTTCAATCTGATTTCACAATGTTTATCGTTAGAAAACACCAACCTTGTTTCAAGTTGACTCAAAACAAACGAAGCACCTTATTTATAATCGGACGAATCTCAAGTCAAATATTGCATTTGATATCATATTTACATTTGTAACATCAAGGAGATATAAAAGTAAGGCTACTAAATATTGTGTTTGGTGGAGATTTTCCGACACAAATTGTGACCACGTCACACTTTGACAGTTTAAGGCTAGTTTTAGAATAGGCGAGATGATGTGATGAGATTAAA
This sequence comes from Catocala nupta, assembly GCA_963675205.1. Lineage (NCBI taxonomy): Eukaryota > Metazoa > Arthropoda > Insecta > Lepidoptera > Erebidae > Catocala > Catocala nupta. The sequence continues at coordinate 15,800,092 of OY776105.1, read as the reverse complement.
TAATGAAGGACGCTTCTTATCCTATAGGGCTTCTAAAAATGTATGTTAAAAATTATTAGTATTATTATCAACTCTCACAGCTAAATTAAAAAGCTTTTATAGCATACTCGTCGCTAGTGCAATGGACCTCGAACCCCCGACTTTTTGACTGAAGTTCAAAAGTAATGCATGCCTCACGGCAATATGATGCCCAATTGTGCAGATAAAAATAGCCTGACGGACACGAAAAAGTCGAGTCAATCTAGAGAAATGCCGATTATCTAGCAATCTTAGGCTCAGATCTTAATTTGACTGCACGAATAGCGTAACAGGCAAACGGCTAAGTGTTGTGGTTCCGAACCTTATACGGGACAATAATTATATGTGTGATCTACAAATAATTCCATCTTATCCCGGGTAAGCCTGACATGACCTCTCCGCTCCTCTTGCTGCAGAGAGGTATGCGTCAACGCATTCCTAAAGAAAGTGTATTATAGCGTCCGTTAATTGTATGACAGTAAAGTCTTCCACGACACAGGGCTTGATCACGATGGCGGGAATTAGATTTATAAAGATAAAATATACCTAAGCATTGTACCTATACTTGGGTGCAGTATCCCTAGCTTACACAAAAAAGAGGTCTATATAGGTGATTTAACTGAAATGATTTTGAGACCTGAATTGAGTAGTTTAGTTTCAAAATCCTCTAAAATACTTTTCACCAAATAATGGTAAATTTCAATGGACTCTTTTAGCGGTGTTTGCAACAAACTGCTACTTTTGTGAGCTGATTTAATAGAATTTTAGTGGATTTTGTTGAAAACTATCAGTGCAATGCGATAGAAGTAACGAAGGAGCTTCATATTCGATCGAAACATTATTTTTGGTCTGACATCGTTTTGGTCGGTTTTGAAACTATACTCCTCAATTATATTTTGTCAGATTGAGAAATTTATTCTTGCCTTGTCAATTCTTTGCGCAGTATCTCCAAACCTTTAAATTCGATTCTATCTAGGTTCAAATTTTAATATCATCTAAACATGTTATTTTCTGACGTACCTTTTTTTTTTACTTTGTTGAATTCTTGGCGCATACCCCTCCGCGGGGGCGGGCGGAGGGGTTATGTCGGACTCGCCGTGGTAAAAGAAAGATGTTAAAATAATAAAATGGACCTCCGGGAATACCGACTAAACCTACCACGGTGTGCCTCGACAAAACCGCTATCGGCGGGGCCGCGCGAATCACTTTCGCATGCGGCCGCGACCCCGTTTCTGACGTCCTGGGTTTCCCCATATAAATCTAATTCAGACGTGCTCACTCAATATTTATTCCTGATTTATCATTGTTATGTTAGAGAATTTATACTGTGTCTCAATATTTGTTAAGCAATAACTTCTAGTCAGTATATTTGTTGATACGAATGTTAAATATGATATAAACTCTATAAAACAGAATCAAAACAGCGATAATTATATTTATTTAGTGCGCCAAGCGCCGTTGCCTATCTTCCAATGACGTTTTATTTACATATTTGTACATACATACATAGTCACGCCCATATCTGCAAAAGGGTAGACAATGGTAACTCTTCTCACACTGAGAAGATGTCCGTGTCCAACAGTGGGTCAGTTTATACAGGGCTGGTATTATTATTTATTTGCGCTTCATAGGTTTATAAGAGTTAGAGAGTAGAGAGAGGACTTCAGTTTGCGCACACACTTGTGCACTTGATTATGACATGCAAAGATGGCTCTCCGTCGAGATTAGTTGCCGTGACCGAAATTCCGTCAGGAGGAAATTATTTTGCATTAATGCTTGAATTCCTTCAATTTCTTAATAGTTCAGTGGCATAACGCTGCGATTACTTGCGATATTGATATCTTTGTGCTGGTTCAGAGGCGGAATAAGTGTTATTTGGTTTTTCGATCGGGTTCTTACATTCGCATTTTAGTTAAGATTCTGAGGTCCATAGTCTTTTAAAGATATATATATATATATATGACTATGAATGCTGAATTATCAATCATCATCAATCAAAAGTTACTAAAAAGGAAATGATGAAGAAATTTTATGTTATTCAGTTTAATCTGTATTATCTTTTTTCGTTTTTAACCTATTAAGACTGCGCCGAGCGAAATGTGCCATAACGCCTGTTTTCGGTTAAGTTTATAAAATCAACACTTTTTGTTTAATACAAATATAAAATATACATTTATCATAACAATGAATGTGTTTACAATTACTCCTATAAAAAACTTAAATAATTAATATTTACGCCTACAAAATTAAGGAAATTTGCACGAAAAATTGCTAAAACGTAAGCTCGTGTTAAGTGATTTTTGGATTATAACAGTAGAAATCTATCCCATATTACAGCGTAAACAAAACATAAATAGTTATATTACAATTTGTCCGTCCCAAATATTTAAGTTATTGGTTGACAATAAAGATACATATTTATAAAAAAAGCACTTCAAATCCTCGATACAATTTTACTATGGCGGCCGCGCGCCGATTTGAATATCGAGCTCTATCATTTAGTCCAACCGCGTCTTATGCTCGGCGCAGTCTTAAGTCACAGAGGCACACTGGCGGCCAGACACAACTGATATTCTGAGACTTGACAGATTAAAGTAACTTTGTAGAGGTATTTACATAAGCATGGGTGGTTTAAACTAATTTATTCATTAAAGCCAACGTTAATTTATTTAATTAATTATTTGCGACCTCTAACAAAGAAACACACCTTACATGCGATAAATGATGCACAGTTTCGCTGTACACTTTGTGTTTCTTTAGTAAATAGTAGAATGGATAACTCAATAGGATGTATTCGGGCGATATTCGAATCCAATAACAGCACTATAACTTATACACCACATAATTATTATGTATCTATATATTAATTATGCAAACTAGTTAAAATTATAACCATGATTGTATTCGATTGTCGTTTGTGCTCATCGCTTATTGCTTTATATGCTAGAGTAAGAACTAACCGTAAATTTGGAGAACATTATTATTATGTGTTTCTCTTTCACGGGTATTTTCCTAATGCGTTAGGGAAATCTCGGCCTTTCGGTTACACGGGGACGTGGGTCCAACATGCAGAGGCCCTTCGACAGTTTCAGTTTAGAGTGAGGTGGGACACTTACCTAGACACTATTATTATTTTTATTTAAATTCTATTGGTTTATCCTCGCCCATTACTGGAGAAATTCGCCAGAATTGCGGGCTTTTGGCCAAAACAACTCTGGTGGTGTGATAATTAATCTATAGATAAAAACTTTCTGACAATTCTGCATGTATTTAAGATAACTGCTTTCTGTAGTTGTGTGTATGTGAGAGGATGAATGTTTAATGTTTTTAGTCTTGTATGGAGTGTTTTAGGTATGACGCCTGTGCTGGATATGATAATATTATTATTATTATTATTATAGAACAGGATTTCAATACAAGGCAAGGTGGACATGTGTTTCAACAGTGAATGAACTATAGCACTTTTTGTTTTCGCTTTATTTTGTATTATTTGTATGTCGTGTAGGTATCCCAATTAATATTATGTGTCATATTATGCGAATGTGAGTCTGTTTGTTGTTGTTACATGACATTTCGCATACCTACACGTTTTCAGGGATACAGGAAAAGACAGAGTACCTTTCATCCAGTAAAAATGTACTTTTGCCGAGGTGATCAGACTAAGTAGTTCACTGTCTCATTCTATATGTGTGACATAAGTTTGCGTTTATATTTACAGCCTATTGTGATGTCCTGGACAAGACCAAAAGTAATTGGGTTCAAAAAGTAGGATAATTATTTGTGTAATCCACTCAAATGATTGTTTCGAGTCTAGGTGTACTGTCGCCGATAATTTTATGTTTGTAAAGTTGCCCGCGATGCTTGTACAATGTTGCAAATGCATCTTTTTTAGAAAGTTCAGTCACACTATAAAATCATCATCATCAATAAGGGTAAAAGGGCGCCTCGTATAGTCAAAAACAATAATTGGATTGTCAAATCAATAACTGACTGATAGCTAACCCCGTTTAATAATAATAATAATAATAATTTATTTTCAGACTAATATCCAATATTGAGTGTGACTGTTAGACTGATATCTGTTGTTAGTGTGATATGCGTTGTAAGCACCGTCTTACCTACGTGAGCTCCCTGACAAATAACATGTATGATTAACTCACGCATGTAGCCGGCGCAAGTAGTTAACGTATGTTGTCCGCGTAAGTAGCTTGCGTATTTAGCCCACGTGAGTAGCTAGGCTATGTAGCCTGCTTCAGTAACTTATGCATGTAGCCCACGTGAGTAGCTTCGCATGTAGCCTATGCTAGCTTCTTGTGTCGCGTACTAACACCATTTAATTTTTTTTCCCAATCCGTTCGTCAATAATTACGTTGCAACCAACATGCGTTCAATAAATGTTCATCACGGTGTTTATTTGTAATAATCAGCAGAAGTAAGCAAGATCTGTTAACACGTGGAGACTTTATCAGACTATTTATCTAAGATATGTGTATAAAATATAAAGGTCAATAATCTAGAAACTGGAACGCGGTACATTTAAATTATCGCTATAAAGGTCATGAGCTCTTAGTTTTGAAGAATTTCGGGTGTTTTTATTTATTGTTTTTTACCTGGGTATTTTATTCATTTCTTGGGTGAAAGTTGCTATTAAAAGCAATATATAATTTCTTCTAGCGGTTATGTAAGTGCGGGATAAAAATAATTATTGTGATCTTTTTGTCCGTTTTTGAATGTTTGTGAAGCTCTCCGCGACACAGAAATTAATTCTCAGTTCTGTGAGCGATAATCGGTGTAGTATCAAAAGGCTCTAGGGCCCCTTCTGGCAAATAATCTTAGATATGTCAATACGTATCTAGAAATATTTTACAGAGATGGCCCTGGTCTCTAAACTGAGTTGGCCTACATATAATATAATAATATTAGCCCTGTATATTAACTGCGCACCGCTGAGCACGGGCCTCTTCTTTGTGTGTGAAGAGTTGGCCCGTAGTCTTTCACGCGGGCTCAGTGCGGGTTGGCAGACTATACATATCTTCGAGAACATTATGGAGAACTCTTAAACATGCAGTTGTCCTCACGATGTTTTCATTCGCCGTTAAAGCGAACCATATATTAATTATTTAATAGGTACATAAATTGGAAAAGTCAGAGATGCGTAGGTACTTTGAGATCGATTTCGAGACATCTGCGTGGCAGGCCCACATACAATCCTGGCATTATGAATTGAGACTTGGGGTGGAAGAAAACCAGACAATTCTGGGGAAGTCGGAAAATTTCCAGCTTCCTTGATCTAGTTGGCAGATAAATCCTACTTTATAGCGGGGATACCGTTACAACCTAGTTAGAAGATAAGATAATATTTATTAACTTAATATTTAACTTATAATATAAATTTGTATTTATGTTACCCCGTGTTAGTAAAACACTTCAAATAATGTGTTTTAAATTATCTGCTATGTTTTTTATTTGATCAGTTGTTACCACATATTGAACTTGATGGAAACTTAAGTATTTTATAAAACTACTAGATTGTAACCGCGGCTTCGCCAACGTAAATTTCATAACAATAAATAATTTTTAAGTTCCTTTAAATTAAATAGCATAATAATATGTCAAAGACATTAATTTATTTGGATTGAAAGACTTAGTAGAACTATTTTATTGGTTTAGTGACATCGTTTCAAGTGCTTATCACTTGCATTTATTGCTGAAGATGAGTATCATGTTCAATTCTTATATGGGCAAATACGTTTACGGTATCAGATTATTTTCAGATAATGTTTGGCAATGAATTCGCCTTCCATTACGTGTTACCCAAAATGCATCGTCGATGTTTTTGTTTATTTATAAAAATGACACCGTGGTTGTAATATCTGGGTCGGACTTTACAAACATTCAAATGACAGACACAAAGAACATCCATACTCAGAACAACGTCGAGCACATCCCTCGGCGTCGTAGCAGTTGTGTGGCGATCACTTCAATCTCTTCAAAGCCTTTCGTGCAGTCAATATTAGTGTATTTATACTACTTCCATAGCGCAGCGGTAATGAATGCAACTGGTGTGCATGAGGTCTCGGGTTCGAATCCCGGGTCGGGCCAAGAAAAATTATCGGGTTTTCCTGTTAAGAAATTTCAATAGCAGCCCGGAGCTAGGATGCTGGCGGTCTTAGACACCCCCGTGCCTCAGCAAGCACGTAAAGCTGTTGTTCCTGCGCCTGATCTCTCTCCGGTCGTATCGGATTACCGTCCCTTCGGATCATGGGAAGTAGGGAACACAGAGTGCACTTATGTTTGCGCACACGCTTGTGCTCTATAATATCTCCTGCGCAGATGGCCGGTCTCGTAAAGACTGGCCGCACCGTGACCGTAATTCGGTCTGGAGGACATTATTGTTATAAGTGTGATACCTACACCTCGGCAGCCCTCACTTTTAGGTTATATAGATAAGTATTACTTTGTATTTTGACACTTCTGCCTAATCCTTTGTGAACATTTTAATGCTATTTACCTACACGTGTTCAAGTTACAGTGACATTACGTTTATATAATATCTACTGTTCTATTATTGTACAGCACTTATCATTTGAATCAATAGTTTCAATATTTATACAAGTGATAGTTTATTAATACAATATAAATTATTATTAAAGCTAAAAATATATGTATTTAAATATCTTACTGTGCTTAGTAGTTTAGGTAGTTGCCTCGCCGCTGCCACTGCGTTGATTGTTTCGGGTTCGAATCTCACACGGGACAAAAATTTGTGTGATCCACAAATGGTTGTTTTGAGTCTGGGTGTTCTTTGTGACCGTTGTTTTAATATTTGTAAAGTCTCCCGCAATACAGGAAGTTTTAACGAGAAGAAATTTTATGTTTCTATGATTTTCAATGTATTTACTTATGTAAATTCATTGAAAATCATAGTCTTCTGTTTTGTCTTCTGTTTACGCGAATGTTATTCATTGAAATTAACTACTTTATACGGACTTTATCGCGTTGTTTATTTAACACTAATTACATAATTTGGAAAACTGTTACACTACTATTAATTCTATTAAACATTACTAATTTTAAAGCTAATTAAATTATTAAAAATATTTACATATAGTAAAGTAATAAAGTGTTAAATAAAAAACGCGATAAAATCCGTATAAAGTTTAATTTCAATTTAATGAATTTGTTTGTTTACAAAAGAAAACAAAGGAAAAATAATCTACAGACAGGAAATTTATGAATCGATAGGTACATGAAACATATCAGACATCTCTCCTGCTACCGTATTTCCATTTTGGCGTTTAGCCAGCTCGTACTCTTGTGATTGACAGTGTATATTATATCAGACTTATGCATTTGTAGTCCAATTATTGTTACACAATAAAGCCCCATTTAGAAGAGGTAAACTTCTTGAAGCAATCATGTCATTGTTGTCCATTGCCCTGTCTAAGTTTAGTTTACAGTACTGATCTTAAAACATAGCCTTCATAAAATCTGAATTGACTGTACGATGATGTTGTTTGTGATTTAAGAGGTCGCCTCGCCACTGTCTCGCCACACACAACACCCCAAAGTGTTGTAGGTTCGAAAACCAGAAGGGACAAAAAAAAAATTATATTTCACAAATGGTTGTTCCGAATCAGGGTGTTTTTGTGTCAGTTGTTTGAATGTTTGTAAATTCCCCGTGACATATGAATTATTCCTAGGGCGGGAGATGACATGTACATATAAAAAAAAACTAAGTATTTAGAGGTGAAACAGACAACAGAAGACAAGGGTATGCGAAATTGCATGATGATCAGTCGAGTAGTTACGGCGTGAAAGTATAACAAATAACCAAAACAACTCAGTTTCATATTTATAATATTAGTTAGGATACTGGACTTTTGGCGCGCGTAAATGTAGGTTGGTTTAGATTAGTAACGGTATGTACTTTTTCCTGGATGAAAGGTACCCAAAGGTATGTCCTTTTCTGTTCTCCTGGCAACGTGTATGCGATGGAAGATCGGTCGATTAGTTAACAACAAACAGTTAGTTAACAGCAAACACAAATTCTCATTTATAATATTAATTAAGATAGATACAATGTAATTATTTTGCAATGTATATTGCATTACAATTGTTGAACTAGTATTTGTTCGGCACGAGTATGTGTCATAGTGTACAGATGAGATAATGTTATCACACCCATTACGAAGCGTATCGACCGGAGTGCTATTTTTCGCAGTACTCCGCTGAATTTCCTCTAGTGAGTATTGTTTTATCTTTCCTTTTATAACGTTCTTCCCGCGTTAAATATAATTTTTGTACCAAAGGTGTCTTAATGAAAAAGGTTTTAACAAAACACTGCTGCTATTTTTGGATTACACAATTGATTGGCTCGTGTGGGTCGAAGCCACAATACTTGGAGCAGGAGCAGTGGTTTTACCTCTACGCCATGCGTTTATTTGACACTATAAGATGTATCACGGATTGATAGTCCATACATACAAATGATAGCACTATCCGCTAAACTTCGACGTTGTATAAGTGTTACTTAAGAGTAGTAGAGCCTCGCTGATTTCAGCATGAATGGGCCGGCTCGACCGGGGAAGGACTACCCTCTCACAGAATATCGACGTGAAATAGCAGTATTCCTATTGTTGTGTTTCGTTCGGTGAGTGAGAGTGCAGGATGCCCAATCACCCTCTTTCCCCCTTCCCGCTCCTTCGTCTTTCCACTTCCTTTTTCTCTTCTTCCTTTCCTAAAGGAGCGGCAACGCGCAAGTGATGCCTCTGGTGTTGCAGGCGGCTTTAGCTAGGCTACGGTGACCCCTTACCATCAGGTGGGCCGTATGCTAGATTGCCACATTAGTGGGATGAAAAGAGTAGAAAAAAAATTTGTGACCTAAATGAAGAAATGTTTAAGTATAACAAAAATTATAATAGTTTGATATAGAAGATATTTAAAAAAGAAATCTTGTCCGTCTGTATGTTCGTAGTTAGGCTTCATTCACACGTACCACAACCACACCACATCGACGCGACAAAATGTACTCAAACAGTGGTTACGTGTGAATAGTGTCGCTGCAGCTTTTTGCAGTTGCGTTGTGGTTCCTACAAAATGTGGATATAGTGAGTTGTCGTTAGTAGTTGCGGTATGGTTGCGACGACGCAATAACGCTCACGAGTGCAGACAGATAGTTCCACACCGGTTTTCGTTGTCGAGCGCAGTGTCGGTGCGTCGACGCAGCGTTGTGTCTGCGATATGTTCGGACGCTAATTCGCGGTGTCGCTGGTGGTTGCGATGTGGTCGGTATCACCCACGTGGCCGATAATGACGGCAAAATGTGGTCCGTGTAAATTCTACTATTAATTTTCAAATCAAAATTGCGCCCGTCCACGTGGTTTGGTTGTGGTTGTAGTGTGTTTGTGGTACGTGTGAAACAAGCTTTAGTTAGTGTGTACGCATAAAAACTACTGCACAAAATTGAATGCAATTTGTACAATACAGGTCTGGTGATCTTTTTTACGTGAATACGTGCTAGTGAAGAAAACTATAGATAGGGTATAATCCTTTCAAGTTCCACGCGATTTCGCGGGCTAAGGCTAGTACAGAATAAAATTTCAGCGTCTTACCCATCGCGATGTTATTTTCAGTGTTTGCCTGACACTACCTCATATTGCAGTTGGTGTCGCGATCACCGCGGGATGTTATGACATATTGTGTCGCGACTATCGCTTTGATTACAAAATATTACACCTTACTCCGACATTGGATAACTCTTGTTATGGCGCAAATAGAGTGTAAAGCGTTTCATGCTCAATAAAGTTGGTTTGAGTGGTCCTTGGCCACTACTAGAGAGTTGCGTGTTCGAGCCCCATACAGAACAAATAAGTCCCAAAAGTTCAAAGTCCCCTGCGACACGAAAATTATTCCCACAATAATTCAAACAACGGACTCCAATGACATCCAAATTTAGAACAACTTATTCCACAAATAGTTGTACCGAGTCTGGATGTTCTTTGTGTCCGTTGTTTGAATGTTTGTAAAGCTCCCCGCGACACAGCCTTTATTTCTAGAGTAGGCGACATCGGTAAAAACAAATTATAAAGCAATTATCTATGTAGTCGAAAACTTAATGTTTTCGGTGAATTTTACCATGTTTAGAAGTAAATACAACATTTTTTACTAGTAGGAATACACAAAGCAAAATATTGTTATTCATTTTTAAACTTTTATAGAGCATCTATCTATATGTTGTATAGATATCCCACAAATATACAACCAGATAAAAAACGACCCCTAGCCAGAAAGTGTTATTGCCGTTTCTCAGTAGCAGAACAGTGCCTGCAACTTTTTTTATTATATACCAATAAGTTGGCAAACAAGCATACGGCACCTGATGGTGAGGGGATCCCTTTTTTTCGCATAATGTTCTTTGTCCTAATATACTTCGGCATAATGATTTTGGCACAATTTGTTTTGGCATAATAATACTTCGGCATAATTTTTTTAGGCACACATTTTATGTTGGCATAATCATCTTAAAGACTAATTTGTTTTGGCATAAATTTGATTCGCATAATAACGCGATATTCGCACAAAAGTTAGTGACAGAACCGAATTGCTGCAAAACCGACTCTACGTAGTCTTGTTTGTCCTACCCCTAGAGAGTAATTTAAAATCGTGTAGAAGCGTGGGGCCGCCGGAGGCCCACAGCGCCGGGGCCGTGACAGAAACTCTGCCTGCTGCATGCTTGCTTGCATGCTGCATGCTTGCTTGTTTGCTGCATGAATATTATGCTTAATCATTATTATGGTTAGAGAAATTATGCTTAAAAAATTATGCGTAAGCTGTTATGCGTAATTATATTATGCAAAAATATAATTATGCCAAACAAAATTATGCTAAGTTATATTAGGTCTTAAAATTTTATGCTAATGGATAGGGATCCGATGGTAAGTGGTCACCGTAGCCTATGGACGCCTGCAACACCAGAGGCATCACGTTGCCGACCCTTTAGGAAAGGAAGTGGGAAGGGGGTAAGAGGGTGACTGGGCCTCCGGCACTCTCACTCACCGAACAAAGCACAACAGTAGGAATACTACTATTTCACGTCGATATGCCCGATAAGCAGCAATAGTTTCAACCCCTATTTATTACGTGAGACCGAAAGGCATAGCTGGTGAAAAGTGCGTGTTATACATTCCTGCCTACCCTATGAAACTATGTATGTTTAATTAAATTTACCCCTGACTTTATTGGTTAGGTTTTATGTAGTGGCCTTACGTCGTTTCACACGGCGGGGTCGCGATTGCATGTAAAAGCGATTCGCGCGGCCTCGGTGTCTATGGTTATGTCGAGGAACACCGTGGTAAGCTTAGTCGGTATTACCGCTGTATCTATTCCCCGGTGAGCCCGACGTAACCTCTCTGTCGCCCCCGGAGAGGTATGCGTCAAAGCATTACCCCAGGTAAAAAAAAACGGTAATTGTCTTCTAGGCCTTATGTTTGATCGAAATCTTGTGGTACTTACATAAAAATATGATGCAAAAGCTCGTCTGGTCTCCTCTGCATTCAGCTAGTGATTGGAATCATTATCCAGGTGCTGCTAGATTGTTAGCAGCTAGTGCAGATCCAGCAGCTGTTCCTAATGGCGATCAAACACCAATGCACCTGGCATAAGTTATTTTTAAGTTACCTATTATATCGGTTTCAAACGTTTGTAAACTTCCGTGTCTTGTCACTGTTACAATATTTGATAGCGGGTTATAATATCGTTAGTACATAAGTATTTGAAGATATAACGCAATTGGTTTTTATACCTTTATAAACTTACCGATGAAATGAAGAGTTGTCTAATATTGTATGACTTGAGGAATGAGGCGAGCAAGGTCTTAGCAAGTGTGCTATTGCAACGGCATCTTTAATGTAATCAAATAATGTTGTATTCAGCTGATCTCTTATCATCATAAGAGGTCAGCTGAATACAACATTATTTGGTCGTCATATTACATCTAATATGTGTGATTTTTTTACCATTTATGTGATATGAACGGCCTAAAAGGCTAATAAAAAAATGTTCTATATCAGCAATTAGTCATTGTTAATCAACAAATCTTATTTTATTCTTAACAGTAGATACTCCTGTGGCCTTAGCTAGCAAACCAAATAACTCTGATGAATCACCAGAAATGTTGGCTCAACCACTTGCAATATGGCTCTCTCTATGAGATGATGTGCTCTGCTGCATCAATTATAAATCCTTAGCATTTACTTGAAAGACTTATATTAGACAAAGTATTAAATAATTAATTATCTAAATAATCGTATAAAAAGTTACTACGCCCGGTAGTAAGTCTTTCGACGGCTTCTGACGAATAGCTTAAGACTGCGCCGAACGAAATGTGCCAGAACAGGCGGTCACAGTTAAGTTGATAAAATCAACACTTTTTGTTTACCTAATACAAATATAAAATATACATTTACCATAACAATTAATGTGTTTACAATTATTCCGTGTAAAAATTTTAAAATAATAAATACATTCGCCTACAAAATTACGTAAATTAGCACGAAAAATGCAAAAACGTGAGCTCGTGTTAAGTGATTTTTAGATTGTAACAGTAGAAATCTATCCTATTTTACAGATTAAACGAAACATAAATAGTTATATTACAATTTGTTCGTCCCAAATATTTAAGTTATTGGTTGACAATAAAGATAAATATTTATCAAAAAAGCATTTCAAATTCTTCATACAATGTTACTATGGCGGCCGCGCGCCGATTTGAATTTTGAGCTCTGTCATTCAGTCCAACCGCGACTTACGCTCGGCGCAATCTTAATAACTGGACCATCGAGATAGCATCATCTGCTGTAGGATCAAGGTCCGATTATCGATTCGCGAATCACACGCACTATCTTATCGAGAAACTGACATATTGAATAATATTTATCAGTTTTGTCTCTGCTGAAATGGTGTAAGGTCACGTATTTTATTAAGTTGTAGTATAATTGAGTCATAGTTAGGGAATGAGTGGTGGTTTTGGAATTTGTTTTCCTTGTATTATTGACATGTTATTGTAGATATTGTTGCTTGATCTATTAGTTAGTTTTTGATTTAGCTTTTGGCCGCGGCTTCGCTCGGTAGTATTGCCTTCTTTTGGATGGCCCTTACCCTATGATATTTTTTAACTCTGGGAACGTGTATTCAAAAGTTCATGATGATCGGTCTAGCAGTTAAGGCGAGAAAACGTAACATACAAACTTACATTTGCATCTATACTATTGGTCTAGACTTGTTACCATAATAACAAGTCTTTACATTGAAAACATTTTTTACACCTATTTAGGATTTTTAATACACATAGAGTAAAATAGAGTTCTAAATAAAAGGCGATAGCTTTTTTGAACTGTCTGTCTGATTATTCCAACATCACGTAAAAACCACTAAACGGATTATAAAAAGCAACTTACATGACAAATAATCGCAACTTATGTCAAATTTAACCTCGAAAACTACGGAACCAAATTTGATTAGTACGAGCCCCAATGCAAAAATGTTCGTCTAGTCACACATTATGAAGAACACATTTTTCTTTTTAACTTTCTTCGTGCCTAGAAAGACACTAGCAGTAAACAATTTATTTAATAAAATAGTCCATATAAATAACGTTATTTTGGTACTATTGAAAAAAATAATCCTTTTTTAAAATTATGTATCTTAGTTAAATTACTGTTTAAATGGTCACGCAAAATAATTCGTCTAGTGCTTAATTGATGCAAAATAGTTCCTCTATGCCTAATGTTAATATACTTTTTTAATTGTTACACCAAAATTTAAAAATAAATTATCTTGAAAATAGAATTCAATTGTTTTTAAGATGTCAAAGGCTATAAAAACGTGTACAAGTATTTTTTCATTATTTTCGCTAATAATTTTGAGCAATATGGGTGGTGGAAAACCTATCGCGGTAGAAGTTCGAAAAATTATTATTTCAAGCAGTGATAATGGGAAATCTGCATACCAAATCGCCAAAGACTTATTATTGCCAAGATCAACTGTCCAGTCAATAATCCAGCATAGCAAAAATAACGGCACAGTTTCGTGTTTGAAGAGATCAGGCCGCCCTCGTATTACGAGTGAAGCTGAAAACCGTGTTTCAAAGAAAATTATAAAGAAAAACCGCCGTGCTCGTGCAGGAGAGCTTACCGTACAATGGCGTGATATGATTAAAAAAGATGTCTCGGTCGATACTTGTAAAAAAGTCCTGAAGAGAATGGGTTACGGCTTTTACACGGCTAAAGAGAAACCCTTACTCACATTACTTCAGAAAAAGAAAAGGTTAAAATTCGCTCGTGATCACTTAAACTGGACTGCTGACCAGTGGCGTCAAATAATATGGAGTGACGAGTCCAAATTCGAGGTGACTGTCGGTGATGTACGAAAAAAAGTTATCCGAAATAAAGATGAAGCATTTCACCAAGACTGTATCAAGAGAAAAGTGAAGTTCCCTGCGTCTGTAAGGATATGGGGCTGCATGTCAGCACAAGGTGTGTGTCGCCTGCAATTTGTAGACGAGACTGTTAATGCAGTAAAATAGCAAAACATTTTAGAAACGAGTTTTTTGCCTAATATTGTCTTCTGTTTACGCGAATGTTATTCATTGAAATTAAACTACTATATACGGATTTTATCGCGTTGTTTATTTAACACTCTATTACATAATTTAACTGTTACACTACTATACTATACTATTAAACTTTACTAATTTTAAGCTAATTAAATTATTAAAACTATCAAATCTATTTGTTTTTAAGTTTACACTTTCCTCGACGTTTCGGTTGCTTTTCAGCAGCCATGGTCACGGGGAGACTAAGATGGTAGTTGTCTCAATGTTCCAGTGCAGTTATTTCAAAGTACCCGAACATAATTTAATTATTGGTGTTTCTATTTACGCAGAATGAGCTCAAAGTATCATGAAGTCTAGCTGTGGTTTGTTTCTTCTTGGGTTTGACTATTTGAAGTACTGGATCCCAAGCTGGTGGTACATTCCAACCATCTTCTCTATTGACATTGGGATGTTTTTTGATTTCAATAGCCTCGCGAAGCATCCTTGGCAGGAATCGGTGTTCTTTAGCGAGAATCTGTGGTTTGTCAAATCTCAGGTAGTGGTTGGTCCCCTGTTGTACATGTTCACACACAGCAGACTTCAACGAGCGTTTGTGTTTTACGTCAGCTATGTGTTCTTTAATGCGCGTGCCTATGCTTCTCTTTGTTTTGACCAATGTATGAGAGTCCGCAGTCACAATCTATTTTATAGACCCCTGCATCTTGTAAAGGTAATTGGCACTTGACGGATGGTAAAAATTGACTTATCTTCGTTGGCGGCTTGAAGTATGTGTTGATTGAAGCTCGCTTCAAGATGTAGCCAATCTTGTCAGTGACACCCCTTACATAAGGCAGTATGTAAGCTGGCGCTCGACTGTGGCTGGCTTTTCTCGGGATCTGTGACAGCGGTGCGGCTGTTGGAGCTTGTTGTCTTGCAGTACTTGCTTGACATGTTGAAGCTCGGCGTCCAGGTGTTTCTTGTCACAGATCCCGTGGGCTCTCTGAAACAAAGACATTCCCACGGTAGCTAACTGTTTAGGATGGTGGTGAGATTCACCGTTTAAGTAATAATATTCTATCACATACACACAACACCATCTAGCCCAAACTAAGCAGAGCTTGTACCTATTTGTATGGGTCTTTTTCCTATACACAGTGTGGCTCAAAGTATGATCAGGATTCCTAATTTAATTAGCTTAAAATTAGTAAAGTTTAATAGTATAGTATAGTAGTGTAACAGTTAAATTATGTAATAGAGTGTTAAATAAACAACGCGATAAAATCCGTATATAGTAGTTTAATTTCAATGAGTTTATTGCCGTCCATTCCGATTTTGAAACATCAAAATGCCTATGTTTTTCAACAAGATGGTGCTTCCTGTCATACTGCAAGGACAACAAAGGCTTGGTTCACCTCTAAACAAATACCTACAATGGAGTGGCCGTCAAACAGTCCAGATTTGTCTCCTATTGAGACAATGTGGTGGAAAATGAAGAAGATGTTGCGAAAAAATCCATCAAGGTCAAAAAAAGATTTAAAGGAGAAAATTAAGACTGTTTGGGATTCAACAACTCCAGAAGAATGTGAACAGTTAGTAGCGACGATGCCACTTAGGATTAAATCCGTTATTGATAGTAAAGGAGATACAACCAAGTGGTAGACGAACTGTTTTGCGTGTTCAACTGCGATAGCCGAACTGTTATGAGTTATAATTGATGGAAGAATTCATATTTTTTTTGTAACGACAAAATATTTTATTTGATTACTTCACAGTAAATAAACTTAATTTAATTTACTAATCTCATTTTTATTTGAGACTCATTAAACCGACATTACTTATCTATATTACACTTACGATACATGGTTACATTCAATTTTCTTAGTAGACGAACATTTTTGCATTGGGGCTCGTACTATCTCTATAAACTTGAATGAAATATTCGAAAACGTTGATTGATATGATTATGATAAGCTGGGCTATCGATTGAGGATGATACAATATGGTATAGCAATACAAGAGATTCAGTAGATAACGAAAATATTATAAAACATATTATCACATCAACAGTCATCTATTTTTTATTGCATAATATGGTTACCGATATTTAAATCAGTATATATATATATATATTTTTATACTACTGGATGGCCCGGAGCATTTCGCACAATTAAAATTTTTTTTTAAAGGTTTACTAGCTATTTTTTTTACTGAATACTAGTATTCTTGTTAACTCCTCCAGCTAAACTATAAGAATGCTTGTATTAGGAGAGGGTTCACGTCGGTAGTTCAATGGTTAAGATTAAAACCCGCGACTTCTCGATCGCTAATCTAATGTCTTATCCATTGGTCGCTGCCGCTTAAACGGCTGTTTATATAAGCCCTGTATGTACATATGTAACCTGGCCCTAAGCTACGCACCGAACTCTTTTCGGTATGGCCATAGCCCTTATGTTGAAAAATAGACCATAAGCACAATGTTTTTTTTTTAATATGGCAACTCCCTCTTTAGGAATAATGCTGGTGTTGCACTTTACAAATAAACAAACAACTGAAATAAAGAACACTCAGTTTCGGAACAACTATGTTTGTCCTATGTAGACTTCGAACGCAGAACATTTGGCACAGCGGCAATGGTTGGGCGACCATTTTAACCATCCCTGCAGTCAAACTGTCAGAGTTAACCGACCATACAAAACATATTTTAATTTGCATGGGAATCGAATATTCTTCATTTCATAACTGGTCGATAAATGTACGCCATAGACTGTATGTCTATTGTATACTGACTGAATGTTGGACTTCCTTGTGGTCTAAAATTTAATTAGCTTATTGTATTGATTATACATACATAGATTTACATCCTAACTTTTATTATAAATGCGATACTGAGTTTGTTTATTACGCATTCACTCCTTAACTACTCGAACGATCCTCATGAAATTTCGACCTTTACAGTACCCCTCGTAACGTGTATTGTTAGGGTACCATAGGGTACCTTTCACCCAGTCAAATAGTCAGATTCACGAGAGACAGCAATTTATAAAAAATCTACATTAACCGCTAAGCCATGGACCAAATTTAGTAAAATATAAAGCTGAAGACAGTGGGGTACGCTTAACCTGGCCTTGAAATTTAACCTACCAAATATAGTATACCATGTGGTTTTGACTGAAAATAAACCAAAGTTTATAACTGTATAGCAATTAGCAAGGATAGCCAAAAAGTATACGACTCATACCAAAACTAAGATCTCGAGTTCTTTGACCTCTATTATACGAAATAAAAATATCTCACTAAAAAAATAAAGGCTTTATACGATGGGTAGTTAAAATACTTAGTATATATACAATATACATACATATAAATAATACAAATAAATACAATTGAAGTGTCTGTAATGTCAAAATAAGAGCTTTTAACTAAATGCATATGAAAGTTAAACGGTAGGTACTAACGACTGCGCCGAGCGAAATGTGCCAAAACAGGCGGTCACAGTTAAGTTGATAAAATCAACACTTTTTGTTTAATATAAATATAACATATACATTTAATATAACATTTAATGTGTTTACAATTACTCCGTGTAAAATACTTAAAATAATTATTATTTTTGCCTACAAAATTACGTAAATTTGCACGAAAAATGCAAAAACGTAAGCTCGTGTTAAGTGATTTTTAGATTATAACAGTAGAAATCTATCCTATTTTACAGCTTAAAAGAAATATAAATAGTTATATTACAATTTGTCTGTCCCAAATATTTAAATTATTGGTTGACAAAAAAGCACTTCAAATCCTCCATACAATTTTACTATGGCGGCCGCGCGCAGATTTGATTATCGAGCTCTGTCATTCAGTCCAACCGCGTCTTACGCTCGGCGCAGTCGTAAAAAATCATTTTAAATTTTTATCTATCTGTTGAGGCTAATCTCTAAAACAGCTGTACCGACTTTGACGGGACTTTCACTGGCTAGCTGATATAATAAGGAGTAACTTAGGCTAGTCATATTTTAGAAAAATTGGGGTCTCCGGATAAAAAACGTAACTTTTTTGTTAAATGACACGCGGATGAAGTCGCAAGTAACAGCTAGTTTATAATAAATGCATTATAAAAAATCTTTATTCATAATTTTTCTGTAATCTTTATTATATACAGCATCGTTGTACGACAAGGAAGTTTTCTTATGCATTATTATGAACAATACTATTGAGAAGTTTTATTTAAAACGACGGTATAACACTCTTGTAAGTTTTATGAATATGGCAGAAAGATTGGAACTTCTAGAAACTAAGGATATAGTCTCGCTACGATGCTGGCATAACGAGTCCGGCCGTTAGGGTCCCATTACGGTACGCCCTCGGCCGGGACGCACCCGTAGTGAAAAATTTGTTATTCCGCTACGCCCCCGGCCGAAACGTTCCCATTGTAAAACAACCTGAGAAGACACTTGAGCAAATACTATTGAAAACAAGTATTTTCGTATTTGAAATCTACACAATGGGCGAGCAACCCTTTCACTGTTCCCGTGTGGAAACAGAGAAAGGGTTGCTTTTTGAAAGGTTGCCAACACAGGTTGAAACCAACATATTTTAATATAAATTAGTTTGCATTTTTCAAACATATTTTTAAAGAGTATACTTAAAAATTAATCTTACTGATTCTGAAGTTAGTACATGATAATATATACACACAGCACAAAATATTTAAATTCAAAAACACTTGTCTTTAACAGTACTAGCGGTCGCCTAGTGCTCGAAATTCGACCAAAGTTTATCTGTAAGATATTGCTGATATACACTACCGTCCAAAAGTTTGGAAGCACACCTGCCTTCAAACAAAACAAATGAATGCCGACTAATAGCGGTAAAAATTAGCAATAATCTTAATTTTTACAACCTTTTACGACTATTTACACAAACACAAAAGGATTATCATCCCACATTCATCAAGTTTTAAGGAATTCCTTAATTTTGACGAAACACGTGTTTTATGACTTAATCCGTCGGCTACTTTATCCTATGCAATGGTGTGGTTTTATTGATAATATTTGGTGGTTTTAACTTCTTTAGACCCTATTCAGTCGCACTTGAGCATTGGCACGTGAAAGTTGTGATATTAAAATTGTCTATATTCGAAAGATATCGCCTACTGCTTTGACCGTATTTTTCTTCTGCAAATGGCAAAACGCAAGCAAATCACGCTTGAACAGCGAAGCGCTATTTGCACTCTACGCGAGGAAGGATACAGTGAACGTCAAATCGCAGAAAGGCTCGAAATTTCTTGTAAAGGTGTCCACTATACCCTTGCTAGAAAACAAGAAACTGGGAAAAATGAAGATAGAAAGAGATCTGGTAGGCCCAAACCCACAACAAATCAAGAGGACAACTTCATTAGAGTTCTTTCTAAACGGAATCGACGCTTAACTGTACCACAGATCACTGCAGCTCTGAATGATACGCGAGAAACACCCATTTCAGGAACATCTGTTAAAAGACGTTTACTATCTGCAGGATTAAGAGGATGTGTTGCTGCTAAAAAACCAAAACTAACAAATGGACATAAGAAAAATAGACTAAAATGGGCAAAAGCGCATAAAAACTGGACTATAGAACAATGGGAAAATGTCCTATGGAGTGACGAATCAAAATTTCAGATTTTCGGATCCAATAGACGTGTCTTTGTACGCCGGTCAAAAGAAGAGAGGGCTTCAGAGGCATGTACAGTGCCTACTATCAAACATGGTGGCGGTAATGTCATGGTTTGGTGGTGTTATGGCAACAGTAAACCCGGCAATCTTGTGAGGATAACCGGAAAACTAAACAAGGAAGGCTATTTAAAAATTCTCCAAGATTCCGCCATACCCAGTGGACTAAGTCTCATTGGTTCTGGATTCATTTTTCAACAGGATAATGATCCTAAGCATTCGTCTAAACTGTGCCAGAACTTTTTAAACAAGAAAAAGCTGAAAACATTGTAAAAATCATGCAATGGTCGTTTTAATCCCCCTGATCTTTCTCCCATTAAACTTGTTTGGGATGAATTTGACAGGAGGGTGAAAAGTCGGTGTCCTACGAGCTCAGAACATTTGTGGCAGTTATTAGAGAACGAATGGAACAAATTAGATCAAGATTATTTTAAAAAAGTGATTAATAGAATGCCTAGAATATGTGAGATTATAAAGGAGAAAGGTGGACACTTTGATGAAGCTAAAATTTAATCTAATTTACCATTGTATGTTATTTTTTTTATTTTGTTTTAGTTAGTTTCTGTTTGTTCTTTATTTTTTTATCAATACATTTAAATTTAAATGACTTTGTTTGGTTTTATTTGATTTTACCTTGCTGCTTCCAAACTTTTGGACGGTAGTGTATGTCATTATATTTGATATATGAAACCATAGTTACGCGCTTCGACTGCGTGTGTCAAATGCATGGTTGTGAGCGTGTAGTGTTTTTTCATTAATTTAATATATTTCTAATGCATATTTTATATAAATATTAGGATTCGTCACTCCTTCTCCATATAAACTTTAGCTGTGCCAAATTTCATACTCCTCCGTCCGCGCAATTTTCGTAAAAAGGGGTACAAAGTTTTTGCTTCACGTATTAATTAACAGTATATGCTCAAGTCTCTGCTCCGGTTGTTATACAATGGGAATGTTTCGGCCGGGGGCGTAGCGGAATAACAAATTTTCATTGTGGATCGTCCCGGCCGGGAGCGTACCGGAATGGGACCCTAACGGCCGGATCCGGCATAGCTCCTTACAAATTTCCCTCGCGTTAATAGAACTCGTTATAATTAAGACATAATTAAGTACCTACATACACACGGATGACGTAGTAGTTTAAATGGTTACCACCACTGGTCAATGGTCACTGTCACTCAGGCGCGTGCGCTTCATACAAGCAAATAAGCAGTGCATACCCTAGTCTGCTGGCCTATGTAAATCTATATAATCGAAATCTATTTATTAAATACTACAAGCTGAATAATAATAAATACACTATAAAATTATCAGATGCAATAAGATCTTGTGCCACTGCCATCTGTTGGTCCGTGAGCGAACTATTAAACAAATAGCTTGTGCCACTGCCATCTAATGCCATCTATTGGTCCTTGAGCGAACTACTAAACAAATAGAATATATAATAGAGAGGTGTCTGGAAGCACAAATAATCGTGCTTATTAGCAGTACATTTAAACGTCAATCGATTACGCTGTCTACGAGACAAATATTTTGCTTGTGTGTGTAAAATGCACGTGTGTGCTCGTCGACTGAAGGCACTGCCTACAACGAAAATACAAAAAACATCATAATTGTTGTTTATTATAGGCCTATTATTTTAGCAATCTAGCATTGTACGCCATTATTAATTATTTCACAGAGCTCTGTCGAGGGGATTTTGAGCGCTTTGTAATTGTTATCTAAATAATTAGTGAAATTACCGGAATTACTGTAAATTATGGAAAATTATAGGTACCTGTGAGATCTGTGTTGGTGACGTGTGTTTCAATAAATTAAAAACTGGTGTTTTCTAGACGTTATCTTTTGATGACAAAAATAAAATAATTTATCTTGGACGCTGTGTTCGCGATTTAGATCTAAAACAACAGAAAGGTACGACACGTTCTTTTAATAAAAAGTATTATGATTTTTATAGCTGCCTAGCGGGCTGTGTACCTACACACAAATAAACTATTTTGTTTGTTAACCAAATTGCGATCGACCGAAAGGAAAACGAGGTGTTGACAATGTTCAACAATATTACCTACAGGCGCGAGATTATTGACAATGTCTTGAACGAGTGTCATAGTCGTTATAAAAACTTAAAAGACCTTAAGTTTTTCAATCTACTTTCGTATGAATATTATATACTTTGTATTGTAATCATTTTTCATAGCAATCGATCGTCGAACTCATTAATTGGCATGAACATTCCTTTAACGCGGTTCGCCTTAGGAATGAGCTCCGATGCGTTTATAAATCAGACGAATTAAAAACGTTAGGCATATTTGATTTTATTCAATATTTACATACAAACAATTTAACAGCCATATTTCCCGAAGTTTACAAATAAGCAAAATTAATAGTTACGATTCCAGTTAGTAGGGCATCGGCTGAACCATCATTTTCTTGCTTAAAAAGAATCCATACATATCTACGAAACACACAGGGCCAAAGCAGACTCACTGATTTGTTTATGATTTCAATTGAAAAAGAACTTTTAACGATTTTAAAACGATCTTGTAATTTTTACGACGACGTTTTACAGAATTATTTAAAAAAAGACAGGCGCGTTGATTTGGTTTATAATAATTAAAATAATACCTACAGTCAAGTATGTTAGTAATTTCGTTCATTTATTTTTGTTCATTTGCGCAAAAAACACTCTTAACATCGCACGGCCTTGTAATACCTACAAGGCCACAATGGATATCATGTAGGTGGCTTGTTCTCACCATCAGTCACTTATTTGGATATTCATGGTGGCCACACACACAATCATCAATGGTGCCATGTCGAAAAGTCGCTGAATTGAATTTGGTAAGATATTTTATTTACTTATTGTACACATATATATACACACGAAAACATTTATAAATGAAATGTAGTGCCCTCGCAGAGGTTTCGGGTAGAGCGTGCATACCCTACCAGAAATCTTTGTGCACGCCCCTGCTGTCACTATGCCGAGTTTTGTGGGTTCAAATCTGACACGGAACTAAAATTTGTGTGGTCTACAAATGGATGTTCCGAGTCTGGGTGTTCTTTGTGTCCGTTGTTTGAATACTTGTGAAGTCCCCCGCGACACAAGAATTATTCCTAGAGCGAGAGTGTTTTTTAATGAATTCGTAATAGAATAGATGATACTTGAGATATATTATTTTAAATAAATTATTATCTCGATAGCCTTGACCAGTTCGCGGTATATTTTTAATTGCTTCCCGTTATGGTTCGACGACCGAATCTTTTTCAAAGAAACAGCAAAGTATAGTTTTAACTAATTAAATAAGTTGTTTAACTTTATAGTGAAATTTTGCATAGGAGTATTTTTACATAATCATGGGATACCAGTATATAATTGGCTTGCAAAAAGGCAGTAGGACTCCGTAAGTACAAAAAACTAGTCAAGCGCGAATCGGAGTCGCACATGAACCGTAATTCACCATCTTGGTATTTTTTACAAAATCTAATACCACAGGACTAACCACGCAGTCTTAAGAATATCCATTGTATCTAAACTTGAATTAATTCAATAACTATTATATGTCATCTTGTTAACATAAAGGTGCTGATAGACTTGAACATTCACTTGTAATGAGCATTTAAGCGAATGTTACATTACAGAAAATAAACTGGAGCGTTTTAGCGAGCGTTTTAGCAAGCATTCTAGCGGAAGAACAGTAAATTTGCTTCGAGCCTTTTACTGAGCCATTCTGTTATTGTTCCCTCGCCGTCACTATCTTCTTAAAGAATATGTTTTGGACGAGCATTACTAGAGCCATACCAGAGCGTTTGCTTAGAATTATCGTGAAAATGTTCGTAGTGATGT